>JAYEVH010000150.1:0-359614 GCA_036346255.1 Ampelocalamus luodianensis | reverse complement strand
AATGTGACTCCTAATTAATTAGGCTCATATGACAAAGCTTTACTTAACTATAGGGTCATCGGCCGTGCTCGTTAAAGCTAGACAAGTCGTAGAAGATCTTACGACTCCGGGTAGTCGAGAAAGGCTTACGACTAGGCTATGATCGTGGAAAAACTTACGACTATGGGGTGGTCAAAAAAAGGTTTACAACCATATAACCTGGTTTCTCCCTCACGAGTAATAAGTGGTATACTTAAAATCAGAATGGAGATATTAATATCTATAACAAGAATTACAGATAAATAATAATTAAATGAGGATTGTTATATTCTCGTTATCTAGCCCCCCAACTTCAAGTGAAAATGACTTACTTGGAAAAGAGGTTATAGAAAATGTTACGACTATAGGGTAGTTGTAGAATGATGGTAGTCAAAAGTAAAGTTTTTTCGACTGGTATTTCATTTGACTAGAAATAAGCTTGGTCAAGAAGGTAATTTCACTTGAGTTGTAAAAGCATACTCATTTTGAATGGAGAAATTTAAGAATCCCAATCGACTCTCACATACCTGTCCGTTAGAGCAGTTCATGAAGAAGTGGCAACTGTTCAGTACCTGTGAGGACCCCGGTTTATTTGGCTTGTACTGTTTAACCATCCACTTGGTCCTAACAAGACAAATCAAATAAACTAAGCCTCGAGATATGTATACTTCCTAAATGCAGATACACACTCGTTACAAAATCATGCATCAATTCCATTCATACACATAGAGCCAAGCTAAAACACAAACTCGAACGACATACTTAACATATAAAGAGTTAATACAAAGAGAGGCCGACTGCCAAAAGTCATACAAATAAGCAAATACACAATGAAGCAAAATGGCCATAAGATGGCAATAACAAAAGCCAATCGGTGTGCCTTTCACCCACAAGGCAACCAACCGGACCGCCAAGCTAAGTCGTCCCAGATAGCGCCGAACACAACTCACAAAAGTGAGGCCCTTGGGGCTCACCTTCTTCCTCTGCAACAATTAATATTAAGCAGCGTATGAGTACAAAACTTGTTTTTGTACTCGCAAGACTGACGTGTGAGATAACAGAACTATAATTAACTACATGCAAGCTTTATTTAAGTGGATGAGGCTCGACTTATTTTCAAAGATAAAGCAAGTTTTCATTTGCAATAAGGTAGTAGATTCAAAGCAAGTTTGCAATTAACTTTTATTGTTCAAATAAAAGAGAGACAGCTTATAACAATATATAGAGAACAACACCAACCTAGAAGTGACTAACCCATAGTCACCACAACAATAGTATGAAGTACCCTTCATACCACCCATGTCAAGTTTAAGTTTTTAAAAGGTTGTAGTCTAGTTCTTGTGGAAATAACCAAGCGTGTCCATAACCTAGACGAGGCTATTCGAATAGTTTTAACCCTGCAGGTGTACCAATGTACCCACACGATAGACCGCCTTTCCACCACCACGGTTAGCACACTTCCTTTGGTATGTGCATGGCTAAGTCTAACAAGACGCTTTCCAATGGACGATGCTAATTAAGAGCCGCAACCCACGGAGAAAGACACATTCGACACCTAACCGGTCCGCCAATGCTCCTCCAACACCACAACACACACACAGGAACACACCCACCGACCAGCTCATAATTAACACCTCCCAAAGTACTTAGTCAAGAGAGGTTCCATATCCCCCTCGTGTGGTTAGCACGCAATAATTGCTTGGATCAATGGCACAAGTAACTCGGTCCTTAGGGACTTAGGCACCATTCCAATCACACCCAACAGATCACACCAACATACCATTGTGCCCAAGCCAAGATATATTTTTTTTTCAGTTTTTGATTTGCAAAAATGGTAAAACACAAGGGTTGGACATAATGGAATAATATAAGTATTTGTGTGATCAAGATCACCGACTAAGTCGATGATCGCCCAATACTACCGATACTAGGCATGGCTAAGCAATAAGTATTCGAATCTACTAAGTGACAAGAGCTCATCCAACGAACTCTAATCACAGCAAATAACCTAGGCTCAGGTAGTAGAGGATAATCATTTACCTACAGATTATGCAACTAGAGGTCTAACTAATCAATTTAACAACAAAATAGCAATGCATACATAGAAGTTAAACAAAATATTAGACTTTAAAAGTAATGGGATCAAATGGGAAATGATCAAACTGCTTGCCTTCTTGCTGTTGGTCAATTTGTTATGGAGGATCGTTCTCGGGTTACCGCAAATGTCGAATCCTAAGCGAAAGAGCGAAAACAACCAATAAGACGAGCAACACTTAAACAAAAGAGCAAGCAAAAATTTTCCAAATGCGACGAAAATTATACACAAGGTAGAATACGAGTATACCTAGACATAGGAACTGGAAAAACCTAATTTGGATTTGTGGTGCAAAAGATATTCTCTAAAAACCTATTTTCGGCCAAAAATGCTACATTTAAATAGCACTGTAGCAAAAATATTTTCTAAAAAGATTTTGAAGCTGAAAGTTTTATGGTAGCTACCTACTGGTATAGGGATAAGCCATATAAAATTTCAGGTCATTTGGAGTTATATTGAAAGAGTTATGATTTATTTAAATTGTTTAGGTATTAAACTAAAATATGGTCCCTATGATTTTTAAAATGGTAAAATTTGTGAAACCAATTTTCCTAGCAAATACACTAGCAGTGGAAGCTAATCCAATTGGATTCATACAAAAAGGACCTGTAGATTAAAAGTTATGCATTTTTACAAGTTTGCTAAAGTTCTGAAAAACAGTATTAAATTCACTTGTTTACTATTTTTGAAAATGGTTTTCCAGGTTCGATCATGGTCTACAATTATTTTTATATTTAAGTTAAAGGTATAAGGAAGCTAACAAAATTGGAATCATATAATTTGGAGCTAAGATGACAAAGATATGAAAATGAGAAGACCCTAATGTTTTCCTGATCTGGGACCCGGCACGAATCCGGCAATCCACTATCTAAGCGACGTGGCCAAACATGGACCGCTGATCTCGGGATCCACGGCTAAGAATCAGAGGGCAACCGGAGAGGTCCGAATGCATACACGGATGTGAGCCGTTCGATGGAGATCCAACGGCTCCAGTTGAATTTGGCCAACTCACACGCCGGGCGCGCGAGACAGGAGCGACGTGGAGGTTTCTCGCCGCCGATCGCTAGATCCGACGGCTAGGGTCGGGCCACGCCGCCTCGACCGAGTCTCGTCCGACAACAGGCATTCTCGCCGCCGCTCGCTCGGGCGTGACGCCGCGAGGAGGCCCAGGAGTGCAGCAAAGAACGAAACGGAGCGCAATAGCTCACGCCCACGCATCGCACTCGCAACCTCGCCGAGATGGCTCACCGCGCGCGCGACACGGCGGGCGGAGAAGGTGCTACGGAAAATGGAGCATGCGATACGGCTAAGATCATGCTCCGCTACTACGTGTGCTAGCTATCGGAGGGCTTAGAGGACTCACCGGATGTTGCGAGAGGTTGAGGAGGTCGAGGTGGGCGGCGGAAGACACGGCGCGCTGCGGGTTACCGCGATGGACCACTGGCGAAAAAAGCACAACCGCGGCATCAACATGGCTTTCTCATAGCCCAAGGATACTCCCGAGCAAGGAATTGGAAGGAGGAGGTGCTTACTGAGATGGGAAGAAGGGGGTGAAGTTCGCCGAAAAGGGGGAACTCCAATATCACCCGACACCTGAGGAGACAACCAAAATTGAATGAGGGTTAAGGTTCCAGAGGGTTAAAGGAACCAGTCGGAGCAAGAAATGGAGCAAGGGAGCCACTGGAACTAGGATGCCCACGGTTCTGGCTGCGGCCAACAATGGCGGATTCTTGTCTTGGTGAATTGAGCTCAAGCAAGAAGAGAAGGTGCCAACCGGGTTGCGGAAAGGTGAAAGGAGGGCAAAGAAAGGGAGCCGGTGCATAAGTAGCAGAGGAAGCACGGGACTCAACGCTCTCCCCCACGGGCGAGGGCGACCTCGGGTGCTCTGAGCAACAGGAGTGGGTGAGAGGTCAGGGAGAGGTGACTTCGGACACGGCCGCACGACGAGCATTTAATGCGCGGCAGCAATAGTCGTTGGAGGGCCCCACCGCGACGACTCCGAGCGGCCGCGGCGCTCAGCGCGCGCGAGAGAGCGAGAGAAGGAGGCAGGGGAGGACCAGAGGAAGGAGACGCAGCCACAGCCGCAAGATCTGGATCCGACGGTCAAAACGCGAACGCGTCGACGCCTCGGTGGCGAAACCAAGGCCACCCGATGGAGATCAAACGCACACGGGCGAGCCACATCGACAGACCCAGCCCCGAGTCGGAGCTGCTAGTGGACTCAGTCGAGACAAGTCGGCTGAGTCGGACTCTAGTCTGGCTTGGTCGCATGAACAGTACTTGACCAGATAGGGTTTGATTTTTAGAGCTGAAACTTGGGGATTTATTTGAGGTATCAATTTAACTCCAAATTTTATAAAATTTTAACTGGAGCTTCCTGGTCTTAGGATTAACCTTCCATAAAATTTCCAGGGATTTTTGTGCAATGGAATTTTCCCAAAAATTTCCAGAAGGTTAAATCAGAGGTTTGACCAAGGTTTGACTTGCCTCTAAAATATTTCAAATAATTTCCAAAAATTATGAAATAATTCAGAGGTGTTACCAAGCAACCCTAGAACCCAGGAAAATTTATTGCCAAGGGTTTGACACAAGATTCCACCCAGAAGGCTTTGACTTGAGCTAAATGAGGGTTTTGATTTTGAATTTCCCAAAATTCCTTTACAAGAATTTCAGAAAAGTTCAAGAGTGAAAGGATGAAAGAAAAAGTTTTAATTTACCCTGATTTTATTACATTTGAAACACAAGCCAAATTGGGGATGTTACAAACCTCCCCCCCTTACAAAAATCTCGTCCCGAGATTTGGTTCACTCGAAAGAAAGAGGGTAGTCTCAGACGGAGACGATCTTCTCGTTCCCATGTAGCTTCATCCTCGGGATGGTTTGACCACTGAACTTTAAGGAACTTGATGGTCTTGTTCCTTGTTCTTCGCTCAGCCTCTTCGAGGATGCGAACAGGGTGCTCGCGATAGGTCAAATCCTCCTCGAACATCAAGAGTTTCCAACGGAGTTTCCTGCTGGAACACTGAGGCACTTCTTGAGCCGGGACACATGGAACACATCATGTACCCCGCAAGTGCAGCAGTAACTCCAACTTGTAGGCAACAGCTCCTTCTTCTCGATGATACGGTATGGACCGACATATCGAGGAGCTAACTTGCCTTTGACACCAAAGCGCCGTGACCTTCGGAGGAGAAACCTTGAGATAAACGGTCATTGGGCTCAAAGCTCAACTCACGACGGCGACGATCCGCATAGCTCTTTTGCTGGATTGAGTGCGTGCGTAGCGATCACGAATGAGCCGACTTTACCTCGGCCTCATTAATCGAGTCCGCCAAAGAAAGGTCTTTCACCGGTTTCGCACCAATTCAACGGGTTCTACACTTCCTCCCGTATAAGGCCTCAAATGGTGCCATGCCGAGACGGCTTGGAAACCGTTGTTATAAGAAAACTCGCGAATGGCAAGCACTTCTCCCAATGCTTCCCATAGAAAGGACACAAGCTCGCAGATGTCCTCCAAAACTTGGTTGACCCTCTCGGTCCGACCATCCGCTTGGGGGTGATATGTCAGGCCGAAGAAAGACGAGTTCCCATAGCTTCTGCAAGCTATGCCGAATCGGAAGTGAAGATGGAACCACGATCGTAAATGATCATCTTCGCACCCCATGCAAGCTCACGATCCGGCGATATAGAGCTCCGCAAGGTGACCGTGCGAATCTTGGTCTTGATCGAAGAAAGTGTGCCACTTTTGTCAACCGGTCAATGATGACCCAAATGGCATCATTGCCCTCGGACTGGTAGGCCGGTGATAAAATCCATCCCGACCAATCCCACTTCCACTCCGAATGGGCAAGGGTGAAGCAAACCACCGGGCGCCGATGCTCGGCCTTGACACGACGACACACGCCGCATTCGCAACGAACCTTGCGATTTCCTCTTCATCCGGTCCACCAAAATCTCTCGCGGAGATCATGATACATCTTTGTGGCCCCGGATGAATGGACAGGAGAATCGTGGGCTTCGCGGAGGATCAAATCCCGCAACTCCTTGTCCTTTGGAACCACGAGGCGCTGTTCGAACCTCACAATACCAAGCTCATCTACGAGAAGCACTTGGCTCGTTCCATTCTCGACATTTTCCCGATGTGGTTCACTCCAACATCCGATCGCGAGCGGACGTGATTCGATCCACCAAGGTTGGTCAGACAACCAAGGCAAATGAGGAACCATGCTCAACCAAACCCAAGTTGAGACGCTAGAACTCCTCCGTAGAGGGGCCGATGCTCTTGAAGCAACAATGCATTGCAATGCGCTTTGCGACTAAGCGCATCCGCAACGACATTAGCCTTGCCCGATGGTAGTGAATACCCATATCATAGTCCTTGATCAACTCCAACCACCTCCTTTGCCCGAGGTTCAGATCTGGTTGGGTGAACAAATACTTTAAGCTTTTGTGATCCGAATACACTTCACAACGACACGATTAGGTAATGTCGCCAAATCTTAAGTGCATGGATCACACCGCCAACTCCAAGTCATGGGTAGGGTAGTTGAGTTCATGAGGTCTCAATTTCCTTGATGCATAGGCCACTACCTTGCCTTCTTGCATAAGGACACACCCGAGGCCTCGACGAGAAGCGCCACAAAAGATATCAAGCTCGACGGACATCGGGAGAACCAGAACGGAGCGGTGGTCAATCGCCGCTAAGTGCTTGGAAACTTTCTCGCAATCAGCGGACCACGAGAACTTCTTGTCCTTCTTGAGTAACTCCGCCATCGGCCGCTATCTTGGAGAAGTTCTCGATAAAGCGACGATAATATCCCACTAAACCAAGAAAACTCCGAACTTCGGTGACCGGTGGGTCGACTCAGAAAGCACGCCACCGATCTTGCTAGGATCCACACCACGCCTCCCGCCGAAAGAATATGGCCTAAGAAGGCTACTTCCTTCAACTGCACGCGCACTTGCCGAACTCGCGATACACCGGTGCTCACGGCTTGCCCAACACAAGCCTCAAATGCTCTGTGTTCCTCATCGCTCTTGGAGTAGATAAGGATATCATCGATGAAGACCACAACGAACTTATCCAAATACTCCATGAACACCGAATTCATGAGGTTCATGAACAAGGCCGAGCATTGGTTGCCGAATGACATGACGGTATACTCGCAAGCCATAACGAGTAGAGAAAGCCGTCTTTGGGATATCCTCCGGTCGAATCCGAACTTGATGATATCCCACTCTCAAATCAATCTTGGAGAAGACTCGAGCTCCAGTTAATTGATCGAAGAGGTCATCGATACGGGGCAAAGGGTACTTGTTCTTTACCGTTACTTCATTAAGTGGACGGTAATCAACGCACATGCGCAGCGTCTTGTCCTTCTTCGGGACAAAGATTGCTGAGCATCCCCAAGGAGATGAGCTAGGGCGGATGAAACCCTTCTCTTGCAGCTCACCCAGCTGCTTCTTCAACTCCACCAACTCAACTGGGTCCATCCGGTAAGGCCTCTTTGAAATCGGGGCGGTACCGGGAACCAACTCAATGACGAACTCGAGGTCTCGAATCGCGGCATCCCCGAAGGTCGCTCGGGAAGACATCCACAAAGTCACATACCACCGACTTCACTAATATCAGAGTCGGCTTCGCGAGCGCGAAGAGATGCGGACCTCGCAGCCTTCGCGAAAGCGAACTCGCTGCCGGACGGATCGTGAGGTAGATGAGCCTCCTAGCGCAATCAATTTGTCCCATGTGCCGAGACAACCAATCCATGCCTAGGATTACATCTAAGCTCACCGATCAAGGAGGATAAGGGTTGCCAAGAATCCTACCCTTCTATCTCAACAGGACATCCCTACACTCTGACTCACCTCAACTCCAACCGAGAGCGGATGAGCAATGGACCAACAATGGAGTAAAAGAAGACCTCCACAGCAGAAAAGACTCTAAACAAATGAATGAGATGCGCTCAATCAAACAAAACTATAGCAGGTGGAAAGAGTTAACCGAAAGGGTACCCAACACGACGTCGGTGCCTCCCCGTGCCTCCTCCGCGGAGATGAGGTTGACGCGACCACTACCCACGCCTTGGGTAGCGGGACAACCTTCTCGCTCCCGAAGAACCACCTCCCTGCCCGCGTCCTCCATTAGGACGAGGGGCTGCTCCAATCCTGTTAGGGCAAGTATTTGCATAATGCCCCTTCTGGTTGCACGAAAAGCAAGTGACCCCGGCAGCCGGGTTGCGGGGGCCACCCTGCTGGTTCGCAGGCGCACGTGACTGGGGCACGGCCTGCGGAGGGCGAGGAGCTGGTGCTGGCGGCCTCGGTGGTAGTGAAGCCACAGAACGGGCCCCTGGGGTAGGCCCGACACGGGGACGGAGAGGCCGGCTGTGCGCATCACTGGCCTCCCACTTGCGCTATGGACTCGCCAGCCCTTCCGCTTGTGCTCAAGAACAATGGCCTTGTCCACCAAGGCCCGAAAGTCGCAAAGTCCACAATGGAGAGCTTGTCTTGCGCCTCTCGCACAAGCCCTCCATGAACTTCTCTGCTTGGCCTCATCGGTGGCCACCTCGGATGGAGCATAACGAGCCAAGTGGTTGAACTCGCATGATACTCCATCACCGACTTACGCCTTGCTTGAGCGCGAAACTCCTTCTTCTTCCTTCATCAAGCCGGCAGGATGTGAGCTCGACCGAACGCCGTCCGAACTCATCCCAAGAGACAAGCAGGCGGCGGATCGCATGGCCAAGAAGTTCTCCCACCAGAGAGTGCCGCTCTCGCAATCGATGGGAGGCAAAGAGTGCCTTGTCCTGGTCCAGCACTGAGCAACGCCGAGCTTACGCCAACTCGACGCAGCCAATATCCATCGCGCCCAAAGGGTCCTCGACTGAAACGTGGGGCCGAGTACGAAGAAACTCACCAAACCCCACGAGATCGATGTCCACCCTTGCCCGGATCCCGAGGCACCGTAAAGGGCGGAGGTGTTGCGCCGCGATAACATCCAAAGCAGACCCTCCCGCCCTCCGAACGGTTGCGCCTATCTCAAGAAGGACCTCACCATGGTCTGAGGAGGCGGAAGCTCCTCATCCAAACCAGTCACGACCACGGCCGCTACGAGTACCTCCACCATCCCGATTCAAGGAAATCAGGTTAGCAACCAAAACACTAAGACTAGAAATCGATGAAAGCGAAAAGCTAACGATTAGGGGAATAAGATATCACCCTAACCGAAACCAAAAGCAGCAAGTAAACAAACTTTAAATGCTTCCAAAAGGCTCCAAAACCGCAAGGGAAACATCAAACCAAATCTCAACTTCTCAATGCCATCCACCCGTATTGAATGAACGAGTAATGGTGTGAGAAGATAAGAATTTCAGCGCCTTACCACAAATCTAACACTACTTAAGAGCAAGGTTAAACCAGCGAAATAAACGCTAGGTACTTAGCTAACTAATATCACATCTTACCCTTTCATTCCCACAAGTTTTAGTTGATTAACCTCTCATTATCTACCCTATTTAGAACCTTTGAGCTTGCTGTCCGGAAATTGAACGATCGCTGTCCAGATTTTGCATCCAAGCCTCCTAATTGAAATCTTCAACTTCGGAAGCTTCAAAACCTTGTAGAGGGCAGCTAACACTTCAATTTGCCAAACTCATTGGTTCCCAAAACCCAATTTAAACGACAACACTATCTTTTAGAGGAAGGTAAGAGGAAAACAAGTTTTAAAACTCAACTTAGAGCAAGATGAGAAGAGAAAGCTAAGATAGGTAAGGAATAAAATCCGAGAGTTTACTTAAGCTTTCATAAATTATTTGACTCTTTGAAATTAAGGTTTTCAAAATATCCTAAGGACGACCAAGCTTGGGTTACTACGGTCGGAATGGCTCTGATACCAACTTTGTGAGGACCCCGGTTTATTTGGCTTGTACTGTTTAACCATCCACTTGGTCCTAACAGTACAAATCAAATAAACCAAGCCTCGAGATATGTATACTTCCTAAATGCAGATACACACCTCGTTACAAAATCATGCATCAATTCCATTCATACACATAGAGCCGGCTAAAACACAAACCGAACGACATACTTAACATATAAAGGGTTAATACAAAGAGAGGCCGACTGCCAAAAGTCATACAAATAAGCAAATACACAGCGAAGCAAAATGGCCATAAGATGGCAATAACAAAAGCCAATCGGTGTGCCTTTCACCCACAAGGCAACCAACCGACCGCCAAGCTAGTCGTCCCAAATAGCGCAACACAACTCACAAAAGTGAGGCCCTTGGGGCTCACCTTCTTCCTCTGCAACAATTAATATTAAGCAGCGATGAGTACAAAACTTGTTTTTGTACTGCAAGACCGACGTGTGAGATAACAGAACTATAATTAACTACATGCAAGCTTTATTTAAGTGGATGAGGCTCGACTTATTTTCAAAGATAAAGCAAGTTTTCATTTGCAATAAGGTAGTAGATTCAAAGCAAGTTTGCAATTAACTTTTATTGTTCAAATAAAAGAGAGACAGTTATAACAATATATAGAGAACAACACCAACCTAGAAGTGACTAACCCATAGTCACCACAACAATAGTATGAAGTACCCTTCATACCACCCATGTCAAGTTTAAGTTTTTAAAAGATTGTAGTCTAGTTCTTGTGGAAATAACCAAGCGTGTCCATAACCTAGACGAGGCTATTCGAATAGTTTTAACCTCAGGTGTACCAATGTACCCACACGATAGACCGCCTTTCCACCACCACGGTTAGCACACTTGCTTTGGTATGCGTGCATGGCTAAGTCTAACAAGACGCTTTCCAATGGACGATGCTAATTAAGAGCCGCAACCCACGGGAGAAAGACACATTCGGCAGCCTAACCGGTCTGCCAATGCTCCCCTCCAACACCACAACACACACACACAGGAACACACCCACCGACCAGCTCATAATTAACACCTCCCAAAGTACTTAGTCAAGAGAGGTTCCATATCCCCCTCGTGTGGTTAGCACGCAACAATTGCTTGGATCAATGGCACAAGTAACTCGGTCCTTAGGGACTTAGGCACCATTCCAATCACACCCAACAGATCACCCAACATACCATTGTGCCCAAGCCAAGATATAATTTTTGTTTTCAGTTTTTGATTTGCAAAAATGGTAAAACACAAGGGTTGGACATAATGGAATAATAATAGTATTTGTGTGATCAAGATCACCGACTAAGTCGATGATCGCCCAATACTACCGATACTAGGCATGGCTAAGCAATAAGTATTCGTAATCTACTAAGTGACAAGAGCTCATCCAACGAACTCTAATCACAGCAAATAACCTAGGCTCAGGTAGTAGAGGATAATCATTTACCTACAGATTATGCAACTAGAGGTCTAACTAATCAATTTAACAACAAAATAGCAATGCATACATAGAAGTTAAACAAAATATTAGACTTTAAAAGTAATGGGATCAAATGGGAAATGATCAAACTGCTTGCCTTCTTGCTGTTGGTCAATTTGTTGCGGAGGATCGTTCTCGGGGTTACCGCAAATGTCGAATCCTAGGCGAAAGAGCGAAAACAACCAATAAGACGAGCAACACTTAAACAAAAGAGCAAGCAAAAATTTTCCAAATGCGACGAAAATTATACACAAGGTAGAATACGAGTATACCTAGACATAGGAACTGGAAAAACCTAATTTGGATTTGTGGTGCAAAAGATATTCTCTAAAAACCTATTTTCGGCCAAAAATGCTACATTTAAATAGCACTGTAGCAAAAATATTTTCTAAAAAGATTTTGAAGCTGAAAATTTTATGGTAGCTACCTACTGGTATAGGGATAAGCCATATAAAATTTCAGGTCATTTGGAGTTATATTGAAGGAGTTATGATTTATTTAAATTGTTTAGGGTATTAAACTAAAATATGGTCCCTATGATTTTTAAAAATGGTAAAATTTGTGAAACCAATTTTCCTAGCAAATACACTAGCAGTGAAAGCTAATCCAACTAGATTCATACAAAAAGGACCTGTAGATTAAAAGTTATGCATTTTTACAAGTTTGCTAAAGTTCTGAAAAACAGTATTAAATTCACTTGTTTACTATTTTTGAAAATGGTTTTCCAGGTTCGATCATGGTCTACAATTATTTTTATATTTAAGTTAAAGGTATAAGGAAGCTAACAAAATTGGAATCATATAATTTGGAGCTAAGATGACAAAGATATGAAAATGAGAAGACCCTAATGTTTTCCTGATCTGGGACCCGGCACGAATCCGGCAATCCACTATCTAAGCGACGTGGCTAAACATGGACCGCTGATCTCGGATCCACGGCTAAGAATCGAGGGCAACCGAGAGGTCCGAATGCATACACGGATGTGAGCCGCTCGATGGAGATCCAACGCTCCGGCTTGAATTTGCCAACTCACACGCCGGGCGCGCGAGACAGGGGAGCGACGTGGAGGTTTCCTGCCTGTCGATCGCTAGATCCGACGGCTAGGGCTGGGCCACGTCGCCTTCGGACTGAGTCTCGTCCGACAACAGGCATTCTCGCCGCGCTCGCTCGGGCGTGACGCCGCGAGGGAGGCCCAGGGAGTGCAGGCAAAGAACGAAACCGGGAGCGCAATAGCCTCACGCCCACGACCGCACTCGCAACCTCGCCGGAGATGGCTCACCGCGGCGGCGCGACACGGCGAGGCGGAGAAGGTGCTACGGTAAAAATGGAGCATGTGATACGGCTAAGATCATGCTCCGCTACTACGTGTGCTAGCTACTGGAGGGCTTAGAGGACTCACCGGGATGTTGCGGAGAGGTTGAGGAGGTCGGAGGTGGGCCGGCGGCGGAAGACAACAAGGCGGCTCGGGTTACCGCGATGGACCACTGGCGAAACAAGACCACCGCGTCATCAACATGGCTTTCTCATAGCCCAAGGATACTCCGAGCAAGGAATTGGAAGGAGGAGGTGCTACGGAGATGGGGAAGAAGGGGTGAAGTTCGGCGGTGGGGGAACTCCAATATCACCCGACACCGAGGAGACAACCAAAATTGAATGAGGGTTAAGGTTCCAGAGGGTTAAAGGAACCGATCGGAGCAAGAAATGGAGCAAGGAGCCACTGAACTAGGATGCCCACGGCTCGGTTATGCCAACAATGGCGGATTCGGTGTCTTGGTGAATTGAGCTCAAGCAAGAAGAGAAGGTGCCAACTGGGTTGCGGAAAGGTGAAAGGAGGGCAAAGAAAGGGGAGCCGGTGCATAAGTAGCGAGGGAAGCACGGGACTCAACGGCTCTCTCCCCACTGCGAGGGCGACTCTGGTGCTCGAGCAACAGGTGGGTGAGAGGTCGTGAGAGGTGACTTCGACACGGCCGCACGACGAGCATTTAATGCGCGGCAAAGAATAGTCGCTGGAGGGCCCCACCGCGACGACTCGAGCGGCCGCGGCGCAGCAGCGCGCGAGAGCGAGAGAAGGAGGCGGGAGGACCAGAGGAAGGAGACGCAACACACCGCAAGATCCGATCCGATGGTCAAACGCGAACGCTGCCGACGCCTGGCGAAACCAAGGCCACCCGATGGAGATCAAACGCACACGGCGAGCCACATCGACAGACCCCACCCCGAGTCGGAGCTGCTAGTGGACTCGATCGAGACAAGTCGGCCGAGTCTGACTTAGTCCGCCTTGGCCGCATGAACAATGATTTGACCGATAGGGTTTGATTTTTAGAGCTGAAACTTGGGGATTTATTTGAGGTATCAATTTAACTCCAAATTTTATAAAATTTTAACTGAGCTTCCTGGTCTTAGGATTAACCTTCCATAAAATTTCCAGGATTTTTGTGCAATGGAATTTTCCCAAAAATTTCAGAAGGTTAAATCAGAGGTTTGACTAAGTTTGACTTGCCTCTAAAATATTTCAAATAATTTCCAAAAATTATGAAATAATTCAGAGGTGTTACCAAGCAACCCTAGAACCCAGGAAAATTTATTGCCAAGGGTTTGACACAAGATTCCACCCAGAAGGCTTTGACTTGAGCTTAATGAGGGTTTTGATTTTGAATTTCCCAAAATTCCTTTACAAGAATTTCAGAAAAGTTCAAGAGTGAAAGGATGAAAGAAAAAGTTTTAATTTACCCTGATTTTATTACATTTGAAACACAAGCCAAATTGGGGATGTTACAGTACCCACGATCTCTAAACCCAAGTGTGAGGCTATAAAAGCTTACCGCGGGCATGATCTTAGGGTTCTTACTTTTTGTCCCATTCGCTTCGACTGTTCTTCGAGCCTTTAGTCTCCTTGCTGCTAACCAACTCATACGCTCTCTTAAGATCTTTCCAAACCCAAATGCTCCTCACTTAGGTAAGATGGCCGGGACCGCTTCTAAGTGGGCTGAATCGAAGATGGATAAGGCGAAGATGAAGGCATTGGTCGCCGCCGAGAAGATCCCAAAAAAGAAACTTGTGAAGTGGATTGAAGATATTGGTCAGCACTGGCCGTCGGGGGAGTTCGGTTAGATCCCAATGTTCCAGGCATACTGTGAGTGTGGCCTCCAATTTCCTACTCACCCTTTCACTCTCGCACTCAAACACTTTGAGGTGGGATTGGTGAATCTTGTTCCCAATTTCATCACAATGCTAAGTGTGTTTGTGTACTGCATGCAGGCCTACCTGGGGATTTCAGTGGACCTCAAGCTCTTCCTATACTATTACGGGATGGGCCAACAAGCTGGAATCACGAGAAGTTGTGATCTCATGCTTCATGACAGGAAATTGAGGGAGTACATTAAGATGTTCACCCGGTCATCGTGGCCAGGTTGGAAGAAGAAGTGGTTCTATTAGGAGCTGACCAAGGACGACATCCTCTCCTTCATAGGGAAAGCTGCTGAGAGGAAGTCTATCTAGGATTCAACTCCCAATGACCTCGACTGGATCACCCCCTACATTTAATCCATCAAGGACTTTAAAGAAGAGGGGCTCACTAGATGGCATGTGGTGAAGAATTTCATCACATGCCGCATTAGCCCTTTGAAGAAACGAGCACACTCCTTGTGGAAGTACTTGAGAGACAAGGATCTGACCAGGGATTTCGAGGAGGGTAAGTAAATTTTGAACTTAGCTCTCCCTTTTTGGTTCACTTCAAGCTTGATCGTTGAACGTTTTATTTACCTGTCTAGATCTCCTGCAGCGAAAATTGACACTGGTCAAACTCGCTTGTAGAAGGTTTCGACCACCACCACAGGGGTTCCTCAAATCCTAGCGGTCGTAACTGCAAAGGAGAAAAAAGAACGTCTAAAGGTAATCAAAGATTGATTTCATCTTTAGGGTCATGTAGTCATAGAAATCGACCACTAAACATGTTTTCTTTTCTGACCTTGGCAGAAAGTAGGCATAGAAAACCGTTAAGACGACCAAGAGGTTGAATTGATGGTTGTCGGAAAGGCGGTAGAGGAGAGCGAAACTCCTCCAGCCAAAAGGCGTCACTTGGTGAAGGCCGCCAACAAGGGAGACGTAGGCCCAAGTTTCGATCCGACTAGGCCCTTTGAGAAATTCTTTGTAGGTATAGTTGCCGCAGAGAAAGCAAAGGCGATCGAAGCTCGAAAAGGCCCCAAGACCAAGGTACCCTTCTACTATGATGAAAAAACTTTCTCAGTCTCCACATCTCACAGCTTCATTAAGTGACTAGAAAAAGAGAACTGAAGAAGTTTATTATCTTTTGTAAAGGACACCGATGCATCAGTGAGCCCATGGTGGAGGGAAGCGATGCTCCTCAAGTGGTCGAAACTAGATTCGTTCACCGGAGGGGCAGAAGCTCAAGGAGTAGAAGTTCTTGCTCAAGACCCACGACTGCACGTGGTCGTAGATGTCCCTATCCTCAACTCAAGTATCGACCGACGTGGTTGAAGAGAAGAAGTCGAAGAAATCTTCCTTACTAAGGTTTCTTTTGGATTTAAGATCAAGTTCGTGAAGGAAGGTGATGAGGACATCCCTAACTTGGATACAAACCCGCCTACACACACAAATGATCCACAATCAATGTTACAGGACCAATTACTCGAGCTCGTGCTGCCAACTTAATCACCAGTGAATTCGCTCATAGGGTTATATATTATTGAGAATAGATCGCTACCTAATGCAAGTGATTTAATTGTGCTTAGGAACATGGGAAAGGACCAAGGAGAGGTATGTGGAGTCATGGACAAGCATAGGAGGCATAATGGAGGGCATCACGTCACTTTGGGTCCGAGCCAAGCAAGAGTTCGAGTTGGGCTCATTCTCGATTGAGTTCGATCACATGCAAAGATCGAAGTTCAAACGGCCAGAATCGCTTCATACGGACTCCGCTTGGGACGTTCTTGGACTTCATTGAAATCTTATCAAGTCTACTTTCCAATGGATCCAACCTCGCTTCAAATTCCAACCGAGCTGGCCACAATAAACAAAACAATCCACGTCTGTTTTTGTTTTTTACCGAGTCAAAAAGGGTGATGCGCCACCTCCTCTTGGGCCCATGGGCCTTGTAACCCTAGGGGCGTGCGTCCACTTCTCTGGCCGCCGTCCCCCTGGCTAGAACTCGAATTTCGTTGAATTTAGGTTTAGCCATTGTGCAAACTGCTCTTGATTGTGTCGACAACCACTGTCAAGACAAACCTTCTGGATCCCACTTTTGTTTTCAATACCATCTATACTACAATATTATTCGCAATATCGATTGCATACATCTTATTCTTGCTAGCTCTTCGATTGCTCGCAGAATTGAACCTCGTGTTCGTGGTTGATAACGCCGCGAGTTGGTTCAACGATTGCTAAGGCGCAAACGCCGCCGCATTTGTAGTCGATCGCGAGTCACCTCCACCCAAAATCGATAGTTATCAATCTCATCGAAAGATCGCACCCGCCTCCATCAAGTGGTATCGAGCCCAAGGTTGCTCGGTGAGAATTTATCGTTTTTCGTAGTTAGGTTGTTTATTTTTGAAAGTCTAGAAAAAGCCAAAAAAACCTATAGGATTAGATCACCTATCCGTCCAAGACCAATTGTGCCATTGCATCTTTCTTTTGAGGCATTGCATTGTTGAACTTTCGATTGCATCGCCGTGTCCTTTGGTCGGTCTAGTTCCTTTAGAGTTTCGAGTTCGCTCACGCTTGGTCGCACTGCTGTGGTTGTTCAATCTGCCGCCCGCCTCCACCACCAGAGCCATTACCACGACCACCCGCGCCGCCATCCATTGCCGCATCCTTCTGTGGCCACCATCCTCCTGTCACGGCAAGCCACAATCCTCCTGCCGCCTCCACTCCAAGGGAAACCCTAACCAAGAACAAAAGCTCGTTTCAGTTTGTGACAAAAAAAGAGAGAGAGAAAAAAAAGAAGAGGTTATTTTTCGTGCTGCCAGAAGGAAACCTGAGATTCATGTGACTTCGGCAACGCGATCAAATAAAAAAGAAAAAAAACACAACTTTTGCATACGACCTCCGATTGAGGTGATTCTTGATCCGTTGGAAAGGAAACGGGAAAATAGAGCCAAAAAAAAGAAGTCCGGGAAATATGGGGATTTTAGCTTCGTGTAAGCACTCGGGCACACGCGCAGCGACTTTGACCCCAAAAAACGTCGTTTAGGGCCTCAAAACGGGCTCGCAAACCGAGAAAAAATCAAGTTTCTCAGAATTCGCTCAAAATTGACAGAGCCCCTCTACAAGTGATTCTAAGGTTTCCCGTGCAGACGGCATCCTTTTTCGAGCCTCCGAACTCCGTGTGCAACGTTCTCTAGCTCTGTCGCGTTGTGCTTTCGTTTGTGTTCTAGGCTCGCGTCTCTAGTTCAGCCCAGCCTAGACCAGGCACTAACCGGCGTTGAACGATTTTTCAACTTGCATTCTCTGACTTGATAGTTGCTAATCCTTTGCTACCATACTTGAGCCTTCCCACTACACCTTTTCTACAACCGCATGTGCCGAACTTCACCTGCAATCGCTCCATCCAATCTTCTGAGATACATTGACACCGCCGTTGCCGATCACCCCGCTTGCTTGGTAAGAATTGGTAAGAATTGATAGAAGGCTTGAATGTGAGCGACTTTTGAACCACCACATCCTAGTAGTTGCTAGGGACATATACTTGTGATTTGCTAACAATGGCGGATCTCATGAGCATTCGGATGAGGATACATCTCATACTCCTCGCACGGCGGAATCGCATAACATTTCCGACGCCATGAACCTTCGCACGGAGGGTCTTGAGGAAGATGTCGTGGTCACGAATGAGCGACTTGCTCAACTTGAGGGCGCCAAATTGAGGCAAACGCCACGCTGTCGCGATGGAGAGAGCGCAAGGCGCCACTAACACTTCTTTGGCGGTATTATGGCGCGCTTGACGAGATGGCCCATGCATCCACCGCTGCTTTCCCTGCTGCCCGGTGGTAGAGGACAAGATGAATTCGACTATGTGATCGATACCGAGGCCAATGACATGGGTAACAATAACAACGATCGAGCTCATCGGCGACCATGCTTAATCGACAAGGTATGCGACGAGACCCCACGACGTGAGGCACGTGACCACGATGATTCTTTCGCTAAGGTTAAATTTATTATGCCCTCTTTAATGGTAAATATGATCCCGATGGTTATCTTAATTGGGAAGTAGTGTTGATCAAAATTTTGCTTGCCATGAAGTTCCCGAGATTAGACGAGTTAGGTCGCTACTAGTGAATTTACCGATTTTGCTTCTATTTAGTGGAAAGAACATTGCCACAACATCCCAATAACATACCTAACAGTTGGGAGGCTTTAAAATTGCTTATGCGGCGTCGATTTGTTCCTCATATTATGCTCATGATTTGTTAAATAAATTACAACGCTACGACAAGGTACAAAGTCCAGTGGAAGACTACTATCAAGAAATGCAAATTGGTATGTTGCGTTGTGGTTTAGATGAGAATGAGGAGGCATCAATGGCTAGGTTTTTGGGAGGGTTGAATCGAGAAATTCAAGACATCCTTGACTATAAAGATTACAACTCCATTACTAGATTGTTTCATCTTGCTTGGAAAGCTGAACGTGAAGTGCAGGGACGCCAGACGAGGACACAATCTAACTCTTCTGCAGGTCGCACAAACTCATGGACACCACACACATCTACTACCCCGGCTATCAGTGCACCCCCACCGCCACCCTTCAACAACAAGCCGCGCCCCGCTACTTCAAATTCAGCACCACGAGTTTCTGAAGCAACCAAATCAGCACCACAAGCGCCTACAAAACTTCCTCTTCGCTTGCTTCGACAGACGAACTAAGGATATTCAATGCCATCGGTGCAAAGGCTATGGACACATGATGCGGGATTGTCCAAACAAGCGCTGCATCGATCATACGCGATGATGGTGGGTATTCCTCTGCTAGTGATTTTGATGATGAAACATATGCTATGCTTGCAACCGACTTGCGCAGACTTGATGACGAATCGATCATGAGGAGGAACATGTTGGCGCCAAGATGCCGACAAGTATTTGAGCATTATAGTGCAACGCGCACTAAGTGCTCAAGTTTCTCGTGGCCGAGCAAAATCAGCGCCATAATTTGTTTCAAATCAAGGGCGCTGTCAAGGAACGCTGATTCACATAATTATTGATGGTGGGAGTTGCAACAATTTGGCGAGTATGGATATGGTGGAGAAGCTTGCTTTGCCGACCAACCTCATCCCCACCCATACCATATTCAATGGTTCAACAACAGTGGTAAGTTGAAGGTAACACGAATGGTGAGAGTAAACTTTTCTATGGGTTCATACCATGATTATGTTGATTGCGACATTGTTCCTATGCAAGCTTGTTCTTTGTTATTAGGACAACCTTGGCAATACGATACTGATTGTGTGCATCATGGTAGGAATAATCAATACTCTCTCATGTTCAAGGGAAAGAAAATTGTGATGCATCCTATGACTCCTGAACAAATTGTTAAAGATGAACTTGCTAAAGCTAGTAGAGAGAAGAATCAGGAGAATGCTAAGAGCGAAAATCAGATGGTAGCAAAAGAACTTGAGCAACATAAAAAGAAAGAACCTAAATCTACTCATGTGAAGAATAAAGAAATTAAATTGAAAGGTGCTAGTTTTCTTGCTACCAAATCTGATATGACTGAACTAGATGCTAGTAATTCTGTTTGCTATGCATTAGTTTGCAAAGAAGCTTTGTTTTCATTTGAGGATACACCTTCTTCTTTGCCTCCTGCTGTCACTAACATTTTGCAGGAGTACAACGATGTCTTTCGGGAGGACATACCGTCGGGGTTGTCGCCGCTTCGAGGGATTGAGCATCAAATCGATTTAATTCCCGGCGCATCACTGTCCAACCGCGCACCATATAGGACCAATCCAGAAGAAACTAAAGAAATTCAGCGCCAAGTTCAAGAATTGCTTGCTAAAGGGTATGTACGTGAATCTCTTATTCCTTGTGCTGTTCCGGTCATTTTAGTGCCTAAGAAAGATGGATCATGGCGCATGTGTGTAGATTGTAGAGCAATCAATAATATCACCATTAGGTATCGTCATCCTATTCCTAGATTAGATTATATGCTTGATGAATTGAGTGGCTCATTGTTTTCTCAAGGTTGATTTATGAGTGTATATCACCAAATTCGCATGAAATTAGGCGATGAATGGAAAACAACATTTAAAACTAAGTTCGGGTTATATGAGTGGTTAGTAATGCCTTTTGGATTAACTAATGCACCTAGCACCTTCATGAGACTAATGAACGAGGTTTTATGTGATTTCATTGGTAGATTTGTGGTGGTTTATTTTGATGACATATTGATATACAAAGAAATCCTTAGAGGAACATCTTGACCATTTACGTGCTGTTTTTAATGCCTTACATGATGCACGCTATTTGGTAACCTTGAGAAGTGCACCTTTGCACCGATCGAGTCGTATTTCTTGGCTATGTTGTTACTCCACGGAATTGAAGTTGATCACGCCAAAATTGAAGCAATACAGAGTTGGCCGACTCTAACACGGCCACACAGTACGGCTTTTAGGACTTGGCGGATTCTACCGCCGCCGTGAAGGATTTCAGCACCATCGCGCACCATTGAATGAGCTCACCAAGAAGGGCGTGCCATTTGTTTGAGCGCCGCGCAGAGAACGCCTTCACCACATTGAAAGATAAGTTAACACATGCACCACTACTCCAACTCCCGACTTTAATAAGACTTTTGAACTAGAATGTGATGCCAGTGAATTGGTTTAGGTGGCGACATGCAAGAAGGTAAACCTATAGCATACTTAAGTGAGAAATTGAGTGGGCCTAGTTTGAACTATTCTACTTATGATAAGGAATTATATGCACTATTTCGAACTTTGGAAACATGGCAACATTATTTATGGTCCAAAGAATTGTTATACATTCTGATCACGAATCTTTAAGGCATATTCGAAGTCAAAGTAAATTGAACCGTAGACATGCAAAGTGGGTTGAATTTATTGAGTTTTTTCCTTATGTCATAAAACACAAGAAGGGAAAGGAGAATGTTATTGTTGATGCTTTGTCTAGAAGATATACCATGCTTTCACAACTTGACTTCAAAATTTTTGGATTGGAGACTATTAAAGAGCAATATGTGCATGATGCTGATTTTACAGATATATTGTTGAATTGTAAAGAAGGAAAAACGTGGAACAAATTTGTCATTAATGACGGGTTTGTGTTTAGAGCTAACAAGCTATGCATTCCAAATAGCTCCGCTCATTTGTTGTTGTTACAGAAGCGCATGGAGGCGGGTGATGGGACACTTTGGCATGAAGAAAACGGAGGATATACTTGCTGATCATTTCTTTTGGCCAAAGATGAGACGGGACGTCGAGCGTTACGTTGCTTGCTGCACTACATGTCAAAGAGATAAGTCACAACTTAATCCTCATGGTTTATACATGCCTCTACCAGTTCCCAACGTTCCGTAGGAAGATATTTCGATGGACTCTGTTTTAGGATTGCCTAGAACAAAGAAGGGGAGCGATAGTATATTCGTGGTTGTTGATAGATTTTCTAAGATGGCTCACTTTATACCATGTCATAAGAGCAATGATGCTGCCAATATTGCTGATTTATTCTTTCGTGAAGTTGTTCGATTGCATGGTGTGCCTAATACTATAGTTTCAAATCGTGATGCTAAATTCCTTAGCCACTTTTGGAGAACTTTATGGGCTAAATTGGGGACTAAACTGTTATTTTCTACTACTTGTCATCCCCAAACCGATGGACAGATCAAGTTGTGAATAGAACTTTATCTACAAGGCTTAGGGTTGTGTTGAAAAGAACTTAAAATTGTGGGAAGAATTCTTGCCTCATATTGAGTTTGCTTATAATCGCTCATTGCATTCTACCACAAAGATGTGCCCTTTGAAGTTGTTTATGGTTTTGTGCCTTGTGCTCCTATTGATTTAATGCCTATTCTATCTTCTGATAAATTGAACTTTGATGCTAAACAACGTCTCGAATTGATTTTAAAATGCATGAGACAACTAAGAAGAATATAGAGCGCATGAATGATAAATATAAACTTGTCGGTAGTCGGGAGAAAACATTTAACTTTTGAACCAGAGATCTTGTTTGGTTGCACTTGAGAAAAGATAGGTTCCCCGAATTGAGAAAGTCAAAATTGATGCCTCAAGCCGATGGTCCTTTTAAAGTGTTAGAAAAGATTAATGATAATGCATACAAACTTGACTCGCTCAGAGATTTTGGGGTTAGTCCCACATTTAACATTGCAGATTTGAAGCCATACTTGGGAGAAGAGGATGAGCTTGAGTCGAGGACGACTCAAATGCAAGAAGGGGAGGATGATGAGGACATCCTAACTTGGATACAACCGTGCCTACACACACAGCTGATCCACAACCAATGTTACAAGGACCAATTACTCGAGCTCATGCTCGCCAACTTAATCACCAGGTGAATTCGTTCATAGGGTTATATATTACTGCAAATAGATCGCTACCTAATGCAAGTGATTTAATTGTGCTTAGGAACATGGGAAAGGACCAAGGAGAGGTATGTGGAGTCATGGACAAGCATAGGAGTCATAATGGAGGACATCACGCCACTTTGGGTCCGAGCCAAGCAAGAGTTCGAGTTGGGCCTGTTTTGAATTCGAGTTCGACTCTCGCGACAAAGACCGAGTTCAAACGGTCAGAACTTCTTCATACGGACTTCGCTTGGGACGTTCTTGACTTCATTGAAATCTTATCAAGTCTACTTTCCAATGGATCCAACCTCGACTTCAAATTCCAAATGAGCTGGCCACAATAAACAAAACAATCCATGTCTGCTTTTTACCAAATCAAAAGGGTGTCGCGCCACCTCCTCTTGGGCCCATGGGCCTTGTAACCCTAGGGGCGCATCCACTTCTCTCGCCGCCACCCCGGTCGTCTTCCCATATAGGAGCCGCCGTCCCTCGGCTAGAACTCGAATTTCGTTGAATTTAGGTTTAGCCATTGTGCAAACTGCTCTTCTTGGGCCAGTGTCTGACGACCACTGTCAAGACAGACCTTAGTGTGAGGACCCGGCTTATTTGGCTTGTAATGCTTAACCAACCACCTGGTCCTAGCATCACAAATCAAATAAATTGATTCTCGAGATATGTATACTTCCTAAAAGCAATATACACACCTGTTACAAAATTAGACAAAGAACTCCAATCCAAACATAGAGTCCAAACACCACACTTCCAAACGGAAGATAAACAAATAGTAGAGTTATTACAGCATAAGGCCGACAAAGCAAGATACAAAAATAAACAGAACGACAATGAAGCAAAAGTGCCATAAGATGGCTATAAACAAAGCCAATCGGCGTGCCTCCAACCCACAAGGCATCCGACCGACCGCCAAGTCTAGTCGCCCACGAACGGCAACACACTCACGTAAGTGAGGCCCTTGGGGCTCACCCTCTTCCTCTGCAACAAAACATTAAGCAAAGCACCCGAGTACAAAGATTGTCTTTGTACCGCAAGACCGACGTGTGAACTAGCGCACTGCTCATATGCTACATGCAGGCTTGTTTGGTGGAGGCCATATGTTTTATTTGCATAAAGCCAATTTTCATTTGCAATAATATGATACAGCTTTGAAGGCAAGTTTGCAATTCGCTTTTAATGTTGAAATAACAGTAAGGATAAATAATAATAAAAGAATAAAGGTAAACAACCTAGAAGTGACTATCCCAATAGTCACCATTAACAATAGCACTAATCCCGCATTCGCACCACCCATCAAGTTTTAATTTAAATGTTGTAGTCTAACTCTCGATAAGCTTACCCAAGCGTGTCCATCACCTAGGACGAGGCTATTCAAATAGTTTTTAACCTCGCAGGTGTACCACTGCACTCCACACTTCAGATCGCCTTTAAGCCAAAGCACACTTCCAAGGTATGCCAACACAACTAAGTCCTACGAGACTTTTTCCAATATTGTGTATTAACTACGAGCCGCTCAGATGGATAGAAATCCATACGCTTACATGGTAAAGCCAAAAGACAACTACCCACTCAGATAAAGCTTTTGACAACTACCATGCTCCCACCTCCATCCCTCCCGCGACCCTCGCGACCCGGAGCCAATACACGCCAAAGTACTAGGTCAAGAGAGGTCCCATACCTCTAGTGTGGTTAGCACGCCAAATGCCCGGATAACAAAACTCACAAGATGTTCGGTCCTTAATTGACCCAGGCACCTTTCCAATACACCCAACAGATCACACCAATCTTACCATTGTGCCCGCGTCTAAATCATTTTTGTTTTCATTTTTTTTAGTTTTGCAATTAAACATAGCAGAAATGCGGAAACATAAAGTTGTAGTAAATTTTGTGTGATCAAGGTTACCGACTAAGTCGATAACCGCCATTTCTACCGATACTAAGCATGTCCAAGCAATTTGACCCGATCTACTAAGTAACAAGAGACCATCCAAATAACTCTAATCACAAAGAAATAACCTAGGCTCGTAGTAGAGATCAATATTTTGTCTACAGGATATGCAACTACGGATTTAACTAATCAATTTAACACAAATTAAGCAATGCATACATACAAATTAAACAAAATATTAGACTTTAAAATACTCGGATTATCATGATCAAACCGCTTGCCCGGCCGCTGTTGCTCAATTTGTTGCGAGGGTCGCCTCGTGGTTGCCGCAAATATCGGCTAACGATAGAACAAATAACAAATAATAAGAACGAATAACACCCCAGCAAAACTCAATAATCAAACACAAACACCAATTTGTACACAGAGGCTAGACCATCACAAAAAGAATGACAAATAATCACACAGAGACCCACACACTTATTTGTTAGGTTAACCACAAAATCAAACCTCTTACCGATTTAAACTTTGGACAGACTTTGATGGTGATTGTGTGCACATCTATTATTTAATCATCAAGTTAATATATCAAAACAGCTAGTTTCTCTAACTCAACCATTATTAGCCGATATTACGTAACCTACAAAAGCTATTGACAACACTAACTACCAAGTATCCAACTATGAGATGCTAAACAAAAATCTTCTACCTAAGATAGATGCTAAGGATGCTCACTATTCGCACTCCTAAGCATCACACCAAGATTTTGCAAGGCTAACAAGTTTCAAAGATGCGGCTACTACACCAAATCTTATAGCACCGACAACTCAAAAGTACAGAGACAATAAATGAACGACTAACTATCCCTTATGATCAAACATGACAACAAGAGCTTTGAAACTTAAAGATACTAACTAACTGATTTCATGCTAACCACCACAACAAAAGGGAGCCAACTAGCACTAAACAAGAATCCAAAGCATAAGCATGAAACTAGAATTTAGCCACTGACAACAGAACCGACAACAGGTGACAAATTCAGAGAACACACTAAAACACTTTCAAACTTCTAATCCCAACTTTTAATCAAGCAAGAGAGTGAACTGAAGAACATTCCTAATCATGATTAGAGACTAAAGAACTGGTTTTGAAGGAGGGGCCCCACCGCCGAATGCATGCAGAGGAACACAATCAAGAACAGAGAGTCTCGCGCTCGACCTCGGATTCGCCGCCGGTGAAGGAGTGGCGGCGCGGTCGCGACGATGGCCAAAATGGGTTGCTCGAGGACCACTAAAGCTGAAGGTGGTCACGCGGCAGCTGGAGATGCACAGAGGTGGCGCGGCGACGGAGCACGGCGGCCGGCAGTGGGGGTGACAAGGTGCGGCTGCACCAGAGAGGTAGACAACAAGAATTAGCGCCAGATGGGCATCGCGAGTTACCAGAACTCACCGAATGACGCGGAGCTCAAGAGGTCGCCGGAGATGGCCCGGCGACGAGCCCACGGCGCAAAGGTGGTCAACGACGACCGAGCCCGAGGCGACCGAGAGGACAAGTGAATGACCGGAGAAGGAAAGTGGAGTCCGTGATGCTCACCAAGCAAGGAATCGAGTTGGAGCTCACCGCAGAGGATGCGTGGCGGAAGGCGGTTTCGCCGACCGGAGAAGAAAGTCCACGCGCAGCTCCACGCATGATGAAACCTGAAATTCCTTGAGGGGTTTACTTCCCGTGGATGTGGAACACGCCGGACGCGGCGTCGGCGATGGCCGAGCCCACCGGAGTGGCCGAACGCCGGAAGTGGAGCGGCGACGCCACGCTCTCGAGCTCTGGAGAAGAAAGGCGATGGGGACGAAACGGCGTAGGGAAAGCCTTCTGAGGGTTTTGTAGGAGCAAAGCGAGGCAGCGAGGTGAGACGGTGGCGGTGAAAAGACCGGCGAGGCGAGGTGGCAAAGATGCATGCAGCGCGGCCGGCGAGCGCGCACGGCGCGCGGCGCCGAGTCGCGGCGGACGGGGGGGGATGACCGGCGAGGATGGCCCACAAGTCAGTGAAGAAACGGAGCGCGCGCGAGCCGGAGTTGCGCGTGCAAACCGAGGTTCGACTCGACCATTTTTGCGCCGACCGATGGATCCGAGATGGACGGCCGAGATTGATGTATGCATTCGACCGGCCGATTGCATAAGCCGCGTGGATCGCTCGACGGCATCGGACGGTCACGATCGATTGACTCGGGCGGTGCGATTAGTTGACGCGACCGAGTCCATTAGTGCGCTCGACTCGAGCCCAAGTGTGGTTCGGGCCCGACAAACAAAGTTTTCAGTTCGATTTAAAACAAAGAAGTTTTGGGAAATTTTAGAGGTAGCTCCTGAGCTCCAAAATTTCGAAATTTTTATGGTAGCTACTAGGGACAGAGGACAACCTTGTGAAATTTTTCCAGGAGTTTTCATGCAATAGATTTCTCCCAATAAAATTCACAAGCTGCTGAACAGAAGTTTGACCAGATTTCAAACTAGGTTGACTTGGCCATTTGAAATAGCAAATAAAATCTAAAAATTGTGAGATAATTCAGGAGGTAGATAGGATGATCAAGATGCTAGGAAAATAATTGCAGAGGATTATCACAAGTTTGAAGGCTAATAATTTGATGACAACAATTTCCAATCACAAGAATTAACTTCTAGAAAATTGAAATTGCTAGGAAAATGTAGAAACTTTCAAATGATTTGATGAGACAACAAAAGTTTTTATTTCTCCTCAAAATTTTACATTTGAAATACAAACCCTAAGTTAGGGTCATTACAAATCTCCCCTTACAGAACCTCGCCCGAGATTCTCGGTCACCGGAGAAGAATGATGGGTAATCTGCCGAGACGATCTTCCCGCTCCCAAGTGGCTTCATCCTCGGAGTGGTTTGACCACCGAACTTTGAGGAACTTGATCACACGGTTCCTCGCTCGCGCTCACTTCATCGAGGATACGAACGGACGCCACGATAAGACGATCTTCCCGCACATCGATATTTTCCAATGGCGTTTCCTCAACCGAATACGGAGGCACTTCTTCAATTGTGACACATGGAAAACATCATGCACCCTTCAAGTGTAGCCGCAACTCCAACTTGTATGCAACAGCTCCCACTCTCTTGATGATGCGATATGGCCCGACATATCGAGGAGCCGCTTGTTCTTGACACCAAACGACGATGTCCCTTCGTAGGCGAGACTTTGAGATACACAAAGTCATTGGGCCGAAATCACCACGGCGACGCCGACCGCATAGCTCTTCCGCTCGATCGAGCCACACGCAAGTGCTCACGAATCAATCGCACTTGATTTTCACCTCATTGATGGAATTCGACCAAAGAACCGCTTTTCACCGCCACTGGGCCAACGGTGTTCGCAGCGCCCCCATACAAAGCCTCAAACGGTGCCATACCGAGACTAGCTCGAAGTCGTTGTTGTAGGAGAACTCGCAAGTGGTAGGCACTTCTCCCAATTCTTCCCATAGGAAAGAACACAAGCACGAGCATATCTTCAAGCACTGATTGACGCGCCGTCCCACCATCACCGAGGATGATAGGCCGAAATGAATGAAAGACGGTACCCATGGCTTCTCGTAGATCAAAGCAAAGTCGGGAAGTGAAAAGAGAACCACGATTCGACACCATCGTTCGTGGCACACCATGCAAACTCACAATGCGGGATATGTAGAGGTCTGCCAATTTACTGACGCTGAGGGCGGTACATACTGGCAGAAAATGTGCTACCTTTGTCAATCGGTCAATAACCACCCAGATAGCATCCTTCCCCGAAGAAGTACGGGGCAAACCAGTGACGAAGTCCATACCAACGGAATCCCACTTCCACTCTGGTATAGGCAAGGGCTGAAGGAGACCCGCTGGACGCTGATGCTCGGCCTTGACGCGACAACATATGTCACATCTGGCCACGAACCTGGCAATCTCGCGCTTCATGCGAGTCCACCAAAATCTCTGACGCAGATCTTGGTACATTTTAGTGGCCCCGGGATGGATGGACAAAGGCGATTCATGGGCCTCCTGAAGAATCAAATCCCGCAACTCTGGGACCTTTGGGACCACAAGCCGCCCCAAACCATACAACACCGCGCTCATCTTCGTGAAACACTTGGCTGATCCATTCCTTGATGTTCTCGCTTGATTTTACCCACACCATCATCCGATTATTGTGCTGCCTTGATTTGATCCACCAAGGTCGGTTGCACAACCAAGGCAAAGAAGGGAACCATGCTCAACCAAACCCAAGTTGAGATGCTGAAATTCGCAAGAAGTGCAGTTGTCGCTCTGGATCATCGTGAGTATTGCAATACACTTTTCGCTAAGTGCATCAAGAACCACATTGGCTTTGCCAGATGATACTCAATACCCATGTCATAATCTTTGATCAATTCTAGCCATCTCCTCTCGCCGAGGTTCAGATCCGGGCCGAGTGAACAAGTATTTCAAGCTCTTGTGATCGTAATACACCTCACACATGTTACCGATCGATAATGCCGCCAAATCTTGAGTGCATGCACCACGCCAGCCAACTCTAAATCATGGGTGGGATAATTGAGCTCGTGAGGTCTCAATCGCCGATGCATAGGCAATCGCCTTGCCTTCCCGCATAAGAACACATCCAAGTCCCCGACGAGAGGCATCGCAATAAATATCAAGCTCTTGTGGATATCGTGAAGAGTGAGGATCAAGTGAAGTCAAACGTTGTTTGAGCTCCCAAAGCTCTCATCACAAGCAGAGGACCACACAAACTTCTTGTCCTTCTTGAGCAATTCAATATCGGTTTGGCGATCTTGGAGAAGTTCTCGATAAAGCGCGTAGTAGCCCGCTAAACCGAGAAAACTCCGCACATCGGTGGATCGACGGCTGCCCCCAAGATAGAACATCGCTGACCTTGCGGGATCCACAGCTATGCCTCCACCGAAAGAACATGGCCCAAGAATGCCACTTCCTTCAACCGTAACTCACATTTGTCGAACTTCGTGATATAGCCGATGCTCCCGCAATTTGCCCAAAACAATCTTCGATGCTCAACATGCTCGCTCATCTTGGAATAAATAAGAATATCATCAATGAAGACCACCACAAATTGGTCCAAAACTCCATGAATACTGAATTCATTAAGTTCATGAACAAAGCCGAGCATTGGTTAAGCCAAAAGACATGACGGTGTACTGCATGCACCATAACGAGTAGTGAAAGCCGCTCTTCGAATATCCTCGATCCGATCCCGACTGATGATACCTCATTCTCAAATCAATCTTTGAGAACACTGGCTCCAACAACCGATCAAACAGATCATCAATGCGGGCGAGGATATTTGTTCTTCACCGCCACCTCATTGAGAGGACTAGAATCAACACACATGCGCAAAGTCTTGTCCTTCTTCTTCACAAAGATCACCTGACAACCCCAAGGAGATGAACTGACGATGAAACCCTTGCTTGGAGCTCACCAAGCTGCTTCTTCAATTCCTCCAATTCATTGGGAGGCATACGATACGGCGCCTTTGAGATAGGGGCAGTACCGGGCAGCAACTCGATGACAAACTCCAGATCTCGAACCGGAGGCATCCCGGGCAAGTCTTCAGAAAGATATCCACAAAGTCGATACTATGGGAACATCCCGAATTTGTAAGGTCGCTTCGCTTCATCGCACATAGATGCGCCCCGGCCGCGCGCGAAAATCCGACCGCCACTCAAGGGTCGGTGAGATAGACAATCTTCCTGGCACAATCGATTTGTCCCAAGTGTTGGGACAACCAATCCATGCCAAGAATCACATCCGTGCTCGCGAATCGAGCAGTAATAAGGTTTGCCAAAACCCCACTCCTTGACTATGATAGCAACATCCCGACATCAGAATCAGCTCTCATCTCCACCCGGAGAGCGGATGAGCAAAGGAACTCCCAAAGGAACACAAAGAAGACCACTAGCAGCAGCAAATGATCTTGAAATAAAAGAATGCGATGCTCCGTAATCAAATAATACCGCAGCAGACGAGAATTAACAAGAAGTGTACCAATCACGACATCCGCGCCCCGAGCCTCCTCACCGAAAGATGGTTGACTCGATCACGCCGCACTCGGTCTTCAATAATCTTCTCGTCGTGGGTGACCACTCCCCCGCGCCCTCCATTAGGACGAGGGGCCGCCGCAACACTCGAGGCGTGCATTCGCATAATGGCCCTTGTTGTGGCAAATAAAACAAGTAACCTCGCCGCCGGATTGCGAGGCCGCGAGCCGCTGGATCGCAGCGCACGTGGCTGAAACACGCCCGCGTGGACGAGCTGTGCAGATGGCCTCGGCGCCGGTGGAGCAAAAGAACGGGCCACTAGTGCCGCCCACCGAGGACGATTGAGGCCGTGTGAGTAGACCGATGTGCCTCCCATTTGCGCTATGGACTCGCCAACGCTTTGCCTTATGCTCAAGAACAATGGCCTTATCTACCAAGGCCTCAAAGTCGAGAAGTCCACAATAGATAGCTTGTCCCCGCAGCCTCCTCGCACAAGCCATCCATAAACTTCTCCCGCTAGCCTCATCCGAGGCCACCTCCCCGAGCATAACGAGCCGGATGATTGAACTCGCATAAGTACTCATCACGATTTGCGCCTGCTTGAGCGCGAGGAATTCTTTCTTTTTCAGCTTCATCAAAGCCATCCGGGATGTGGGCCCGACGAAAGGTCGACTGAACCTCCCACGCGACCACATGGCCGCGGTCGCATGGCGAGATAGTTCTCCCACCATGAGAGTGCGCGCCCTCGCCGGTGGGACGCGAAGAGTCCCTTATCCTGCGCTCGACATCGAGCTATGTTGAGCTTTCGCCAACCATGCGCAACCAATCATCCGCATCGAGGGTCCTCGAGCGGAGAAAGTCGGTGGTCGCGATGGAGGAACTCGCAAGTCCCCGCGAGTCCGTGGCCGCCACCACCGGGCAGGAGTGGAGGTATTCCTAGCAATAACCTCCAAGATGCGCTGTCTCGTCCATGCGGTTTCGCTGATCCGAGCGAGCACCTCACCATGGTCTGAGGAGGGGAAGCTCTCATCATGACCACTCTGCTGATCGCCACGCTGCTCTCCGCCATCCTGCTTCACTAAGACAAGTTAACAATAGCCGAAAACACGAAGTCGATAACCCACTCGCAAATAACTTACTAACAAAGACAAAACAAACACAAGACTTTTAAGTTACAAAACCAATTGACAAAAATCGACACTTAGCAACTCATACATATCTTGCCCTTATGCTCCCACAAATTTTAATTAGACTAATTCTCTATGGTTCTCCCAAAGACTGATTCTACCGATAGCAACTATCTTTTGAAAGGAAAGAGGAAAACCAAGTTTTAAACTCAAATTAGAGTAAGATGAGAGTAGAAGGCTAAGATAGGTAAGGACTAAAATCTGAGAATCTGCCTAGGTTTTCATAAACCCTTTTATACTTTGAAATTAAGCTTTTTCAAAATATCCTAAAGACGACTATGCTTGTTGCTACGGTCAGAATGGCTCTGATACCAACTTTGTGAGGACCCCAGTTTATTTGGCTTGTAATGCTTAACCAACCATCTGGTCCTAGCATCACAAATCAAATAAATTGATTCTCGAGATATGTATACTTCCTGTAAAGCAAAGATACACACCCTGCTACAAAATTAGACAAAGAACTCCATTCCAAACATAGAGTCCAAACACCACACTTCCAAACGGAAGATAAACAAATAGTAGAGTTATTACATGCAAAGGCCGACAAAGCCAAGATACAAAAATAAACAGAACGACAATGAAGCAAAAGTGCCATAAGATGGCTATAAACAAAGCCAATCGTGCCTCCAACCCACAAGGCATCCGACCGACCGCCAAGTCTAGTCGCCCACGAAACGGCAACACAACTCACGTAAGTGAGGCCCTGGGGCTCACCCTCTTCCTCTCGCAACAAAAACATTAAGCAAAGCACCGAGTACAAAGATTGTCTTTGTACCGCAAGATCGACGTGTGAACCAGCGCACTGCTCATATGCTACATGCAGCTTGTTTGGTGGAGGCCATATGTTTTATTTGCATAAAGCCAATTTTCATTTGCAATAATATGATACAGCTTTGAAGGCAAGTTTGTAATTCGTTTTAATGTTGAAATAACAGAAGGATAAATAATAATAAAAGAATAAAGGTAAACAACCTAGAAGTGACTATCCCAATAGTCACCATTAACAATAGCACTAATCCCGCATTCGCACTCACCCATCAAGTTTTAATTTAAATGTTGTAGTCTAACTCTCGATAAGCTTACCCAAGCGTGTCCATCACCTAGACGAGGCTATTCGAATAGTTTTTAACCTCGCAGGGTGTACCACTGCACCCACACTTCGCATCGCTTTAAGCCAAAGCACACTTAGAAGGTATGTCGCACAGCCTAAGTCCTACGAGACTTTTTCCAATATTGTGTATTAACTACGAGCCGCTCAGATGGATAGAAATCCATACGCTTACATGGTAAAGCCGAAAAGACAACTACCCACTCAGATAAAGCTTTTCGACAACTACCATACTCCCACCTCCATCCCTCCCGCGACCCCTGCGACCCGAGCCAATACACGCCAAAGTACTAGGTCAAGAGAGGTCCCATACCTCTAGTGTGGTTAGCACGCCAAATGCCCGGATAACAAAAACTCACAAGATGTTCGGTCCTTAATTGACCCGCACCTTTCCAATACACCCAACAGATCACACCAATCTTACCATTGTGCCCGCTGCCTAAATCATTTTTGTTTTCAATTTTTTAGTTTTGCAATTAAACATAGCGTAAATGCGAAACATAAAGTTGTAGTAAATTTTAGGTGATCAAGGTTACCGACTAAGTCGATAACCGCCCATTTCTACCGATACTAAGCATGTCTAAGCAATTTGACCCGGATCTACTAAGTGACAAGAGACCATCTAGCGACCTCTAATCACAAAGAAATAACCTAGGCTCGTAGTAGAGATCAATATTTTGTCTACAGGATATGCAACACGGATTTAACTAATCAATTTAACACAAATTAAGCAATGCATACATACAAATTTGAAACAAAATATTAGACTTTAAAATACCGGGATTATCATGATCAAACCGCTTGCCTCCGTTGTTGTTGCTCAATTTGTTGCGAGGGTCGCTCTTAGGTTGCCGCAAATATCGCCTCAACGATAGAACAAATAACAAATAATAAGAACGAATAACACCGCAAAACTCAATAATCAAACACAAACACCAATTTGTACACAGAGGCTAGACCATCACAAAAGAATGACAAATAATCACACAGAGACCCACACACTTATTTGTTAGGTTAACCACAAAATCAAACCTCTTACCTGATTTAAACTTTGGACAGACTTTGAGGGTGATTGTGTGCACATCTATTATTTAATCATCAAGTTAATATATCAAAACAGCTAGTTTCTCTAACTCAACCATTATTAGCCGATATTACGTAACCTACAAAAAGCTATTGACAACACTAACTACCAAGTATCCAACTATGAGATGCTAAACAAAAATCTTCTACCTAAGATAGGATGCTAAGGATGCTCACTATTCGCACTCTAAGCATCACACCAAGATTTTGCAAGGCTAACAAGTTTCAAAGATGCGGCTACTACACCAAATCTTATAGCACCGACAACTCAAAAGTACAGAGACAATAAAATGAACAACTAACTATCCCTTATGATCAAACATGACAACAAGAGCTTTGAAACTTAAAGATACTAACTAACGATTTCATGCTAACCACCACAACAAAAGGGAGCCAACTAGCACTAAACAAGAATCCAAAGCATAAGCATGAAACTAGAATTTAGCCACTGACAACAGAACCGACAACAGGTGACAAATTCAGAGAACACACTAAAACACTTTAAAACTTCCAATCCCAACTTTTAATCAAGCAAGAGAGTGAATCAATAACATTCCTAATCATGATTAGAGACTAAAGAACTAGTTTTGAAGGAGGGGCCCCAATGACGCAGCATGCAGAGGAACACAATCAAGAACAGAGTCTCGGCGCTCGACTGGATTCGCCGCCGGTGAAGGAGTGGCGCGCGGTCGCGACGATGGCCAAAATGGGTTGCTCGAGGACCATCAAATCAAGGTGGTCACGCGCACCGGAGATGCACAGAGGTGGCGCGCGACGAGCACGGCGGCGGCAGTTGGGGTGACAAGCGGCTGCACGCAGAGGTAGACAACAAGAATTAGCGCACAGATGGGCATCGCGAGTTACCAGAACTCACCGGAATGACGCGAGCTCAAGAGGTCGCCGGAGATGGCCCGGCGACGAGCCCACTACGCGCGCAAGGTGGTCAACGACGACCGAGCCCGAGGCGCACCGAGAGGACAAGTGAATGACCGGAGAAGGAAAGTGGAGTCGGTGATGCTCACCAAGCAAGGAATCGAGTTGGAGCTCACGCAGAGGATGCGGTGGCGGAAGGCGGCTTCGGCGGACTTGAGAAGAAAGTCCACGCGCAGCTCCACGCACGATGAAACCGAAATTCCTTGAGGGGTTTACTTCCGTGGATGTGGAACACGCCAGACGCGCCGGCGATGGCCGAGCCCACCGGAGTGGTCAACGCTGGAAGTGGCGCGGCGACGCTACGGCTCTCGAGCTCGGTGGAGAAGAAAGGCGATGGGGACGAAACGTAGGAAAGCCTTCGAGGGTTTTGTAGGAGCAAAGCGAGGCAGCGAGGTGAGACGGTGAAAAAGACCGGCGAGGCGAGGTGGCGGCATGCATGCGGCGGCGGCCGGCGAGCGCTGCGAGCGGCGCGGCTGAGCCGGGGGGCGACGTGGCGGGATGACCGGCAGGATGGCCCACAAGTCAGCGAAGAAACGGCGCGCGCGAGCCGAGTTGCGCGTGCAAACCAGTGGTTCGACTCGACCATTTTTGCGCCGACCGATGGATCTGAGATGGACGGTCGAGATTGATGTATGCATTCGGACCGGTCGATTGCATACGCGCACGTGGATCGTTCGATTTGCATCGGACGGTCACGATCGATTGGACTCGGGCGGTGCGATTAGTTGACGCGACCGAGTCCATTAGTGCGGTCGGACTCGAGCCCATGTGTGGTTCGGGCCCGACAAACAGTGTTTTCAGAATTCGATTTAAAAGACAGAGAAGTTTTGGGAAATTTTTAGAGGTAGCTCCCGAGCTCCAAAAATTTCGAAATTTTTATGGTAGCTACTAGGGACAGAGGACAACCTTGTGAAATTTTTCCAGGAGTTTTCATGCACTAGATTTCTCCCAATAAAATTCACAACTGCTGAACAGAAGTTTGACCAGATTTCAAACTAGGTTGACTTGGCCATTTGAAATAGCAAATAAAATCTAAAAATTGTGAGATAATTCAGGGAGGTAGATAGGATGATCAAGATGCTATGAAAAATAATTGCAGAGGATGATCACAAGTTTGAAGGCTAATATATTGATGACAACAATTTCCAATCACAAGAATTAACTTCTAGAAAATTGGAAATTGCTAGGGAAAAATGTAGAAACTTTCAAATGATTTGATGAGACAACAAAAGTTTTTATTTCTCCTCAAAATTTTACATTTGAAATACAAACCCTAAGTTAGGGCTGTTACACTTCGGGATCCCACTTTTGTTTTCAATACCATCTATACTACAATCTTATTCGCAATATCATTGCATACATCTTATTCTTGTTAGTTCTTCGATTGCTCGTAGGAATTGAACCTCGTGTTCAGAGTTGAACACGCTTCAAGACGGCCAATAACGCCGCGAGTTGGTTCAACGATTGCTAAGGCACAGCGCCGTCGTCATGATTGTAGTCGGATCGCGAGTCACCTCCACCCAAAATCGATAGTTATCAATCTCATCGAAAGATCGGGCACCCCGTCTCCATCAGATGGTATGTAAAAAATCAAAAGTATAAGAACAACATTTACCTTTTATTTTCTACAATCTTGAAGCGCTTTCCTTTCTGCGAGCTTATCCCGACTCCTCCAGCTCCCCAGAGCACTTCTGTCAAGGAACCCTGTCGCTCTCGTAGTCGTAGAGACGATAGGCGGCGTGCTCGAGGATCGACCACTGCCCCTAAGGTGGAAGGAGTCATTGCAGCTGAAGCTGCTACGACCACTAAGGTGGTAGTTACCTCTGAGGCTACTACGACCACTAAGGTGGTCGTTGGCACTAAGGTGACTGCGACCACTGAGGTGGTCGTTGCTGAGGAAGCTACCACGACCACCAAGGTGATCGTGGAGGTAGAGGCGAAGGCGGCAATCGATGCGGCAGAGGCATCTGGCTAAGGTGGTGGTGGAGCCTCCAACCACCGTGTCGTGAAGGAAGTCATTGAGGACGTCCCTTCTGGTCCTCAAGGAGTAGCCACCATCACACAAGAAGAAGAAGAAGAGTACAACAACTTTTTCCCTTAGTTCTTTGGCCCCGCAACAATTGTGGGGTCTTCCTTATTCAGATCTCGCGAATGTGTTCCTCACCCTAAGGACATTCCTAACAGGGGGAATGTCTTTGATGACGAATGCCTTGAAAAGGTGTGGTGGGACCGAGTCGAGGAGGTTGAAGTGTCTGATATCGAATATTTACATATTCAGTTTTTCTCGCTTCTCACTGTCTCCCCTTATGCAGAAAGCTTTGGAGCAAATTGTCACAATTGGTGAATATCACCGAAAACTTATGATGCTCAGACAGCAAAAAGCGGAACTCTACGAGCAGGTAGAGAGATGGTAAGTCATTGTCACATGTAGTCTTTTAAATTTCGACCACTGGTCCAGTTCTCATATCGATCTTACCTTTGCAGGTTTAGGAGTGATGAAAAGACCTTGGCTGATGCACTCGACTACAAGACGGTCGAGTCGTAGAAGGTAAAGGCAAAAAAGAAGAGTAGCTGAAGAAACTTTAGGAAGCTTATTCTGCGACCGACGAGTTGCAAAATGAAATAAACGGTAAGTGTTGAACTTAAGACTGCTTATATGCTTATCTTCCTTTTCGTTTTCTAACTCTTATTCCTTTTTAGAAAAAGAGGTCGAAATAGGCAAGCTCGAAACCAAGGCCAAAGAAAAGACCTTAGTTATTCACGAGATATCCCATGTCGCCAAAGAAAAAGATCAGGAGATAAAGTTGTGAGAAGAGCGATACGCAAAGAGCACCGCTTCCCATGACGAAGAAGTCAAGAAGCTAGACTCTCGACTAACAAGTAAGCAACTCTTTACCTACGATCAATTTTGTTTACAAGTCTTTTTAAGGGTTACTTGTTCTCACTAGTCGTACTCTTTTTAAAGTAGATAGTATAAATAAAACGACTCCACGAAGTTTTGACCCGTAGTCAGGAGGAGATGAAGTCGAGGAAGATCAACCTTCAAAGCAACATTTCTCTCCTGAACAATGCACTCAGTGGGCTACATGCTAAGGTGGTTACCCCTCTCGAAGACGATAATTGCACACACGAGCACATCGTAGAACAAGTCGGAACTTTGCAAGAGTTGGTGACTACTCTAAAGACCAATCAAGCTAACCCGATTAGAGAGGCAGTCGAAGGCATAGTGGGTTATGTTTTGGAAAAACTCAAAGCCCAAGACCCCAATCTTAACCTACAACCAATCGAGGTTGGCTTCGATTGCTCTTGAAGCAGAGGCAGAGCGACAGATTGAACATATGCAGTAGGTTGGCAAGAAGGTCGCGGAGGAGATGAAAATAGGATCTCATTCGTCATAGTAGATTGTAATAGGAAACCTATAAAGATAAGTTTTTTTGTTAATATATATAAAGCTTCTTTTTTTCCTACAAATTATCTCATCGAGTAGTTAGTAACTCATAAGACAATGTAACAGCCCAATTTTCAAATTTCAGTAGAAATTAAAATTTATGTATTTTTGTGGAATTTTCTGGAAATTTTAAAAGCTTTTTATAATTATTTCAAAGCCATAACAAATTTATTTGCAAAATTAATTACCAAATAATAGCTGAAAATATTTTATTTAAGTCCCAGATAACTCTAGGAATTTCTGTAAATTTTTCTAGAATTTTTGGGATTTATTTGCTATTTTCTAAAGCTTAAATGAATTAACAATATTGGTTTAAATGGAAAAAAAATTAAACTCAAAATAGTGTTTGGGCCGAAACCCAAAATCTCACTCAACTCGTTTCCGCTGCGCCCGTGACCGCCCGCATGCAAGACTTCTTATCTCCACTGTTGGATCAGAATCCAACCGCCACCACACCCCATCTCTCTCAGTTTCCGCACGACGCAATCTTGACCGTTGGATCAAAATCCAACGCGTCGCGCATCCCGTTTTCTTCCACGTCACTATTAACAATCGTGACCATTGGATTGAAATCCAACGGCTCCGCGTCATCTTCTCCCCCCACCTTCTTCTCTGCGCGAACGCGCCCGAGAACGCCACCATTGCCGACTGTGCGCGAGCTCGTCAAAACGGCCTTCTCCAACCTCCCCGACATTCCCGCGTCATGCACACGAGATTCACCTCATCGCCGCACACGACCCGCACGACCCCCACCTCCCTCTCCCTCCTTCTCCGTGTGCGTGCGCACGAGCACCGCAACCGTCGCCGCACGCTCCCACGTCGCCCCGCCACTCCCGGCCTCCCCTCGCCCTATAAAAGGGAGCCCCATGAGCCCCTTCTCCTCCTCAGTTCATCCCTCCAATTCACTCCTCCTCTCTCGCCCCAGCGCCGTCGGATTTCGCCATTGAAGCTCGCCGCCCGAAGAAGCTTCCATCGCCGATAGCGCCACCGCCGTCGACGCTCCTCCCTCGCCGTCGCCACCATCGGCATCGCCTCGTCATCGCGAAGCAGGTGCGCCCACTCTCGTCGCCGGAGGATCACCAGAGCGCCATTTCACCGTAAAGCCGTACCACGCCGTCGCGTTCTTCTCGCCGCCGGCCGCCTCCGTCACCTTCTCGCTGAGTGGGTGAGCACATCGATATCCCCATCCTCCCCTCTCTCTTTTGCGCACATTGCCACCCGCCGTCGTGCAACGTAACGCCGGCGACCCTCGGTCCTGACGCCGGCGCCGCTCATGCCTACGTGGCTCGCCCACGTAGACGCCGCGTCGGTGCCACCACAGCTCCAGAGCCTAGTCACCGCACACGTGGACGCCATGTCACCCGCGCCAGCGCGCCCACACACACGTGCACTGTTCCGGGGAGCCTTGTCCACCGTGGTCCTTTGACCTCCCGTGGACTTGGTATTTGACCAAGGGGCCCACATGTCAGTGACTCCGGATTTTCCTTTGGAAAAAGAATTCGGTCGGAAATTCAATTTTCTGTGTGCTGACGTCATCCTTGCGCAATAAGTTGATTTTCCTTTAGAAACATAAATAAAAAAATCTAATAAATTCAGAAATTAAGTTTTAAATAGATTTAAACTTCAAAAATTCATAACTTTTGCATCTGAACTCCAAATTGGGTGATTCAAGCTTCAAAATTTGTATAAAATTATAATATAGCTAACTAAACCAAAATATTTCAATTTGGAATTAATTTGAGCTATATTTTTGAATTTATTTGAATTTGAATTTGAATTTGTCGTATTTTCGCGTATAGACTTCGACGACTCCAAAGAGTTTGACCATCCCGAGGACCTAGATTTTCAGGACGTCAACGAAGGCAAGTTATACCCTTGATCATATCGATCCTATTATTTTAAATTATTTAAATTCTGTTTTAAAATTATTACTGTATGCTTATTTATATTCAGTAATTTAAATTCCTGTTTTAAATTTATAGTTATGCCTAAAATCCTTTGTATGGCCAATTTGGATAATTGAAGTGTAACATCCCAAATTTTGGGCTTGTGTTTCAAATGTAAGAAAATGAGTAGAAATTAAAACTTTTTCTTACATCATGTATTTCCTGTTGTGCCAACCAATTCTTGTTCAAAGGAATATGGAATTACATTGTCACAAGTCCTTTTGATCCAAATCTTGTTCTTCCAAAAACAATCTTGTCAAATCTTATGATCATCCTCTGGATATATTTTTCCTAAGTCTCTGTGGTGGTATGTGACCCTCTGAAAAATTTCACAATTTTTAGAAATTGTTTGAATATTTTTAGAGGCAGTCAAACCTGTTTGAGTCTTAGTCAAACCTTAAAACAGGGCCTTGCAGAATTTTTGGAGATTTATTCAAAGTATAAAAACCTCTGAAAATTTTACACAAGATTGATATTTGAGTTAGCAAGCTCTGTAAAAATTTCAGAATTTTTGGAGTTATTTTGCTACCTCAAATAAATCTCTCAAAGTCCTCGTTTATTTCAAAGTCAAATTAGGTTTCTTGTCGTTATCGGGTTCGAGTCGGACTTGCTCGAGCCATTTGATTCGGTCCATCAACAAACGCATCCGAGCCACTCTTAAAACGCGCGTGCGATATCGGTAGTTGATTCAAATCGCGCGCCCATGTTCGTAAGCATTCGGACCCTCCGTTGCATTGGCCAATAGGGACCGTTGGATTTCAATCCAACCGCCCGTGTTCCGTAGGCAATCGGACCGTCCGCGAACCGTTAAATCGTGACCGGCCCATTTTTAATCCAACGGCCGTGGCTCGTCTTCTCTGTTCTTCTTCCTCCTCGCTTCTCGGCGCGCGCGTTCATGGCGAGAGAAAGAGAGAGAGCATGGGGGCTTGTGGTGTCACCTCAAGTTGCTTTCGTCAACGTCTCTCGCAATGCATTTAATGCGCAATGAGCTTTCTCCTCCATGGTCACCGTGCTCACTTGCTCCCATCACTTCTTGGTCCTTGACCGCCATGCACCGAGCTCACCATGGGCTCATGTTCTTGCTCGAAACCCTAATCCCTTCCTATAAATTGGCTTCCTAGGTCCTCCCGGTGTTCTTTTGCACCACACCTAGCTATTCTCTGTGTTTGAGCTCAAGAACACCTCTCACCTCAAAACACCATTGTTGGTCAGAGCTCCAATGGCGGCCTTGGTGTCCGGGGTTCATCCTCAACATTTCTTGCACCCTTTGAACTCCTCAACCTCCTTTATATTTCCCTAACTTGATTTTGGGTTGCATTCACAGAATCACTCAATTTTAAGTTTGGAGATTTTCTATTGGTTTCACCCCTTCTTCTTCTCAAACTCAGGTAAGTGATTCTTTTGCAATTACCTGCTTTTGGAGCCTCTTTGAGCTATAATGAAGCTATGGTAATGATGTGGTTCCACTCATTTTGCTCGTAACCTCATTTCCCACTTCATCTTCTTCGGCTCGGTGGACTTCATCGTGTTCAAGTCTTCCCGCCATCTTTGGAGCTCCTCTCGCTAAGGTAGCTCCTATGTAGTCCCTAGAAGTCATGGCACTCGCTTCCTTGGGCAGCAGAGCATTTTGCTATTTTCGTGTTTTGCCGTGTCGGCCTTCATCTTTGTTTTCCGGCCGCGGCTGCCTGCACTTCCACCGCCGGGCGAGGTCACCATCGCTGGGTCCGCAACACTATTGCGAACCCATTTTGATAGTTTGTGGGCGCCGTGCGACCGGAGTCGCCGGCGGTTAGCCGCCAAAGCCACTCGGGTTTTGCCGCACGTAAGCTCCGTTCCGTCGGATCATTAGGACACATTAATTACCAATCATTAGCTGTTAATTATGTCTTAATCATTATTATTGGGCCATCACCGTGCCCAATCTCCTTAAATCAATATCTGTTTACTCGCATCGTTCGACATCATTAATGCTTAATCATTGATTAATAAAAATGTCGGCACTTAATCTGTCGCTCTAAACCTTCTCTCGGTCGCCGACTTGTGGGCCCAGATGCACCGCGGCGCGTGGGTTAAATCGTTGCGGTCGTGACTCGTAGTCACCGACATGCGGTCCCACTCGCCAAGACCTCTTTTGAACTTCGATCTATAGCGCGTCCATTTTGTGATCTCGCGGCCAGATCTTGTATGCGTTCGACCATCCTCCCTCATCATCTGGGATCGCCCATCTCGCGATCTGCGGTGAGATCTTGTGTGCAATCGGACCTTCCGGTTAGATATGGGTTCTCGAGCCGCCCATCTTTAGATCTCGCGATGCGTAGCTCACCGAGGCAACCGTCGTCCGGTTGCATACACTCGTGTGAGCCGTTGGATCTTGATCCAACGGTGGGCTTCTAGTGACTTTTAGCGCGTGCGCTTCTGTTCTCGCGCGTGAGCCGTGGGATTTTCGATCAAGGGTGGAGAATGGTCCACGCCATTTTCTCATTATTAGGGTTGTTCGTATTTGGTAAGTAATTGTTTAACAATCAAAATGATGTAAAACTTTAGAAACTCATAACTAATTCATTTTAATCGCTTTACGTTAATTCCAATCGTAATAAATTATGTTATCACTTTAGTTTATTATAAAATGGATTTGAGCATGTTCCTCAGAGTGTAAAATTGCATAACTAGGAATAACTTGACTTCGTCATTTTGAATATTCCGAAAATGAATAAAACTTTAGAAAATGCATATCTTGCTCTGTGTATGTCCAAAATGAATAATTCCAACTTTGATAAATTTGTTATTAACCCAATGTTAATATAAAAATGATGGTAGGTCCAAGATTGTAGCAGAAAACCTTGGTTAATGATTTAGTACCTATTTTCAGCATTTAGAAAATTCTGGGAGACTTATAAAATGCACAAGTAATTCTCTGTAAATGCATAATATATTTGATAAATTCTAGAAAACCCCTCTGTTGGTATACTTCTCTGTAAAATTAGTTTTGAACATATTTATGCTCCTGGAAAGGGTATTATGCTAATTTTGCATCTTAGAAAAATCATAACTAAATCACTTTAACTCCAAATGACCTGAAAATTTATATGGGTTACCTCTATACCAGTAGGTAGCTACCATAAAAATTTCAGCTTCAAAATCTTTCTAGAAAATATTTTTGCTACAGTGCTAATTATGGCCTAAAAATGTGTTTTTAGGTAATATCTTTGCACATAATTCCAAATTAGGTTTTTCCAGTTTCTATGTCTAGGTATATTCGTATTTCACCTTGTGTATAAGTTTCACGCATTTGGATAATTTTGCTTGCTCTTTGATTTAAGTGTTGCTAGTCTTATTGGTTGTTCTTGGTTCTTTTGCCTCTCGCTTAGGGTTCGACATTTGCGGTAACCCCAGAACGATCCTCCGCAACAAATTGAGCAACAGCAAGAAGGCAAGCAGTTTGATCATGTTAATCCCAGATTTTAAGTATTTATGTTGATTACAAATTCTATGTATGCATTGCTACTTTGTTTTAATAGTTGGCCTAGTAGATGCATTCCTTAGTAAATGATTATCCTCTACTACCTTGAGCCTAGGTTACTTGCTGTGATTTAGGGTTCGTGGAGGGCTCTTGTCACTTAGTAGTTGCGAATTAATTGCTTAGCCATGCTTAGCTTCAGTAGAAATGGGCGTTATCGACTTGTCGATAACCTTGATCACACAAGCTTATTATGTATTATGATTTCCATCTTGTGCCATGTCTACTTATGAAAACTAAAACTGAAAACAAAATGATTTAGACTTGGGCACAATGGTATGATGGTGTGATTTTCGTGTGATGGAATGGTGCCCGAGTCAACAAGGACCGAACATCTTGTTACACTAAACCAAGCATTTTAGCGTGCTAACCACACTAGAGGTATGGGACCTCTCTTGACTTAGTACTTTGGCGTGTATTGGCTCCGGTCGCAGGAGGGATGGTGTTGGGAGCATTGTAGTGTCCGAAAGACTTCACCCGGATGGGATTTGTTGTCTTCGCTTGCAATGTAAGCGTATGGTGTTTCTACCCATACGAGCGGCTCGTAGTTAATACACAATATTGGAAAGCGTCTCAGAGGACTTAGCCGTGCCGGCATACCTTCGGAAGTGTGTTTTGGCTTAAAGGCGGTCTGAAGTGTGGGTACATTGGTACACCCCTGCAGGGTTAAAACTATTCGAATAGCCTCGTCCTAGGTTATGGACACGCTTGGGGAGGTCTTTCAAGAGTTAGACTACAACCTTTTAAATTAAAACTTGATGGGTGGTACGAATCGGGGATTCGTGCTATGTTGTGGTGGCTATTGGGATAGTCACTTCCAGTGGTTACTTGTTTGTTATCTTTACTTACTGTTACTTTGATAGCAAAACAGATTTGCAAACTTGCTTTTGAAATATATTACATTATTGCAAATAAAGTTGGCTTCATGCAAAATGAGACATACAACCTCCACCTAAATAAGCTTGCATGTAGTTTATGAATAGGTCTGCTATTCCACACGTCGATCTTGCGGTACAAAGACAATCTTTGTACTCGATGCTATGCTTAATTGTTTTGTTGCAGAGGAAGGAGGTGAGCCCGAGGGCCTCACTTTATGCAGCCGTGTTGTGGTAGTTTGCGGGCGACTAGTGGCGTGCCCTTGGCCGGTTGCCTTGTGGGTGTGTGGCTAACCTGGTCGACTTTTGTTCTAGCCATCTTATGGCGCTTTTGCTTCCGCTGTCATTCTTGTATATTGATCTATTTGGCCGGTCGGCTCTCTTTTGTAATAACTTTACTGTATGTCGTTGTTGACTTAGCGTTGTATGTTGTATGGAAGTGATGTGTATTTTGTGATGATGTGCATATGTTGCAATTCTGGGAAACATATGCCCATCGAGGCTTAGAATGTTTAAATAGTAATGCTAGAACCATTTGGAGGTTAAGTGTTACTAGTTAAATATTCCGGGTCCTCACAAAGTTGGTATCGAGCCATACTTGACCAGTAGAAACCCCTAGCTTGGTCGCCTCTAGGATACTTTGAAAACTTACTTTCAAATAGTTTACTTAAAACTTAAGTAAGTTCTCGAATTTACTCCTTACCTATCTTAGCTTGCTCATCTCACCTTACTCTCACTTAAGTTTTGAAAAGTTGTTCCTCTCCTCCTTTCAAAAATTAGCCTTTATCGATTAACTTGGTTTTGGGAGAAACATGAGAGCTTGGAGGAAGGAATTTGGACAGCTAGCTAGTGGTGAGTAAATAAGGTAGGAAATGAGAGGATAATTCACTAAAACTTGTGGGAATAAAAGGGTAAGAAGTGATATGAGATTAGCTAATGCCTATACTATATTAGGTGGTTATACCTTGATTTTTGGGCTGCTTTGAGCCAGGTTTTAGTTCTGAAATTTTGGGTCTTCTCAAACGATTACTCGCTCTTCCATACGGGTTAGTCGTTTGTGAAGTCGATTTGGTGATTTTTGGTCTTGTACTCTTGGTGGTTATTCCCGAGCCCTTTTATTGAGTTTGCATTTCTTTGCTTCTTTTATCTCGGGCTTGTAGCTAACTTATCTTAGTGAATCGGGATGGTGGTGGGACACGAGCGGCGGGAATCACCGTAGTCCCGATGAGGAGCTTCCTCCTCCACCATGGCGAAGTCTCATGCGATCGAACGCAATCGTCGGAGGACCGCAGGTGCCGGAGGTCATCGCCAGAACACCTCTACTCCTCTGGTGCCTCTGGATCCGGAGGTGGTCACTGTGCTCGTGGGGACTTGCGGAGTTCCTCCGCACGCAGCCTCCCACCTTCTCCGGTCCCGAGATCCTTGGACGCAGACGATCGGCTGCGTCGTTGAGCGAAGCTCAACGTTGCTCGATCGAGCAGGAGCGGGCACTTTTCGCATCTCATCACCGGAGGGTGCGGCACTCTCATGGTGGGAGAATTTCCTCGCCATGCGACCGCGGACACGTGGTCTCGTGGGAGGAGTTCCGGTTAGCTTTCGTCGGGCCCATGTCCCCGCCTACCGATGAAGTCAAGAAGAAGGAGTTCCTTGCGCCAAACAGGACGCAAATTGCGGATCGAGTACCTCCACGAGTTCAACCATCTGCGCAGGTACGCCTCGCCGAGGTGGCCACCGATGAGGCCAAGCAGAGAAGTTCATGGAGGGTTTGTGCGAGGAGCTTCGTGACAAGCTCTCTATCGTGGACTTCGACTTCCGCACCTTGGTGGACAAGGCCATCATCGCCGAGCACAAGCGAGCGAGCGCTGGCGAAGTCCGCAGCGCAAGTGGGAGGCCCAGCGGTCTGCACAGGCCGGCCTCGTTCGTCCCCGTGTTGGACCTGCACCGGTGGCCCGTCCTCAGGCTTCCCTACCGCCGAGGCCTTCGGCACCAGCTCCACGTCCTCCGCAGGCCGTGACTCAGTCACGTGCGCCTGCGACCCAGCAGCAGGGTGTTCCCCGTAACCCCGCGGCCGACGTCACCTGCTTCTACTGCCACGACAAGGGCCACTACGCGAGTAGTTGTCCTAAGAAGACTGGAGCGGCCCCTCGTCCTAATGGAGGACGCGGGCAAGGGAGTGGTCACCCACCACGTAAGACCCGGCTTGGGGAGCGCCGAGTCAATCATATCTCGGCCGAGGAGGCACAGAGGCACCGACGTGGTGTTGGGTACGCCTTGTTAATTTGCACCGCTCGCTTTATTTGACTCGGGCCTCGCATTCGCTTATTTCGAGGTCTTTTCTCGTTGATTGTGGGCTTCACCGTGTTCCTTTGGGATTCCATCTTGATTCGCTCTCCGGTTCGGAAATGAGAGTCGACTGTATGCCGGATGTTCCTATCCACATCGGCGAGGGTTCTTGGCGAATCTTATTCTACTCGACTCGCGCTTGGATGTGATTCTTGGCATGGATTGGTTGTCCCAACACTTGGGGCAAATCGATTGTGCCAGAAGATTGTCTATCTCACCACTCTTCAGTGAACAGTTGGGTTTCGCGCGATAGCTAGAGCCCCATCTCTATGTCCTTGAAGCAAAGCCAAGATTGGAGATTCGCGACGCCCCCACCGTGTGTGGCCGCGGATGTCTTTCCCGAAGATTTACCAGGATGCCTCCTGCTCGCGATCCGAGTTTGTGATAGAGTTGTTGCCCTGCATCGCCCTATTTCTAAGAGGCCGACGCATGCCTCCTAATGAGTTGGAGGAGTCAAGAAGCAATCGGGTGAGCTGCAAGAGAAGGGTTTTATCCGCCCTAGCTCATCTCCTTGGGGTTGTCCAGTTATCTTTGTGAAGAAGAAGGACAAGACCTTGCGCATGTGTGTTGATTACCGTCCGCTTAATGAGGTGACGGTAAAGAACAAGTATCCTTTGCCCCGTATTGATGATCTTTTCGATCAATTGACCGGAGCACGAGTCTTCTCCAAGATTGACTTGAGGCTGGGCTATCATCAAGTCAGGATCAGGGCCGAGGATATTCCTAAGACGGCTTTTGCTACTCGTTATGGCCTTTACGAGTACACCGTCATGTCTTTTGGTTTGACTAATGCTCCTGCTTTATTCATGAATCTTATGAACTCGGTATTCATGGAGTATTTGGATAGGTTCGTGGTGGTATTCATCGATGATATCCTTATCTACTCCAAGAGTGAAGAAGAGCATGCTGAGCATCTTAAGCTTGTATTGGGCAAGCTGCGTGAGCACCACCGTATGCCAAATTCAGGCAAGTGCGAGTTCAGTTGAAGGAAGTGGCATTCTTGGGCCATGTTCTTTCAAAGGGAGGTGTGGCGTGGACCCTAGCAAGGTCGGTGATGTGCTATCTTGGGGTCAGCCAAGTCGGTCACCGATGTGCGGAGTTTCCTTGGTTTGGCTGGCTACTATCGCGCTTCATCGAGAATTTCTCCAAGATTGCCAAGCCTATGACCGAATCGCTCAAGAAAGACAAGAAGTTTGAGTGGTCCGCCGCTTGTAATGTGAGTTTTCAGAACTCAAGAAGCGGTTGACCTCACCCAGTGCTTGTTCTCCCGATATTCACAAGAGCTTTGATATCTATTGTGATGCTTCTCGTCGTGGTCTTGGTTGTGTTCTTATGCAAGAGGCAAGGTTGTGGCCTATGCATCGCAAGGCGATTAAGGCCTCATGAACTCAACTATCCTACTCATGACTTGAGTTAGTGCTGTGGGTCCATGCACTCAAGATCCGCGCATTATCCGATTGGCAACCGTTGTGAGGTGTATTCCACCACAAGAGCTTGAAGTACTTGTTCACCCGACCGGATCTGAACCTCAGACAAAGAAGATGGTTGGAATTGATCAAGGACTATGACATGGGTATTCAGTACCATCCGGGCAAGGCCAATGTCGTTGCGGATGCACTCAGTCGGAAGGTGTATTGCAACATGTTGATGCTCCAAGAGCAGCAGCCTACCCTCATTTCAGAGTTCCAGCGCCTCAATTTGGGTTTGATCGAGCACGGTTCCCTTGCTTCGTTGGTTGTGCAACCAACCTTGGTGGACCAAATCAAGGTGGCAGTGAGCGGATGTTGGTGTGAGCCGATCAAGCGTAACATTAAGGATGGATAGCCAAGTGCTTTTCGAGGATGAGCATGGCGTTGTGTGGTTTGGGCGCGCCTTGTGGTCCCTAAGGTCATGGAATTGCGGGATTTGATTCTCCGAAGCCCATGATTCTCCTTTGTCTATTCACCCGGGGCTACCAAGATGTATCGGGATCTTCGTCGAGATTCTCGTGGACCCGAATGAAGCGAGATTGCTAGGTTCGTTGCGAGTGCGGCGTGTCTTTGTCGTGTGAAGGCCGAGCATCGGCGTCCAAAGGTCTTCTGCAGCCCTTGCGGTGCGAGAATGGAAGTGGGATTCGTTGGCATGGACTTCATCACCGGATTGCCCCGCCGTCCAAAGGGAATGATGCTATTTGGGTCGTGATCGACGGGTTGACTAAAGTGGCACATTTCCTTCTGTCAAGACGCAGCCGTGTGGGCCTTTGGCGAACTTTATGTCTCGAGGATTGTGAGTCTTCACGGTGTCACCAAGACGATTATTTCGATCGTGGTGCACTTTTCACCTCGCGGTTTTGGCATAGTCCGCAAGAGGCTATGGGGACCCGCCTTCATTTCAATCTGACTTTTCATCCTCGGGATCGATGGCCGACGGAGCGAGTCAACCAAGTGTTGGAAGATATGCTCCGTGCTTGTGTTCTTTCCTATGGGAAGAAGTGGGAGAAGTGCCTACCATTTGCCGAGTTCTCCTACAACAACAGACTTTTCAGCCGCCTTGGCATGGCACCATTTGAGGCTTTGTATGGAAGGAGATGTAGAACCCCATTGAACTGGTCGAGATCGTGAGCGGCGGCGATTTCGGCCGCATTCGATCAATGAGGCCGAAAGTCAGGTTCAGTTGATCCGCGAGCATCTGCGCACGGCCCAGTCCAGACAAAAGAGCTATGCAGATCGCCGTCGCCGTGAGTTGAGCTTTGAGCCCAACGACTTTGTGTATCTCAAAGTCTCACCCTTGAAGGGCCATCAGCGTTTTGGCATCAAGGGCAAGTTGGCTCCTCGATATGTTGGGCCTTATCGTATCGTCGAGAGAGTTGGAGCAGTTGCATATAGATTGGAGCTGCCAGCTGCACTTGAGGGGGTGCATGATGTGTTCCATGTTTCACACCTGAAAAAGTGCCTCCGTGTCCCAACTGAGGAAACTCCGTTGGAAACTCTCGATGTGCAGGAGAATTTGACCTACCGCGAGCATCCTGTTCGCATTCTTGAGGAATCTGAACGGAGAACAAGGAACCGTGTCATCAAGTTCCTTAAGGTTCAGTGGGCAAACCATTCTGAAGATGAAGCAACTTGGGAGCGAGAAGATCGCCTTCGTGCAGATTTTCCTTCTTTCTTCTCCGAGTAGACGGAATCTCGGGTCGAGATTCTTGTAAGGGGGGGAGAATTGTAACATCCCAAATTTTGGGCTTGTGTTTCAAATGTAAGAAAATGAGTAGAAATTAAAACTTTTTCTTACATCATGTATTTCCTGTTGTGCCAACCAATTCTTGTTCAAAGGAATATGGAATTACATTGTCACAAGTCCTTTTGATCCAAATCTTGTTCTTCCAAAAACAATCTTGTCAAATCTTATGATCATCCTCTGGATATATTTTTCCTAAGTCTCTGTGGTGGTATGTGACCCCTCTGAAAAATTTCACAATTTTTAGAAATTGTTTGAATATTTTTAGAGGCAGTCAAACCTGTTTGAGTCTTAGTCAAACCTTAAAACAGGGCCTTGCAGAATTTTTGGAGATTTATTCAAAGTATAAAAACCTCTGAAAATTTTACACAAGATTGATATTTGAGTTAGCAAGCTCTGTAAAAATTTCAGAATTTTGGAGTTATTTTGCTACCTCAAATAAATCTCTCAAAGTCCCTGTTTTTATTTCAAAGTCAAATTAGGTTTTACTGTTACTCGGGTTCGAGTCAGACTCGGGCTCGAGCCATTTGATTCGGTCCAGTCAACTAAACGCACCGAGCCACTCTTTAAAACGCGCGTGCGATATCACCGTTGATTCAAATCGCGCCCCATGTTCGTAAGCATTCGGACCCTCGGTTGCATTGGCCAATAGGGACCGTTGGATTTCAATCCAACCGCCCGTGTTCCGTAGGCAATCGGATTGTCCGCTGAACCCGTTAAATCGTGACCGTCCATTTTTAATCCAACGGCCGTGGCTCGCCTTCTCTTCTTCTTCCTCCTCGGCTTCTCCGGGCGCGCGGGCGTTCATGGCAGAGAGAAAGAGAGAGAGCATGGGGGGCTTGTGGTGTCACCTCAAGTTGCTTTCGTCAACGTCTCTCTGCAATGCATTTAATGCGCAATAGGCTTTCTCCTCCATGGTCACCGTGCTCACTTGCTCCCATCACTTCTTGGTCCTTGACCGCGCCATGCACCGAGCTCACCATGGGCTCATGTTCTTGCTCAAAACCCTAATCCCTTCCTATAAATTGGCTTCCTAGGTCCTCCCGGTGTTCTTTTGCACCACACCTAGCTATTCTCGTGTTTGAGCTCAAGAACACCTCTCACCCTCAAAACACCATTGTTGGCGTCAGAGCTCCAATGGCGGCCTTGGTGTCGAGGGTTCATCCTCAACATTTCTTGCACCCTTTGAACTCCTCAACCTCCTTTATATTTCCCTAACTTGATTTTGGGTTGCATTCACAGGAATCACTCAATTTTAAGTTTGGAGATTTTCGCTGGTTTCACCCCTTTCTTCTCCAAATCATTAAGTGATTCTTTTGCAATTACCGCTTTTGGAGCCTCTTTGAGCTATAATGAAGCTATGGTAATGATGTGGTTCCACTCATTTTGCTCGAACCTCATTTCCCACTTCATCTTCTTCGCTCCGGTGGACTTCATCGTGTTCAAGTCTTCCCGCCATCTTTGGAGCTCCTCTCGGTTAAGGTAGCTCCTATGTAGTCCCTAGTCATGGCACTCGCTTCCTTGGACCGCAGCAGAGCATTTTGCTATTTTCGTGTTTTGCCGTGTCGGCCTTCATCTTTGTTTTCCGGCTCGCGGCGTTCCTGCACCTCCACCGCGGCGAGGTCACCATCGTTGGTCCGCAACACTATGCGAACCCATTTTGATAGTTTGTGGCGCCGCCGTGACCGAGTCGCCGCGGTTAGCCGTCAAAGCCACTCGGGTTTTGCGCACGTAAGCTCCGTTCCGTCGATCATTAGGACACATTAATTACCAATCATTAGCTGTTAATTATGTCTTAATCATTATTATTGGGCCACCACCAAAGGGCCCAATCTCCTAAATCAATATCTGTTTACTCGCATCGCTCCGACATCATTAATGCTTAATCATTGATTAATAAAAATGTCGGCACTTAATCTGTCGGAAACCTTCTCGGTCGGCCGACTTGTGGGCCAGCACTGTCTTGGCGTGGGTTAAATCGTTGCGGTCGTGACTCGTAGTCACCGACATGCGGTCCCACTCGCCGAACCTCTTTTTGAACTTCGATCTATAGCCGTCCATTTTGTGATCTGCGGCCTAGATCTTGTATGCGTTCGGACCATCCGTTCTCTCATCATCCCGATCGCCCATCTCGCGATCCGCGGTGAGATCTTGTGTGCAATCGGACCTTCCGTTAGATATGGGTTGAGCCGCCCATCTTTAGATCTGCGGTGCGTGGTTCACCGAGGCAACCGCATCGTCCGGTTGCATACACTCGTGTGAGCCGTTGGATCTTGATCCAACGGTGGTCACTAGTGACTTTCGCGGCAGCCGTTTCTGCGCGTGAGCCGTAGGATTTTCGATCAAGGGTGGAGAATGGTCCACGCCATTTTCTGTTATTAGGTTGTTACGTATTTCGTAAGTAATTGTTTAACAACCAAAATGATGTAAAACTTTAGAAACTCATAACTAATTCATTTTAATCGCTCGTTAATTCCAATCGTAATAAATTATGTTATCACTTTAGTTTATTATAAAATGGATTTGAGCATGTTCCTCAGAGTGAAAATTGCATAACTAGGAATAACTTGACTTCTGTCATTTTGAATATTCCGAAAATGAATAAAACTTTAGAAAATGCATATCTTGCTCGTGTATGTCCAAAATGAATAATTCCAACTTTGATAAATTTGTTATTAACCCAATGTTAATATAAAATGATGGTAGGTCCAAGATTGTGCAGAAACCTTGGTTAATGATTTAGTACCTATTTTCACAGATTTAGAAAATTCCGGGAGACTTATAAAATGCACAAGTAATTCTCTGTAAATGCATAATATATTTGATAAATTCTAGAAAACCCTCTGTTGGTATACTTCTCTGTAAAATTAGTTTTGAACATATTTATGCTCTGGAAAGGGTATTATGCTAATTTTGCATCTTAGAAAAATCATAACTAAATCACTTTAACTCCAAATGACCTGAAAATTTATATGGGTTACCTCTATACCAGTAGGTAGCTACCATAAAAATTTCAGCTTCAAAATCTTTCTAGAAAATATTTTTGCTACAGTGCTAATTATGGCCGAAAATGTGTTTTTAGGTAATATCTTTTGCACCGCAATTCCAAATTAGGTTTTTCCAGTTTCTATGTCTAGGTATATTCGTATTTCACCTTGTGTATAAGTTTCGTCGCATTTGGATAATTTTTGCTTGCTCTTTGATTTAAGTGTTGCTAGTCTTATTGGTTGTTCTTGGTTCTTTTTGCCTCTCGCTTAGGGTTCGACATTTGCGGTAACCCCGAGAACGATCCTCCGCAACAAATTGAGCAACAGCAAGAAGGCAAGCAGTTTGATCATGTTAATCCCAGTATTTTAAGTATTTATGTTGATTACAAATTCTATGTATGCATTGCTACTTTGTTTTAATAGTTGGCCTAGTAGATGCATTCCTTAGTAAATGATTATCCTCTACTACCTTGAGCCTAGGTTACTTGCTGTGATTTAGGGTTCGTGGAGGGGCTCTTGTCACTTAGTAGTTGCGAATTAATTGCTTAGCCATGCTTAGCTTCGGTAGAAATGGGCGGTTATCGACTTGTCGATAACCTTGATCACACAAGCTTATTATGTATTATGATTTCCATCTTGTGCCATGTCTACTTATGAAAACTAAAACGAAAACAAAATGATTTAGACTTGGGCACAATGGTATGATGGTGTGATTTTGGTGTGGATGGAATGGTGCTCGAGTCAACAAGGACCGAACATCTTGTTACACTAAACCAAGCATTTTAGCGTGCTAACCACACTAGAGGGTATGGGACCTCTCTTGACTTAGTACTTTGGCGTGTATTGGCTCCGGTCGCAGGAGGTCGCAGGAGGGATGGTGTTGGGAGCATTGTAGTGTCCGAAAGACTTCACCCGGGATGGGATTTGTTGTCTTTCGCTTGCAATGTAAGCGTATGGTGTTTCTACCCATACGAGCTGCTCTCGTAGTTAATACACAATATTGGAAAGCGTCTCAGAGGACTTAGCCGTGCGGCATACCTTGAAGTGTGTTTTGGCTTAAAGCGATGCAAGTGTGGGTACATTGGTACACCTGCAGGTTAAAACTATTCGAATAGCCTCGTCCTAGGTTATGGACACGCTGGGGAGGTCTTTCAAGAGTTAGACTACAACCTTTTAAATTAAAACTTGATGGGTGGTACGAATCGGGATTCGTGCTATGTTGTGGTGGCTATTGGGATAGTCACTTCGGTGGTTACTTGTATGTATCTTTACTTATCATACTTTGATAGCAAAACAGATTTGCAAACTTGCTTTTGAAATATATTACATTATTGCAAATAAAGTTGGCTTCATGCAAAATGAGACATACAACCTCCACCTAAATAAGCTTGCATGTAGTTTATGAATAGGTCCGCTATTCCACACGTCGATCTTAGCGGGTACAAAGACAATCTTTGTACTCGGATGCTATGCTTAATTGTTTTGTTGCAGAGGAAGGAGGTGAGCCCGAGGGCCTCACTTTTGCGAGTGTGTTGTGGTAGTTTGCGGGCGACTAGTCATGGCCTGGCCGGTTGCCTTGTGGGTGTGTGGCTAACCTGGTCGACTTTTGTTCTAGCCATCTTATGGCGCTTTTGCTTCATTGTCATTCTTGTATATTGATCTATTTGGCGGTCGGCTCTCTTTTGTAATAACTTTACTGTATGTCGTTGTTGACTTAGCGTTGTATGTTGTATGGAAGTGATGTGTAATTTTGTGATGATGTGCATATGTTGCAATTCTGGGAAACATATGCCCATCGAGGCTTAGAATGTTTAAATAGTAATGCTAGAACCATTTGGAGGTTAAGTGTTACTAGTTAAATATTCCGGGTCCTCACATGAAGCGAGCATATTGTCACCCTAGATAAAACCTAGTTGATAAAATAGTATGGACTAGGATCATTTGAAAAATATTGTGCTTAGCCATACTTAGAACACACTTATGAATTTGGGAAGGTTTAGCCAAATCTTTTATAAACTTGATTTAAATTTGATATGTTGGTATTGTTTTACCACATAAGTTTATAAAAAGGGTTTTACTCTAAATAAAATCAAAATTGGGTTTAGACTTGGGCGAATTAGTTGAATGGTGGGTGCAGATTCATGTACGGGTTTAATCTGGTTAAGATTAAAGCCAAGGGTTTTGTTTGAAAGACGCTCAAATCAATTGAGGACTGGCCTTTGAGCCGCTTTTTGCTATGCCTTACCGTACCACCACACGTCCTGTATGGGCAGGATTTGGCTAACTAATTTGTAATGTTTTAGTGTAATTGTGCCATGTCGAATGTGTGGGTGTCGGTTAGACTTTTATTCCCACTTGGCGCAAGAGGGGGCTTCCGGAGGACGGTTAATCCAAAGGGGTGAAACCTTAGTGGGCATAAGTACACTAGAACAAAACATTGTAAAGGCCTCATGATAATAGCTCAGTCACACGCCTACGGAAGCGTGCTTTGGCCAACATAATGAGCATGTCATCTCGTGTGGGTAAAGTTGTACAGACTCTGCAGAGTAGAAACTATTCGAATAGCCACGTCCGCGGTCATGGACATGCTAGCAAGGCCACTTGAAGTTAGATTTGTTTTTGGTTTTCAAAATGTTTTATTAAATGTTGTGGATGGTGAATCCTTGTGTAAAATTTGGGCGGTTAGCCAAGTGATAGGAGGGTATCCTTCACCTGTTCATTTGGAGGTTATCCATGCTATAAAGATGTCAATTTCAAACCTGATTTTAAATATAGTATAAAATTTGCCTTGGAAATTACTATAGATATTTAAACTGAAAATGTCGCTTTATGCAAAATAACCCCTGCCTTATTCACTTGTTTACCTTATGCATGCATTTCATTCCATATTGGGTGTAGCTTGCGAGCACGGAAGTTGCGCTCACACTTGCTGAATAACTCTTATTCAGGAGAAGACTTTTTTCCTGACGATGAGGACCAGGACGAGTAGGCCTTCGACTCTAAACGATTGCCTGTGGCGAATCGTGTGGCTCACTTATATTATTATGCTTCTGCAATGTTATTTGTTATTTGATATTTGTTGTTCAGACTCAGTTGTATTAAACATTTGATTACTTAATGTTATTTACATTTTCATGATATGATTGTGATATCAACTTTGTGAGACTGTGTACACTGGAAATCCTGGACCGGTGTATGAACACAGAGAATTCGGGATCCTTTTTCCCGGGTTCGACAAAAGTGGTATCAGAGTCGTATCGACTGTAGGTCGTGGCCTTAGGTAGAAATGGCAAAACCTTTAAGGACTATTTTTAAAAAATTTAAAATTATTTACCTGTCTTCCAGAGTCTTACTCATCCTTTCTCTGTTAAAAGATTTCTAAACTCTTGTCTTTTCTAAATTTGTAGATGGCCGAGAGACCCACCCGCATCTCCCACGAAATCTTTACTAGAGAATGGGCCGACATACTGTGGAAAATGATGCAGCATTTGGACTTCAAGAAGAGACCCACGTATCAAGGCTATAAATATATTGTGGGACAACAGGAACGCTGGAGGGTGGAGGTTATTCTCTACTCTAACCTGGCACATGATACGACATTCCACATCTTCGACGCCTTGATCGTCGGAGACCTTCATCGCGACATTCAGGACGCAGCAAGGGAGGTCGTACGCAGACTCCGATATACCTATGACTTTCGCCTCCAGGACACTGGATTCCACTACTACCCAATGCACATCCCCACCCGAATGGGCGTGCTTCTGCTCGCCGGATAATGAGGATTCCCCGGAGATTACCCATCAGGTAGAGCTAGCCAAGGCGATGGATTACGCCTATGGCAACACCCTGGACGAGTTGTACCTAGTTCAGGGGAGATTAGAAGCCATGGAGAAGCTGAAGGCAGCTGAAGCAAAATTGGCTCTCTACAAGGCGGGCTAAGCCAGTACCTGCAACTCCCCCGATTACACCTTATCCACCCCATAGATCCTTTTTCCCTTTAGTTTCGTTTGTTAGTTGCGAATTATGAGCTACTAACCTTTTGTGGTAGCCATAATCAATGAATAAAATAAAGAACTACTTTGAAAAAGAAAATTCGATTCTTTGCCTTGTGTTTATGTGCTTTTTGGGCTAATATAAATTGTTTCCCCCTTAGTGCTATCTTTTCTTCTCTTTTCTAAGTCTTTGGGAATTCAGCAGATGGTAACCACTCACACCAGAAGTGGCAGTGCCCAAGGCCAGGGCAACGAGAACGCCGACTACCAGGAGCAGCCTACCCAGTAGCCTCCCCCACCTCCAGCGGAAGGGCCTGACTGGCGACAAATGATGGCCAACCAGACTCATCTTATCGACTTGCTGGCCCAGTCGCTTAGCAACTCCTAACGCGAGCCACGCAAAGAAGATGCCGCCGCGACTCATGCACCAAATAACCTCCCAAAGGGTGACGATGTCAGAATTCATGCGCATGCGTCTCCCGACCTTTTCCAGCAGCACCGAGCCAATGGATGCTGACGATTGGCTTCGTGCGATCGGAAGAAATCGACATCGCCAATGCACCGATCGTGAGAGGTCTGTTCGCCTCACCAGCTTAATGGACCAGCTTCAGAGTGGTAGGACAACTATTGCATCTCCCACAACAATGCCCAAGCCATCTTGTGGGACGAGTTCGTGAGAGCTTTTCGCCATGCTCACATCCCCGCTGGGATGATGACCCTGAAGAAGAAAGAGTTCCATGCACTCCGTCAGGACAGTTGCTCGGTGAGCGAATATCTACATCGGTTCAACCAGCTGGCTCGCTACGCCCCAGCCGACGTAGCCCGAGATGAGGATCGACAGGATAAACCAAATCTGAGTTTTTTGGGATAAGATGGAAGAGAACTATGTTGTGAGAAAGTTTCTTCAGGCAATCTCCGGAAAGTTTTTGCAAATCGTCTCCACCATTGAGCAGTTCGACAACCTCAAGGTGATGACGGTTGAGGAGATGATCGTCCGCTTGAAGGCGCACGAGGAATGGATCCGAGGATCTGGCAGCAGCAAAGATGAGTATCTGCTGTTAACTCTCGCTGAGTGGGAAGCTCGGTTTAGCCCAACCTCCGATTAGATAATGCATTTTGCTAATATTTGTTGCATAAATTACTATTTAGTATATTATTATTTTAAAATTATATATATTATTATATATAAAATAAAATAGTAAACTTCGATCATTTTCATTCTAATTTCGCCTTAATCCGCACCAAGCACCCTGCCTTCGACACACCTTCAGACCTTCTGTAGTAGTTTCTTTTCTGTACGAGGCGCGCGGAATCCAATGGAACGCAGAGGCGCTTCAAATCGGTGCTCCGCCCAATCTGGAGCCGTACTCGGCCGCTACAGCGACTTCTCGCAGCGTTATCTGCCTCTAACTGCAGACGTCTTTCTCTCTCGCCATCACGTGTCACCAATCCGTCAGACGGTTTTGTACAGCGGTTCTATTTATGAGTTGGGACTTCCATCCGTGCCCCGTGGCCACGACAGGGACCCCTCCGGCGCTTATCAGTGACCGCGACGGGCGAGCGAGGACACAGCCCAGCAAAACTTGTGGCTGCCACGGCCGCGGTGAAACCCAGGAGAATCTCTCCTCAATTTTGCTACGCGCACGCTTCGGTGTTCCTTTCCTTGCGGGTGTAAGTTTGGTTGGTTCACTCGTTTGCTTTTGTAGGTATACTTTGCGGTAGTGTCAACCTGGTGGAGCTGTAGGTGTGGGGGAGAGAGAAAAAATCTTCAGCTGGGCAATTTTACTTGTACTAATCGGTTGTAGCTAACTGCTACTAGAAATCAGAATTTACTACTCTTCAGAGGTACTGAGTATATGTCGTGATGACTTACTAGTGCTTACTAGAATCTGAGCAACAGAGACTATAAATTAGGAGTAAGTGATGGACATATGAGGCAGTTAAGTCGAGGTATGCTCAAGAGAATTTGTCTGTGGTCATCCATATACCAAGGAAAAATGTAACTAATGTGCACGTACAGAGATATAGATTTCCCGTGTAACAATGCAAACAAAAGATCGACGGGCCGAGGCTAAAATTCCACATTTGTATCTTTGTACCAACCTGCGCTAGCTGTGAGTTAGTGTTGCTAACAACAAATCTTCATCAGCTCGGTTAGAGCATCTACAATAGTTTGTTTTTTAATTTGTTACTAAAAAGAGAGAGTACTCAATCTAATAAAAAGAAACAAGTCTTCCGATGAATTATTTCTTGATCTTGTGTCTAAAACTTTAATTGCTACAAGTGTACATGATTCTTGATGATCAATAATGAAGTACAACTTTGTGGCCTACATTTTTAGCTCATTTATCATATTAATAATAAAGTCGGACCGCACAAATGTTCGGGTGGATATTTTGCTTTAAGACAGTGAGACCCACAAAACGTATTTTTAGGTAACAAGTAAGTCTCTAATAGAGTATTTGATTGTTTATTGTATCTTGGTATTAACAATTTGATAGTTTCTTCATCTAGAAACAATCTTATCTTCCCTCCTCACCTTCCCTCCTCTACATCACCTAAATGCTGATGTGACAACCTCTTAGTAACAACTGACGTGGACTGTTGTAGATGCTCTTAGACAAATGTACGCTAATTCAATTCGTAGGAGTATTAATTGTAGACCCAGACTTTGAAGGGTGCGCTGTAAATTCCTATTTGAAACCCAACAATGCAGTTAGCAGAAGTGCAGATCGGCGCACGAAATATCCCCCGCTTGATTGACTGAAAAATCCTTGGCCAGACTGCATTGTCTCCTTGGTGTGTATGCATGGTCCAAAGCTCTCCGTTAAGATGAGCTTGATTCTACGTTCTTGGATTTTAGTGCTTTACTTCTTGTATATGGAATTTGTATATGTAGCTGCATGCACATATTTATTTTGAACTGTGCACAATGTACTACGGCAATATCTCTCCGTCAGAAAGCCACGCACTACAGTGGAATCCCATCCCCGGCAGCTTTTACACTTTTGGTGCACATCCGTTGTTATGTTTAGTTAAGTAGCTTTTCGCAAAATTGTAACCTCAGCAGTCCAAATGTTTGAACTCGTCACATAAAACAGCAGTTCGTCTGCTCATCATGTACTCATACAATTCAGCCAGTTTTGATTGCAGAAGAGAGCTAGCTCTAAATAGTACTCCCTCGATCTGGTTCAATTTACTTGCCATTTTAGCTCTACACTATGAATGTAGAACAAGGAAGAATTAAATGTGTCCGTCTTTTACGAATAAACAACGCATTTGGTGAAAAATATTGTCTGGAAAAATGACAAGCATTTACAATTGCTAAAAATAGGCCTATATTGGATTGAAGGTAGTATATACATTCACGAGATATCTTGGTGATTAAATACATACAGTAAATTGTTAGTTAGGAAACTCATCATGAACTTTGCACATGTCCAGCAGAATTATTCCCACATTAAGGCTCTTTTGGATCACATGATATTTTTTCAATTCCTATGGGTGCTAGTTCCCGGCCTATATTGGATTGGAGGTAGTATATACATTCACGAGATATCTTGGTGATTAAATACATACAGTAAATTGTTAGTTAGGGAAAATCATCATGCACTTTGCATGTCCAGCAGAATTATTCCCCAAATTAAGGCTCTTTTTTTATCACATGATATTTTTTTTTCAATTCCTATGGGTGCTAGTTCCCGGCCTATATTGGATTGGAGGTAGTATATACATTCACGAGATATCTTGGTGATTAAATACATAGAGTAAATTGTTAGTTAGGGAAAATCATCATGCACTTTGCATGTCCAGCAGAATTATTCCCCACATTAGGCTCTTTTTTGATCACATGATATTTTTTTCAATTCCTATGGGTGCTAATTCCCCATTTGGAACGTGGGAATTTTCCCCGAATCATATGAGAGTTACACGATTTCTGTGAAATTATTGCAAAGATTGTATAAAATCCCTACATTTCTATTCGGTAATATTTGTGTATATTGTATATCTAGATTTTAGAGAGAGTTTGTGTTTTGTATTTAGACAGTATTCGTTATGGATACTATAGAGTTGGCTTGGGATCCCTTTCGGATACGTAGAGTCCTTGTTGGATACGAACAACCGATTGCTGAATTTTTGGCGGATACGGTCACTTTTGAACCGGTATTTACAGCAACGCGGGCGCACGGCCACCGTGCGCCCGCGTCGATGTCGCGACACGTACCCGCGGGCGCGCGCCCACCCCGCGCCCAACCCTGTTCGCGCCAACTCCCCCGAGGTGCACTGCTCCCGCGCCGCACGGCCACCCCGCGTCCGCCACCTCAGCGCCAAAAAAAATCACTATTGCGGGGGAGCGTTGCCACCCGCTCCCGCAATAGTACCCCTAGGGTTAACAGTAGCCGGTTAGGTTAGGGTTAGGGTTAGTAATTAGGTTAGGTTAATTAGATAATTAGTTAGAGTCTGAAATTTGAAGAAATTTTAAAATATAGCAATGAGTTTAAAAAATTATGAAATTTTTTGTGTAGCCTCCTGACACAGTGTACTTGCTTGTGTAAATTTTTCATAATTTTATCCATTCAGAATTGTTATCGCTACTTCGTATGACTGTCGCGTTCGTACGAATCAATAAATGTAGAAAATAAGCTTCAAAAAATTTAATTTTTATTTTGAAGGGTACTCACGTAGTGGACTTGATTGTGTAATATTTCAGCAATTTTATATGTGTTCTGATATTATCTTAAAAAATTAGGATTTAGGTCGCGAGAATTTGGATTTTTATGTTTCGGAAATTAGGGTTTCATGATTTCATGTGACTTGGAATGTATTTGAGATTTGCCGGACTGTTATGCGGAGAATTAAAAAACCTCGCGGTGGCCATCTTTTCCACTGTCCCTCCTCCCTCCTCCGCACATCTGTCGCCTCATCCAGAAATTTCGGAGCCAATGTTTACGGAATTCCCGGCACCAACGCCGCGACTCCATCTCCGCTCGACTATAAATACCGAACTCTAGCACTCGCTCTTCGCTTATATCAATTGTGTTTCGATTCTCGTTCTTGCGTTCGTCGCTGAGAACTCAGAGAACGTAACATAATTAATTTTATTTAGAGGTTAACTGTAATACTCCGGATTAAACTTTGAGATTGAGAATTGATCTTTAGGGAGAGGAAGCATTGGGATTATTGAATTGTCTCGAATTGAGGGTTTTACGCTAATGCGGACAACTGGGCTGGGCTAGAGGCCCATTTGGCCCCCTAGTGGCCGCCAAGGGGGGACTCCACCCCTTTTCTCCCCTTTGCCAAACCCTAATTTTTTCCCCCTTTTTGGCCGCCCCTCCTTTCTTGGCCGCCACCCCCTTTGGCCTCCCCTCCCATGCGCCCAACCTCCTCCCCTTCCTGGTGTTCTCCCATGGTGGTGCCCCTCAAGTCGTCTTCCCCGCTGCGGTGTTGATCTTCCTCCTTTGCCGGTCTTTGCAAGGATCGGGGACGACGATCGTGGGCTGTGGTTCAAGGAGAGGAATTCACCACCAACTTCTTCTTCGAGGCACGCTCAGCATCTTCTCCCACGTCGTCAAGGGTAACGATGTGTTCTTGGGTTTTCTAGAAGTCTTTCGTTAAAGCGAGCGAGTAGTTTTGTTAATTTCCAGTCTGTCCGCGTTTCGTTCAGTTCTGTCCTGTATGTTGGAGGGATTGTTTCGGTTGTTTTTAGGCAGAATCTGAATGTTTGGTCTCCTAGAGATATCTAGGCCTCGTTCTTAAGTTTCAGTGGCCACCAAGTTCACTGGATTCTGAGGTCCGAGTCAAAAGTTATGGATGTTTTAGTACCTGCTGCCAGAAATCTGACGAGAATAAACTGTCTGGTTATTTCCTAAATTTTGAAAGGGAAATTGGTTGAATCTGAAAGTTCACCCAACTAAGTTATTGTAGAGGATTCGATGACCTTTTCAGATTGGTAAAGAACATTCAATTTGGAGTTACCTAATGAAAGTTATGATCTTTTATTGCTGCTGTTCATTCTGTAGACAGTTTCTGTACTGAAAGTTCAAGCAATTATTAACCCATTAAATTGGCCAAATTGGTTTACCACGTCAACTAGAGTTTTGTAGTTTGGTCAGTTAAGAAGCTACAGAAATTGGGTTCACCTCTTTCGACTTCCAGATCTTAAGATATGTCAATTACCGTGCGCTGTCCAGAATTGAGTTATGACAGAAATTGTTGATTTCAGTTTAAGTTTTGTATTATCGACTAGAGTCTTCGGGAAGCGGTGTATAGCGTTGATTAGTAGAATTGGGAATTTTGGTGTTCTTATTAAGTTATTTCGTTGGTTTAGCGTGCGAAACTTGGGTATAAGAGCGCCTTCGTTGCCGATGATAACGCCGCAACGCGAAGGCAAGTACCATGTTTATTTGGATGTTTGTGCAATCGTGGTTTTTAGCATGAGTTGTTTTGGTAACTTGTGAGACATGTGAAATGAATTATTCATGCCTTGTTCAATACATTGAGTTCATGAATAGAAGTGATGTTATGGTATATTTCATTTAATTGTTGCATGCATTCATTGACATTTGACGTCCACGGGAGTGGATGAGAACCACCATCAATTCCAAGATGGTTGGATAAGACCCATTAATTCCAATATGGGCAATGTTGGACACCCGTATGAAACGTTCTTCATACGGGAAGTGGATCCCCGCATTTTTGTTAAGATGCGGGCTTGAGTGATCACCGACGGGTGTTCACTGGCTATACCGGTATACGCGTGTGTGCAGTCCATTCCTTGATTTGAGCATTCATATCATGTATTCATAAGTAATCCAATGTGTTATGATCGAACCCAATGATGTTATGTTTGATCTTCAATGAATGAATGTTTTTCTTAATCATTGTACTTGCTGAGTCATGGACTCACTCTTGCTTTGTTTGTCTATTTCTAGGTGATCGTTGATGAAGTTCACTTGGGAGGAGTAGATGAGCACTACTCGAATAATGCACTTCACATTAAACTCATTGCTATAAGAAATAATGATTCTCTTTTGTCATCTTTTGGTTTGTAATAAATAAATTTAGTCATGGATGGTACCTTTATGATCAATGAGAACATAGATGAGAACTTTAAGTCATATGGTTATTTGTATTCTTAGCTCATTATCGTTGATTCATGTTTAGATCTTAGAATTGGATTTCATGACTAGTTTATGATTACTTGTGTGTTTTTGTTGTGTGGAACCTCCAAAGATCCTCGTTTACAAAGGAGGTTCTCACAAATTTAGTATTTCACTTAGGGTAGTTGCATTCCGTGCTCGTCTTTGAGTTGGGGTGTTACAATGAGGTATGAGCGGGCTTTAGGTCCGTGGTTAAAATAAAATTATTAAATTGACACACTGTGCACAGTAGGTTGGGTTGGGCAATTCGTTGTTTCCGCAATTTTCTTGTTATGATTTATTTGTTGTGCAACTGTTGTTCGATTTGGTGTCGTTCGCTGTGTTGTTCTTAGATGGCGAGAGTAGAGGCCGTGGCGTCCCGCCACCGTGGTCGCGATCGTGGGCGTGGTCCATTGTTTACGCAACGCCCGCAGAAGAGGCCGGTGGGGTTAATGAGGAGGTTGCCTCACCGCTCAACCACCGTGGAAGCTCAAGCTGCGGCCGCCGCCGATGCTCGAAGCGGTGTCGGCGATTATTCGAATCTTCAAAGGAGAACGAGCAGCTCGTCGGCAGTGCGTGCGGCTTATCTGCTGTTCTCGTTGCTCTGCGATCGCCGCGATGTCGCGGGCTGCCGCCATGGCAGTCCGGTTGTTGCCGCAGCCCACCGGAGACTAGGATGAGTCTTCGTGAGTGGATGACGCCCGCCGACACGCTTGATGGGCGGTACCCGATTCAGCAAGCAGATTGGCTCCGCACATGGAGCGTCGATTCGGCATTGGAGATGAACTTCGGCGCAAAGGGTTCGCTTTGTGGCCTTTCAACCTGAAGGTCAAGCCGATATCCGTGGGAAGGGGTTCATGCGCTAGGACCCCAGCAGGTCCATTATTTGGGAAGTTTTCGTGCACGCTTCGAGCCAAGTACTATCCGGATTCTTTTATTGAGAAGATGGAGCGATCATTGCTAGTGTTGACTCGTGGCAATAGGTCAAGATTCGAGCGAGATGGAGTTCAACAACTGCACGCTTTGTACCATTGTGGCGATGATGACTTCGAGAAGGCCAAGAGGTTTCGCCGGGTCTCCTTCAGAGTATCGTCGATCTTGGGAGCCTCGGTTTTGCGTGATTTCAAGACTGTGGTTGAGCAGCTAGAGGATAGAGCAGAGAGGAATTCTCCTTCGCAGAGGCAAGCACCGTGGCACTACTGCCACATTGGTGGTTCCGGTGGTGGCCGAAGAGGAGTTTTGTTGGTGGAGGTGGGTCCTCTCGGCCTACTTCCAAGAGGTTTGAGGGAGCCGCCATCCCGTCCGGCCAAAGAGGCGCCTTTTCTTCTGCGCCACGTTTTCTTCTTCCACACCTCGATGCGCCTGCCTGTGTCAAGGTATGAAATGTTTTAAGTGTGGAGAGGGGCATCGTGCGTCGAATGTTCTTTCAGAGGACTTGTCGTCGGTGTGGTCGAGAGGGCCACAAGCTTCGCTTGTGCGAGAATCCGACAAGTATCATCAAGTGGGAAGCAGCCCAGCAGCGTCGCCCTCTAGTACTCCTCGAGCTCGATTCGCACTGGTTGCACCTTTGTGCCACATTCTCACCGAGATGGGTTTCACCGGCGCGCTCTCCTGCGCCTCCGACCGGTTCTTCTCGGAACCTCGCTCCATCTGCTCCGCCTCGTTCTCACTGCTGCAGTTCCTGCCTCCTCTCGTAGGCGCAGCGCCCTCTGCTCCGGCACCTTTGGGAGTCTACGCCATGCCCACCCACGACACCGTGGGCCGATGTGGTGACAGTACTTTATTAGTTGATTCACATGAGGCTTTCGTTACTGCTTTGATTCGGGGCTACTTATTCTTTTGTGTCCTTAGATTTTGTTAAAAGGGCGGGTTTGAGTTTGCAATCTATTTCAATCTGTGGTGGTCGGTTCCTGAGGTCTTATTTCTAGCTCTACGATTTGTCCTGGTTGTACTATCACTATAGAAGATGAAAATTTCATTGCCAATCTCATGGTGATTCGATTATCACCTTTGATGTTATCTTGGGTATGGATTGGCTATTCTTTACCGTGCCAAGATTTGTTGTTTTGGAAGACGGTGACTTTGCAGCTCCGTCGGAGAGGAACTAGTGTTTCGAGGCGCCGCTTTGATTCCACGTGTGTGTTGGCTAGTCTGTTTCCTAGTCGCCGAGCCTCGAACATTGGGTTGCTTTGGTCTCTTAGCGAGAAGTCGAATCTCCACTGCGTATTGAAGATATTCGTGGTGAATGAATTTCTGACGTGTTTCTGTGGAGCTTCTGGTATGCCTCCGAACGTGAAGTGGAATTCGGATAGATCTTGTTCGAACCCGACCTATTTCGATGTCTCCATACCGCTTGGCACGACCATTCCAGAGGAGTTGAAAAAGCAACTGGATGATTTGCTATCCAAAGGTATGATTCGACGTAGTGTATCGCCGGGGAGCTCTGCTCGCTTCACTAAGAAGAAGGACGGTAGTTGGCGTATGTGTGTGGACTACAGGGCTCTTAATCAAGCAATCGTAAAGAATAAATATCCGTTGCCCGTATTGAAGATCTCTTTGATCACCAAAGGAGCTAAAGTATTTTCCAAAATTGACCTTCATCGGAGTTATAATCGATTCGAGTTCGCAAGCAAGATATTGAGAAGACGACTTTCTCTACAAGGTATGGTCATTATGAGTATAAGGTTATGTCATTTGGACTAACTAATGCTCTGCAGCTTTTCATGGAAGCCATGAATAGTATGTTGCACCCTTTCCTTGATGATTTCGTCGTAGTATTCATTGATGACATCTTGATTTATTCCAAGACGAAAGAAGAACATACTCAAGACTCGAGGTTGGTACTTGAGACCACGAGAGGAACCAATTTTATGCCAAATCAAGAAATGTGAATTCGGATTTACGAGTTGGGTTTCGCCATGTAATCAATCAAGAGGCATTTCATCGATCCAAGTAAGATTTCAACGATGGTGGAATGGAAGAGACCAACCAATGTAAAAGAAGTGAGGAGTTTTCCTGGTTTGGCTAGTTACTACTGGCGTTTCGTGGAGGGTTTCTCTACCATTGCTAGACCAATGTCTCGATTGACACGAAAGGTGTCAAGTTTCGATGGACGGATGCGTGTGAACGAAGCTTCAGTACTTTGAAGGATAGATTGGTGACCGCCCAATTCTCACCCTTCCGTAACTGAGAAGCGGTTCACTATTTATTCAGATGCGTCTAGAGTTGGGGTGGGTTGTGTACTTATGCGGGATGGTAAGGTGATTGCCTATGCATCTCGGCGGTGAAGAAACATGAACGAACTATCCTACTCATGACCTAGAGCTTGCAGCAGAGTAATCGCTTTAAAGATCCGCGCCATTATTTGTATGGCGAATCTTGTGACATTTTCACTGATCACAAGAGTCCGAAATACATCTTTACCCAGAAAGATTTAAACCTGAGGCAGAGGAGATGGTTGGAGTTGATAAAGGACTATGATCTCACCATTCAGTATCATCCGGGCAAGGCAAATGTGGTAGCCGATGCCCTGAGTCGCAAGGCGACACCTCCTACCCTCAGTTGTCTCATCGCTGATTTTGAGCGTATGAATATATCTTTTTGCTTTGCGGGTACTGTCGAGACCGAGACCCGTTTGCTTCTTGAGTCAGCCATTCCAGAACGAGTACAGGAAGCACAACAGCAGGATCAGATGCTCCAGCGTGTGAGGAAGCGCTTAGATGAAGGCAAGCAAGGCCATTTTGGTATAGATGATTCTGGTGCTTTGCGATTTAAAGGTCGCTTTGTGTGCCACAGGGGCACAAAGTTAAAGATGAGATTCTAAAGAAGCACACTGTACTCGTGATCTCGTACATCCAGTGAGACCAAAATGTACAAAGATTTGAAGAAGAATTTCGGTGGAAGAGAATGAAAGTCGATATTGCGCAGATGTGGCCTCGTGTGGGATCCGCCAATGGTTAAGGCTGAACATAGCGGCCGGCAGATTGTTGCAACCTTTAGAGGTTCGGTGTGGCCATGGGATGACATCTCCATGGATTTTGTGGTTGGTTTACCTCGCACTCAGCGAGGAAGGATGCTATATGGGTGATAGTGGATCGGTTCAAGAAGTCCGCACATTTCATTCCTATTCGAACCACCAACTCATGAGCGATTTGGCTCCACTTTATGTGCGAGAGATAGTACGGTTGCACGGGGTGCCAAAGACTATTGTTTCCGACCGAGATGCCAAATTTGTTTCCAAGTTTTGGGAGAGTTTGCGAGTGCTTTGGGCACGCAACTCCGTCTTAGTATCTTGCATTCCACCCTCGCATGGATGGTCATCTGAGCGCATAATTCAAACCTTAGAAGATATGCTCGTGTTGTGTTTTATCCTGGAAGGGTGGTTGGGAAGATCACCGGCTTTGGCGAGTTCGCCTATAATAATAGCTATCACGCCAAGATTCGAGCCGCACCATTTGAGGTTCTCTATGGCGGAGATGCAGATCTCCATTGTGTTGGGATGCAGCTTGGAGAGCGGGTGTATTGGGTCCCGACGGGTTCAAGAAACCGTGGTTAGAGTAGCGAGATCGGGAAGAATCGCTAGCCGCTCAGGCCAAACGTAAGAGTTATGCGAGATGTGAGAAGGCGAGAGTTGGAATTCGAAGTGGAAACGAGGTTCTTCGAGGGTATCACCTACCGGAGGTGTCGTGCGGTTTGGTACTAAAGGAAAGCTTAGTCCGAGGTACATTGGACCATTCCCAATCGTGGCACGAATTGGGAAATTGGCTTATCGCTTGGATCTTCCGAGTCCATGCGTGGAGTTCATAATGTGTTTCATGTGTCTATGCCGAGAAAGTTCTTAAGAGACCACGAGCATGCAATTCCCTTAGAGCCTTTGAACATTGAGCAGACCTTACTTTTGAGTCACGACCGAGAGAAGATTCTAGAGGAGTCGAGCGGGTTCTAAGAAATAAAATCACGAAGTTTGTCAAGGTACTTTGGTCCCATCGGTGAGAGAGAAGCCACTTGGGAATCGGAATCTGCATGCGCGATCGATCCGGACTTGTTTCGGTGTGTGTAACCTTAATTCCTAAGTACATTTCAGCTTATCTTCTTTGTAGGATGACGTTTAGATTCGGGTCGAATCTCGCTAAGAGGGTAGAGTGTAATACTCGGATTAAACTTTGAGATTGAGAATTGATCTTTAGGAGAGGAAGCATTGGGATTATTGAATTGTCTCGAATTGAGGGTTTTCACTAATGCGGACAACTGGGCCTGGGCTAGAGGCCCATTTGGCCCCCCTAGTGGCCGGCCAAGGGGGGACTCCACCCCTTTTCTCCCCTTTGCCAAACCCTAATTTTTTCCCCCTTTTTGGCCGCCCCTCCTTTCTTGGCCGCCACCCCTTTGGCCTCCTCCCATGCGCCCAACCTCCTCCCCTTCCTGGTGTTCTCCCATGGTGGTGCCCCTCAAGTCGTCTTCCCCGCTGCGGTGTTGATCTTCCTCCTTTGCCGGTCTTTGCAAGGATCGGGGACGACGATCGTGGGCTGTGGTTCAAGGAGAGGAATTCACCACCAACTTCTTCTTCGAGGCACGCTCAGCATCTTCTCCCACGTCGTCAAGGGTAACGATGTGTTCTTGGGTTTTCTAGAAGTCTTTCGTTAAAGCGAGCGAGTAGTTTTGTTAATTTCCAGTCTGTCCGCGTTTCGTTCAGTTCTGTCCTGTATGTTGGAGGATTGTTTCGGTTGTTTTTAGGCAGAATCTGAATGTTTGGTCTCCTAGAGATATCTAGGCCTCGTTCTTAAGTTTCAGTGGCCACCAAGTTCACTGGATTCCGAGGTCCGAGTCAAAAGTTATGGATGTTTTAGTACCTGCTGCCAGAAATCTGACGAGAATAAACTGTCTGGTTATTTCCTAAATTTTGAAAGGAAATTGGTTGAATCTGAAAGTTCACCCAACTAGGTTATTGTAGAGGATTCGATGACCTTTTCAGATTGGTAAAGAACATTCAATTTGGAGTTACCTAATGAAAGTTATGATCTTTTATTGCTGCTGTTCATTCTGTAGACAGTTTCTGTACTGAAAGTTCAAGCAATTATTAACCCATTAAATTGGCCAAATTGGTTTACCACGTCAACTAGAGTTTTGTAGTTTGGTCAGTTAAGAAGCTACAGAAATTGGGTTCACCTCTTTTCGACTTCCAGATCTTAAGATATGTCAATTACCGTGCGCTGTCCAGAATTGAGTTATGACAGAAATTGTTGATTTCAGTTTAAGTTTTGTATTATCGACTAGAGTCTTGGGAGCGGTGTATAGCGTTGATTAGTAGAATTGGGAATTTTGGTGTTCTTATTAAGTTATTTCGTTGGTTTAGGCGCGAAACTGGTATAAGAGCGCCTTCGTTGCGAATAACGCCGCAACGCGAAGGCAAGTACCATGTTTATTTGGATGTTTGTGCATCGTGGTTTTTAGCATGAGTTGTTTTGGTAACTTGTGAGACATGTGAAATGAATTATTCATGCCTTGTTCAATACATTGAGTTCATGAATAGAAGTGATGTTATGGTATATTTCATTTAATTGTTGCATGCATTCATTGACATTTGACGTCCACGGAGTGGATGAGAACCACCATCAATTCCAAGATGGTTGGATAAGACCCATTAATTCCAATATGGGCAATGTTGGACACCCGATGAAACGTTCTTCATACGGAAGTGGATCCCCGCATTTTTGTTAAGATGCGGGCTTGAGTGATCACCGCGGTGTTCACCGGCTATCTGCGATATCTGGCGTGTATGCGATCCATTCCTTGATTTGAGCATTCATATCATGTATTCATAAGTAATCCAATGTGTTATGATCGAACCCAATGATGTTATGTTTGATCTTCAATGAATGAATGTTTTTCTTAATCATTGTACTTGCTGAGTCATGGACTCACTCTTGCTTTGTTTGTCTATTTCTAGGTGATCGTTGATGAAGTTCACTTGGGAGGAGTAGATGAGCACTACTCGAATAATGCACTTCGCATTAAACTCATTGCTATAAGAAATAATGATTCTCTTTTGTCATCTTTTGGTTTGTAATAAATAAATTTAGTCATGGATGGTACCTTTATGATCAATGAGAACATAGATGAGAACTTTAAGTCATATGGTTATTTGTATTCTTAGCTCATTATCGTTGATTCATGTTTAGATCTTAGAATTGGATTTCATGACTAGTTTATGATTACTTGTGTGTTTTGTTGTGTGGAACCTCCAGATCCTCGTTTACAAAGGAGGTTCTGCCGAAATTTAGTATTTCACTTAGGGTAGTTGCATTCGTGCTCGTCTTTGAGTTGGGGTGTTACATTAATCGCTTTCCTTCTTATCGTCGCTCGTCGCTTCGGCGTTGATTTATTACTTCCCCAAAGTGATTGATTACTTCCTCCGGCGGCGTAATTTGTGTTATGCTTTGCCGTTATTACCGTAGTCGTAATTAGTCATCTCGATCGACTAGTCGTAATGAGATAGTTTAGGGGTAATTAATTAGTCGTAATTAGTTAGTTGACTAGTAATGAATTAGTTTAGTGCTAATTAATTAGTCATAATTAGTTTAGTAGTCATCATTACAGCGTATTAAGTAAGTGGAAATGAAGTACTGGTATTTTTTAGTGGTAATTAATCAACTATAATTAGTTAATTTAGAGCTAGTTAATTAGTCGTAATTAGTTAGTTCACTAGTAATTAATTAATTTAGTGGTAATTAATTAGTTGTAATTAGTATAGTAGTCATCATTACGGCATATTGAATAAGTGGTAATGAATTAGTGTAGTGGTAATTAATCAGTCGTAATTAGTTAGTTTATAGGTAATTAATTAGTCGTAATTAGTTAGTTCACTAGTAATGAATTAGTTTAGTCGTAATTAGTTTAGTAGTCATCATTACAGCATAGTAAGTGCAAATGAAATACTGGTAATTTTGTAGTGGTAATTAATCAATCATAAGTAGTTAGTTTAGATGTAATTAATTAGTCATAATTATTTAGTGATTGTTGTGGCTATAGGTATTTTCGAACATGCAAGATTTGTTTGTGTTTTACGGCGATGGGCTCAGCGGGCGGACACGATGGGTTGGACCTATCGAAATGCCAGTACAAGGTGGTCCGGGCGGAGGGGCTCCACGTGATGAATATTCACGAGCTCCGAAGCTGCATCCGGAGGGAGTTCGTCACGGAGCCAACGACGAAGAAAGTTATGATCGAGGCGATCACTTGCACGAATTATGTGTGGGAGCTCGTAAAAGTGAATGGAAGCATAGCATGGAGGCAATACATGGAGATTGTCTCCCAGCCCGAGGCGACCATTCACGGGAAGCCTATGGTGTACGTAAATTTCGTACATAGGGCATCGGGAAACCCTGATGATGCCGAGGCCTCTACAAGCCGGCAAGCGCAGTCCGAGCCTGAAGATGGCAACACAGAATGTGCTGCCTCGGAGGGAAGTATTGTGCCTAATTTTGTGCCAAACAAGGGGGCGGAAACATGGTGGTCGGCCCGTATCGACTGCCACGAGTATCTACCGGACGGACCTCTCGGATTCGAGTCCGACGAGGACACCGACCTAAGCTCGGATGGTACCGACGAGGACGCACACGAAGCCGGTGGTCCTTACGTGGCATCAAGACTTGATGATATCGCGGTGCGTTCGCTCGTACTACCGCAAGAAGAAGGCTCCCAGTGGGGGTTTGAAGCCGACACCCTCTTAGTTGGGCAGCGCTTCCCGGACAAGGTGGCCGTGCAACAAGCTATAGCACGGTATGCCTTGTACATCAGTCGTGTGTACCGAGTGCACCGGTCAAACCCAGAAAAGTACGCAGTGAAGTGCATAGTAGAAGGCTGCCCTGGCAAGGTCAGCGCTCGCCGAGCAAAGATCTTCGGCTCGATTTTCACAGTGATGGAGCTGATCGACCACACTTGCGAGCTTAGTGAGCCCCTACGGCAGCATCGGAACGTGACTTTCGCATATGTTGCAAACCTCATCACGCACCTAGTTGAGGCGGACATGTCTATCTCCCCCAAGCTGTTGATGTCGGAAGTCGCCAATAAGGTTGGCTATCCGATTAGCTACTGACAGGTCCGAAGCGAGCCAGCGAAAGGTCATCGAGACTATGTACGGGACATACGAAGAGACGTACAACCTTGTGCCGAGATTGCTTCACCAGATTGCCGAATCAAACCCCGGCACGTACATAAACAAGTTTGACCGTGAAGATGCTGGCAAAGGGCCCAACCGCTTCATACTGGACCGGGTGTTCTGGGCTTTCGCTCAGGCCATCGGGGGCTTCAAGTTCTGCCGTCCCGTTCTAACGATGGATGACACTTTCCTTACGGAGAGGTGCAAGGGCACCATCCTCACCACGGTGGCGGCCGATGCGAATGACCAGCTTCTCCCGATGGCATTTGCCATTGTGGAGAGTGAGAACACATCCAGCTGGCTGTGGTTCTTGAAGAACGTGAAGAGGGCGGTGGTGGGAGACCGGCCCAACGTCTGCCTAATCACAGACCGCAATGCTGGGTTGTTGGCGGCAATCAACACCATGCAGTGTACAACGGATCCATCTCACCAGTGGAACGACATGCAACCTAGGTGGTGCATGAGGCATCTTGCATCTAACTTGTTCACGTGGTTCCGCAGTCAGGAACTTATGAAGACGTTCAAGGCATTGTGTCTGCAGAACCAGAGACGGAAGTTTAAGTCTATTTGGAGAGACCTCGAACACGGGATTACGAGGCATACAAGGGAGTCCACTCCGGAGGGGGAGCAACCCAGTAGCACCATAAGCTTCTCGAGTGGATTAACGCCACGCCCTCCCCGCCCAAGCACTAGGGCGGAGGCCATCCGCGTCGTGATGAGCCACGCTTGCACGGTGGTCCTCATCGTAGAATTGTTCTAGTAGCTCAGATGCAGACATGCCTAGCAACACATGCATAGAGAACATTAGTGAGAATATGGCTAATGAACATAAATGATTGTAAATTAATTCCAATTCCAAAATTTTCTGTAGTAGTAACAAGTTTCAAACCTATTCTAAGCTAAAGTACAATAAAAAAGGAAACCAACACAATTCTAAGCCATAGTGCATGTTCGCTAACACCGAGTTAAAATTTTAAAATTTTACTACAGGGTTCCTCATACTATGCAAATCACCGAGTTAAAATTTACAACACTAACAACAATAAGTTTGCTAAGTCAACTAATTGAAAAGACAAGACTCGCTAAGTGCGCTAACACTAACACTAACAACAATAAGTCTGCTAAGTCGACTATTTGAAAAGACAAGACTCTGCTAAGTCTGCTAACACTCTGCCTCCTCAGTTTTAGTTTCATTTCAATTCTAAGTCTGCTAAGTCTGCTAACACTCTATTTCAATTTCGTTTAACGACCTCCAAATATTTTAATATTTTACAGTCAGGCTCCTCACACTATGCAAATCACCGAGTTAAAATTTACAACACTAACAACAATAAGTCTGCTAAGTCAACTAATTACGGGCTAATCACGTTGCTAACTACTAAGTATTCTAATTACGTGCTAATCACACTAAATCTTCCAATTTTATGTTCAAACACTAAGTCAAAATACACCGACTACACAACTATGACTACTCAGTTTGTACAATAACAAACTACAATTCATCTAATTACATCCTAATCACATTGCTAAAACTACCTAAAACTATAGCCGAATGCGAATGACACTTACCTTTTCTAGGTGCTCACAAGACTTTTCTAGGTGCTCAGACGATTTCAACTTCTCTCTGGTTGGCTTCTCCCTTCTCTGCCACGAGCTCACTGCGATATAAAATGAACTACTAAAAGAACGAATGAGCGATCGCGAAAATGCAATCGCTAAGATTAGGGAATGATTGTTAGGTAATGGAGTGATTGTTAGGTAATCTTTGTGTATATGGTATATCAAGATTTTAGAGAGAGTTTGTGTTTCGTATTTATGCAGTATTCGTTATGGATACTAGAGTTGGTTTGGAATCTCTTCCGAATACGTAGAGTCTTTGTCGGATACGTCGTTTGTTCTCGATAAAATGGCATCGCTGTAATCAGTTTTAAGCAAGCAATAGAGGAAAAGAAAATCCGAAAAGCTGGCATACATGCAGCGCTAAAATCCCTCTGTCGCTTCACGTGCGTTCGTGAGTTCAAGAGCCTGTGCGTGCGTGTATTGCTTCTAGCATATGTGTTGGTTCTTTCCAGTGTGATAGGGGAGTGTGGGCATCTTCGTCAGCTTCCAGCCAGCGTATGTGCATGTGTTTTCGTCCGTCACGTGAGTGCTTCAGTGCTTCGATCGGTTTCCTGCTGAGTGGATCGAGCGTGAGTTTTCTTCGGTTTAGGTTAACAATTTCAATCATGATCTAAATTGTTCCCAACAAAATTCGTGCGAAATTATGAAGTTCCTGCGTTAAGAGAAGGCCTTAAATTGCATCCGTACTGCGATGAGCGCACCATGTGTAACGCAATGGTTCGTCAATCTGGACAAAGCAAAACGGTTAACCCGGCTCGTTGACACACAAGCAGCATGCTCTAGTGCTCTACTGTAAAGCCAGCGCAGCCCGGCAGGCAGGCAGCGACTTCTGCAGCGGTACAGCGGGAAATTTATCAATCGAGATCTGGACAGGCTTTTACCGTATTTGAGGCTGCAAAATGCAGGAAATTTGGAAAAGGAGGTGACTGCGAAAGACGAAAAAAGGAGCGCCGTGCAATTCGAGGGAAAGGACCACCTCTCCCATCGCAGCAAGGGACAATTGACCGGTGTCCCCCACTGTGCGTGTTATCGGAACGCCCCCTCACCCTCGCTAAGGAGCACACTTGTCTTGTACGCTGGGAGATTACTATGTCTATGTATACTGAAGTGACCTGCATATAGGAAACCTTTCCCATGGAAGTTTGGTAACTGTCCCGATGAAAGTTCATCCTTGTGGTCCATCCACTAGCTAGACAGTGTTTAAAAAATTAGTATTTCAAAAAATATAAATTAATGGGAGCAAGTAATTTTATAGTGTAGAGCTACATATATATGAAAGGAGGAGAATTTAGATTTATGGACTTCAATTACAAAGTGATAAAAAGGTTCGATTTAGGAGGTTTACTCCCTGTAGCTGCTAGCTAACTATGATGGAAAAAATAACTTGGCATGTTATATTGCATTTTAACTGGTAAAAGAAAAAATGTACATTATAAAGTAATATATAATCATATTTCGACAGGAGATTCCGTGCATCATTGCGAGAATGTATGGAGATGAAAACACTATAAGTGCTATAAATCTTGAGAAATTTGAACTGTGAAGCCAACTAATGAACCTTAAATCCAAATAAAGGAGAAAAATAATACAAAAAAACAAGGGGTTCAATTTTATTGATCGAGTACGTACACTCATATATGACGCTTTTTTTTGTGAGAGCAGAATTTCTTTTTTAGCAGAGTAGTGTTCATCTTCACATATATACACATCAAGCTGACAGAGAGATTAATCATTTCATGCAAACCCGGGGCTTATATATGTGTGGTCATGTGGCTACCAACACACTGCTGGTTAGATTCGCACGTCATGCTACAGAAGACTGTATTTAATTGACTGTATCCATCATCTACATTGCGAACTTAATTCAATGGAATAATCTGTAGGTGATGCGGAAACTTGTATCTTTTCATAATCTTGCAACATCAATAGGCGGAGTCCCATGTTCACTTTTTAGAAGTTCAACCTCTAGTCCACACGTGCAATCATTCAAAGTAGTAAACATGCATGGATATGCACGAGTTATTGCAAGATTACACGCATCATCTATCAAGCATGAATTGAAACAAAATTGACTCTATCTAAAACAAGTTAACATATATATAATATAGACTTAATAACATTGCACAGATATAACATGACTAGGAAGACTTTGACCAACATCGTACAGGGCAAAAAAGAAGATGAGTAGATGCATGGAAAAGTTGAATTTTGAGAAATGTGATTAAATACTTATGTGGGAGTGTGTTTGCGCTAGGTTTCATGAAAAATGGAGATTCAGACCGACCAGAACGGTTTTTTGCACCGGGAAGGTGGAAAACCTTGTGGAATTGGCCAACGTCCTGTGTGTCAATGCAGAGGTGTTACATGATGCAGCCTTTGGCTAACTTGTGTCAAGTTACGAAGAACTTAATTATGTCCGAAATTAATTTTTTGGTCTATTTATGTAGGTGGCTTGGAGTAAACTATGGTCAATGACGAAGAGGACCGGGACTAGGCTAGGAGAGCCGAGGTCCCGAACAATCGAGGATGCTAGGTGAAGTGGTTGGGCTCAAGCATGATGCGAGATGGATAGGAACGACCGAACGGGATGTTCGGTGTAACGGGTTGGATCAAGTGGCTTGAGATCGATTCTAGTACCATGGTGGTTCTGATGGGAGCTGGATGGGAGAAACTTGCCGATATTAAGAGATCCATTAATGAACCAACGCGTGGTGAAGCATGCAATTGCTTCACATTGATTAGACTTGGCTATTTGAGAAGGATCGAGAAGTGGTATTTTGGTATCTTCGCCAATATACCGGGTTGGCCACCTTGAAAAAAACGTGACATGAGATGGTGCAAAGGAGAGGAAGATTAGGTCAAGAGAAGACGAAGTTCATGAAGAGACAGATTCAAGAGATCCGGTTCGTCATCTGCTTTGAGAAGTGTGCACGAATGTAGACCCATTTCTGTGTGGGCTTAATGACTACCTGATAAGGTTTTCTCTCTAGACCTAGCCTCCACTATAAAAGAAATGGGTGCAAGATTTGCACTTTCAAGACTTGAAACCCTAATTTGTGATTTAGGAGAAAGTGGGAAAATAGAGGAGGCTAGGGTTTGAGAGAGGTGGATTAAGAAAATAGGTGCTCAACTGTGGGCTTTTGTCCTCCATGGTGGAGTGGCTGTAAACCTACAATCCCCCTAATCAATCAAATCATGATTACTCTAAAGATGAGTTCTATATCTTGTTCTTATTATCTCTTTGATGATTTTAGGATTTTTGTCTCAAAAGGGTTTTCGATGTGTTTTTTGCTATGATCTAGCTTGTTAGGACTTGTGGGAATTGATCTATGATCATCTTGACCATCTTCCACCCACAAGCAAACTCTTGGTTTAAGTTTTGGTTTTCCCCAGTTTTTGTTTTTTCTTGACCTCATCTATGAAATTTGTGGAACCTTGGCTTCGATTGTTCTTATTGTCAATTGTAATAGGTTGCTGGCCTTCTTGATGAGTTATATTTTAAATCTCAGGGGATTTGGATCTCAGAATCACAAGTTATGAGTTTTGGATATCTCTTCGGACTACTATCCCTGAAGCCGGTGGTCAGACCACTCCCAGCGATTAGACCGGTGCGATTAGGCCAAGCCGGCAGCTAGACCGCCAGCAACGGTGGTCAGACTAGCCGTGGGTCTTTGACCTCGGAGTTTTTCGGTTTCAACGCAATTTTTACTATGTTCTCGTGCTTTGGATCTTTATAACTCTGATAGCTATTGTAGTGATAAAGAAGTCGAATACCGCACTTGGTGAAAACATAGGTACTCCTATTCAGCCTTTTCTAGTCACTTAATCCGGTCCAACATATATCCATATGTATTCCTCTTAGAATGAAATAATCTAACTTACAAGGAGATATGTTATCGTCAATTGGGTCCAGGTCGATCGCCATGCGTGTTTCTACTCACGCCATTGTCTCCTCAAGGATTTAACGAAGAAATAGGTCGTGTACATGCCACATGCATGCATATAGCTAGCTAGCCAGGTCGTCAATAATTGTTCCTAAACTAACTAAACCATGATCTCCAAAGCTCTTTGTAGTGACTACAACCCAGCTCTAACTATTTGAAGCATTCATCTGCATGCCGTAGTTTTCGCTGCAGTCTCGTAGTCTTGTCCCCTCCTACATCCTCTATAAATTTGAACGCGTGGCTCCACTCGCAACCCCTCTCTCTTAATTAAAAACAGAGCTATGAGCAGGATCAGCATGCAGGACAGTCTCCAGTCGATATACATGCAGCCGCTGTCATCTTGTCTTCGCTTCTTCCTCGCCTTTGTCTCACGAGATCGAGTCCACCCTACTCTAGTCTCTCTCTCTCTCTCTCTGAGTTATTCGTAAAGCAAAAATAAACTCGCTCCAAAAAAGGCTCATCCACACACTGGCCGCAATAATTCGCAGAAGCGACCAAGCTGCACTTGCGCTCGCGGACAAGGCCACCCATCAAACGAATCAGAGAAATCTTTGCGAGCTTGTGGTCTACGTGCTTCCTCCCTGCAGGCTCCGTGAGTATTCCCTGGAGAGTACATACTTTCCATCGCAACAAACACAACTCCATCGCACCAACTGGTTAGTACCTCAACTGCAAAGGCGCGTAACCTAACACATCATTACTTCCACTGCACTGCACTGCATTTGTGAGTTATCTGAGCTGGACGTCCACGTAGCTATTGGTTATTGGTAGTCGAGATGCTTGCCGTGTCGCCGGCGAGGTACGCCTATGCGGAGGATCAGTGTGCTGGAGTCGTCGGTGGCGCCAGCATGGAGGAGGTTGGGGCAGTAATGTCGGACATGGAGTTCGACTTCACCGTCGATGACATAGACTTTGGGGACTTCTTTCTCAGGCTTGAGGATGGCGATGCGCTGCCGGACCTTGAGGTCGACCCCGCCGAGATCTTCACCGACTTCGAGCCGGTCGCCTCAGGCCACGAAAGGGTGCAGGACCAGGAGGTGCCCAGCGTCGAGCTCTCGGCTGCTGTGGCGGACGTTGGCGCGGTGGATCCATGCGGTGGTGTGGCTGGTGTCATCGGTGAGGAGAATACGGCGTTTGCTGCGGATAGAGAGGAGAAGGGACAGTGCAATCATGCCGAGGAGGTGGAAGAAGGGAATGGAGACGTTGGCGGCGGCGACGGAGCCGTGGTGACAGAGGCAAAGTCGCCGTCGTCAACGACGTCATCGTCGCAGGAAGCTGAGAGCCGGCACAAGTCGTCCAGTAAGCGCTCCCAAGGAAAGAAGAAATCAAAGGTGCATACAAATTTGCCCTAGCTAAAAGCTTACGATATTAATAGTATCACACTTGAGTCCTGTGGCATTAAATGTCGTGCTCAATTTGCAGGTGGACTGGACGCCGGAGCTTCACCGGAGGTTCGTGCAGGCGGTGGAGCAGCTCGGCATCGATAAGGCGGTGCCATCGAGGATACTGGAGATCATGGGGTTGGACACTCTCACCCGGCACAACATAGCCAGCCATTTGCAGGTGCGTGCACGATACTTAGTTGAGCCTATCCTATCTTTTATCTCATGCACGCGCACACAGTCTGTTTCTGTTATGATGCCAGCCATACTTCAACTGACACTGTCGTTAATCAGCTCTGTACAAGTTGAAACCGAAAATGGGTGGTTAACTGGTGCTTTTGATTATTGATGACTTCGATGCTGATAGGAACAATATTGTTTAAAGTTTTTTGCAGTACAATATGATTAAAATTGAATATGTTTTAGGGATGTAAGTTGGGTTTTTAGCATATAACGCCTTTATGTATCTAGATTGTTTGTGCCTTAAATACTGTAAATTTTGTAATGTGTATCTAGACAGTAGTGTAACTTTCGCTGTGACACAAATATAAACATCAGTATAAGATGATATAAGTCCATTTGACCGTTGTAGACATTGTTTAATAGTTTAATTGAGAAAAAAAATATGCTTGACAACTATACGCATTTATACACACTTTTGAGTAACCGTCTTTACTCTAGAATATGGCAATATGTACGAAAACTGCATCTCCAAATTATTCATGATGTTTTCTGTTTTAGCGCATCATCTGTTCCTTGTCTCATTGAAGGCAATTTACAACCTCTTAGCAGTCACACATTTTATAACAATTTTTTTGTGGGGAAAAGTAGTTCATTCAGCAAAAGCTCAAAAGTATAACTAGATTAATGCACTATCAGTTCTCTAAAATAATGCTGATTCACAGGAAGCTAATTAGCTGAAAAGAAAACGAGCGACATATACATTTTCTCGACAGTAATCCAAGTTGCATATGGCTGTATAAATAACTGCGAAATAAGCTGTTATTTTGTTTGACCAAAGGTTTCGAACATAATTTATGATAAGGTAAAAAAAGATACATTGTTGAATAAATTTGACACGTTGAATGGATAGTCTAAATATAAATCTCCTTTTATTTTCAACTTTTGCTGAATCCCAACAAAATCATGTGAATACTGCTGCTTTCAAATTTTAAAATTATAATCGTGTTCGCGTTTCAAATATCAAAGTTCGATAGTTTGTCAACAGTTCTTACGGTCAAAAAACTATAGGAGTGATCACTTCAATGGATTGATTATATATGAATCTTGCTAGTGCTTCTATTTGTAGGTTAGCTATATATTTTCTACCAATATTGTATGACATTTAGTAATAAACACTATCTAATGTATACTTCGTATTTCATAGTTTCTATTGGGGCAATTGGCAATACAACTTATCTAGCATTCAAGATCCATCTACAAAAGAACACATTAGCTGTGGCGCTTATAGTCACTACTACAGAAAAAGGTCTTCATAGACGATTCAAAAACGTCATCACAGATGATTTCGTGAGCCGTCTGAGTTTACGGTCAGTAATGATATGAGGTCATCACAGACGGTGTTATTAACTAAGAACCGTCTGTGATAATTAACTATCACAGATAGTTTGTAGATGAAACCGTCTGTGATATATGTGATGACTCTTCTCTATAAAGTCTCTAAACAGTGGCTACTTGTGCTTTTAAAACCAGCTTCATATTAATTATATATATATATATATATATATATATATATATATAGTTCGTAGTCCCAGCCACTTTCGAGGGGGTCGTCCACGCAACATCATGAGGATGAGATAGCAGCCCCGGGCAACTTCATCGAGACTATAAGTTCAAGAAGCATGGCTGCCAGGAGAGCACGTGGACATCTAATTACCTAGATATCATCGATAGATAATTAGACTTGACATCAAGAATGATCGTTGTCGATATATGAAGCCGCTTCTAGTCGAGTACATGGCGGACGGGCGCAGTACTACGATTGGGAAGTGGCTTCATGTATCAGCAACCAACCATTCCTTGATGTCAAGTTCAATTACCTATCGATGACATCCAGGTAATTGGATGTCCACGTGTTCTCTTGGAAGCCATGCTTCTTAAACTTGTAGGCTTGATGAAGTTGCCTGTGGCTACTGTCTCATCCTCCTCATGATGCTGAGTGGACGACCCCAAGGCAGCGGCAGTAGCGTCAGTGTAGTTGTGTCATGACAGTGATACTACACAAGACACTCCTATCATAAGAGTACCTTTTGTAGTGAATCAGGTGTCACACCACGCGCGGTAGGAAGAAGGCGGCGTCGGCCGACGGGTCGTGGAGAAGGCACGACTTGAGGCGGCCGTCGGGGAGGGGGCTTTGGGCGGTAGCATCGAGGTCGGGCACTCGGGTGGGGAGGGGAACGGCAAGAGTAAAGGCGCTAGGAGTGACGAGTTAGGGCGCAAACCCTAGTGGCCTCCTATTAATAAAGGAATATCACAAACGGTTCTATTATGGAACCGTCAGTGATACTTATCACAGACGGTTCCATAATAGAACCGTTGTGATATGATCTCATATCATAGACGGTTCAATAATAGAACCCGCCGTCGGCCGAACAGTTCTATTATGAAACCATCTGTGATATGAAACCATATCACGGACAGTTCTATTATGGAACTGTCTGTGATATGGTTGTTCTTAAGTTCTATGTTTTGAGCACATTATAATGTATATATTTACATGTCATGAAGAAATTACATGTTTATATGTTAATTTTGTCATTTAAATACTGCTGAAAATATGTTTTAACTATGATCATATCACAGACGGATATTTGTTCCACTAAACTGTCTGTGATATATAGTTCAACATATAATATAGTAACTTCACCTCCAAACTAGATTTTGTTTTCATTTTAGAATTTATATATGGCCAAACAGTGTGGCCAATCGCTTCTTATAAAGATTAAAAAAGTAGAAACCTAAATAAACAAAGTTTTTTAGTGGCAGAGGTAGGCTGCTATCTCCGTCAGAGTCGGCGTCGGCATCGGACGGTTCGTGATCATCAGCGAACGAAGCCCGAAATACGTCCACCCGCTGACGTGCTCGTTCGAGTGTCTCCCAAAGACCCTCAGACTATTGAATCAAGAAGAATTGAGCCCATAGACTCTCTTCCCTTGCTTGAGGGGTCTCAGCATGGTCAACTCGGTCGCCCGCCGTCTCGATTAAGCAGTCCAAGTGACAACAAGCCTCCTTGAGATGTGCAATGTCGTTGTGGAGGACCACGTTGATGATGAGGTTAACTCGCCGGAAGTGGGAGATCACCCTGAAGATGCGACGGAGGAGGATGTCAAGACGGCGGAAGGTGGCCGTCACCTGCTCCGGCAAATCCTCGGACAGAGGAGTGAGGGCACTGTTGAAATAGTGTCCTTCCGTAGCATCTGTCAACGTTCGGCTGAAGAGGTGCTTGTATAGTATGGCTAGGTAGGCCATCAATGCCGGCGACAAGGAAACAGAAGAGGGAGCTATTTCTGCTTTAGAAGTATATGTAGTAGAGTTATATGTGGGGATGATCGTCTTTGATGGCAGATGATCCTTTTTGTAAGACAAGGAATAAATTCGGCGCATGAGACGAAGAGATGCATCGGGGAGCTGAAGCGGCATTGATGCGACGAAGAGATGCATTGGCGATGACGACGATGAAGAAACTCATCGGACAACGAAGAAACTCACTGGGGAGCTGAAGTGATATTATCACAGACGATTATAATTAAAAACCATCTATGAAGTCTACAATTATCACAGACGGTTCATGTTTGTTTTCAATATGAACCGTCTGTGATATTACCTCTTCACAGACGTTTTTTAGTGCAGCCAGTAACACAGATGATCTCTAAACCAAAACCGTCTGTGATTGCATATAATACAGACGGTTTTTGTCAACCGTCTGTGATGAGGCGTCTAGTATTAGCCTTTTTTGTAGTAGTAAGTAATTCCTCAAATTTTTATTTGTTCACATAATGTTCACACATGCAAAAGTTGCAAGGAAAGTTCATACACCAAGCAAATATCTTCAGCCTCAAACTTGCTTACCTTTGCATTTAGAGCTCAACATAAGTACACATGCTCCCTGCAAATTAAATATCTCACAGCGCTCATATAATAGACATGTTTGAATCTGGTGTACACATACATGCATATCATTACAAAGAGCCACAGTAGAGGCACTGTTACAGAGAGGAGAGCTTGTAAAGAATTTCACTCTCTCCTCTCTCTCTCTCTTCCCGTACGTGTATTGTACTGCGTCAGATCTGTGAGCTGTAGGTTCACGGATTGAACTGTAAGTTTGTAAACCCTATATGTTTGGACTTCAATTCTGTTTCAGTACTGGGGCCTCCTATTCACCATAAAGAGGAAAAAAGTTGGTCCACCCAGGTGTACATATTATGCTTCCTTCACCCTAGTAAACAGCTTTAATTGTAGTATTCTGACATATATTGGCGATGCTGGGTCTAAAAAGAAACCTCTCCATACGATCATCAAAATATATGTGAACCTTTTAGTGGAGCAAATAGAAAATGGAATAGAAATGGCAAATGTTTATCGGGTTGAGCCTCCTGCAAAAATAAATCAGAGCCTTGGATATTAAAATCGTAGTCTCTAGTTGAGAATTTCGCTAACTAAAGTTTGTGTTTCACATTTATATCCATGAACTGTGAAATTGTAGTAAAATTGCTGAACTTGATCTTTAACTTGGGGTAGTACTTTGCAAGTAGCTACTAGATCTTTCAAGGCTTTAATTATTTTTATATATGGAGCGACTTGCTAGCTCTTGCTCTACTCTAGAAGTGCAGCAATTACTCATTAAACTAAATCTAAATGTACGAAATAAAAACAGCAAGACATGCACGTTGGGCCCCTATGTACTTGGCTCTTGCTGTCAGCAAAATGCTGAGTAGTGGTTAAAAAACTAAAATGGAACCGGCCTCACTCTTAGCAGTTTCAGTTGAAGCAACGACATTATATAAGTACGTACTGTTGATTGGTAGAACATTTCGTTCTATACATAATGAATTCCACAGATAGCACAGACCTCACTTGATGCAGTTTCAGTTGCAGCATTGGCATTATTAAGTATTTATATGCTAGCAGTTCCTTCTTAAATAAGATAACATACGTACTACGCGCATCGACTCATTCCAAGAAGTGCTAACCAATTGCTTACTATGTATGTTGGTGCAGAAGTACCGGTGTCACCGGAAGCACGTGCTCGCAAGGGAGGCGGAGGCGGCGAACCGGACCAGCGGCGGCAGATGTACGCCGCTGGGGCGGTGCCGCGTGAAGAGGCCGGACTCGAACGTGTGGACCGTGCCGACCATCGGCTTCCTTCCTACTCCGCCGCCGCCTCCTCCTATGCAACACTTTGGCCGGCCATTGCACGTCTGGGGCCACCCCACGATGGATTCGCCCAAGATGCCGATGTGGCCGCGGCACCTTATCCCCGCGCCCCAACACCGCAGTGGGCGCCTCACGGCCGCCTCCGTCGGACCCGGCTTTCTGGCACCACCCTTACATGAGGGTACGTACAACATTAATTAATATTGTTTTGCATGATGCCTGGAGAGCATAATTTTCTGGCACTTGTTTCTTACTCTTTTTTTTTTCTGGTTTTGTCAGGGGCCAGCACATATGCCGACTCAAGGCACTCCTTGCATGGCAATGCCAATGCCAGCTGCGGTGAGCAACTTTATATAGTAATCAATTAATTGGGACTTGTTCATCAGCTCGATAGTCTAAGAGATGATATATCGTCATTATGCTACAGCTACTGATGAGATTAATGTCTCGTCGTTTCAGAGATTTCCTGCTCCAACGGTCGCCGGAGTCGTCCCATGTCCAATGTATAGACCACTCACTCCACCCGCACTGACGAGCAAGAACCAGCAAGATGCACAATTCCAGCTACAAGCACAGCCAGTAAGCATATATACACATCACTCGCACGTATGTTAGGGAAATATAAGTTGATAAACTACTATACCTCCAAGTTCATCATGAACAAGATTAAGTTTTTTTGTTTACTACTCCGTCTGTTCAAGAATGTACGACGTTTTGGATATCAATACGGTCTTCAATGTCCAACTTTGATAATTACTTTCTATATAATTAAGTTAATAAAAAATTCCAAAATTATTATATATGAAAATATTTATATGGCAAATCTAATGATACTATTATCTGATAACAAATCTAAATATTTTTTCATATATTATTAGTCAAAATTAGAAAAGTGTGACTAAACATTTTCTAGGATGCCATATATTTGTGAACGGAGGAAGTATTTCTACATACTATGCATGCAGCAGCTTTAATTAATTCATTGTATTTTGTTTGAATTTTTCAGTCAAGTGAGAGCATAGACGCGATCATTGGTGACGTTTTATCGAAGCCGTGGCTGCCACTGCCTCTGGCCTGAAGCCTCCTTCAATGGACAGTGTCATGGGCAAGCTGCAAAGGCAAGGTGTGGCAAATGTCCTCCAGCTTGCGGATAAACTTGGAAGATGCACAGCTCCATGACTGCTCGTCCGATCAGTCCAACCAAAAATATTCGCCGACATGTCTTCTTTTGGGGGACCTTTTATGAACCACTCTCTTAACTTGTGCAGAGTTTTTTTTTTAAAAAAAGATCATCATTTCGACTTCGGGACAAATTAACTTGAGTACATGTATTACAATGTTGTTCATGTTTATTATTATCTGCTATAAATAAAGTAACTATAGTTACGGGTAGGTTTAACTCCGAACTTGCATGTTTGCAGTTGCTTCACTTCCAGTGGGGCAACTATGTTGTGAGCGTCCGCTATAAAGATCCCAGTAAGCATGGCTCGTTTGTTCACGCTTTCAAACCGTTAGGAAATAAGGGACGAATCTAGACAACAGGAGGAACGAATTTAACATGGAAATAATTATGGACATACGAAGGTGAAAATCACTGTGTAAAAAAAAACAAGCACAAGATTATCGGTCTTCCCGAAAACTCAACCATGTAACTTCAGAGGTACATAGCTAAATGTACATAGAAGTTGGTATGGTATCGTCCGGCTCCTAGCGCTCGAGGTCGGCGCAGGCCGGTGCCGTGTCTAATCTGAAATTTGGATCAAAATTTTAAAATCTCCACCATGAACCCAGTTCCCTCCTACAGCAAGAATATCATTCATCTCCTCCAATCAAATAATCATCAATAATCATTGTGCTCCAGAGTCGAGAGGACTAGTCTGAATGAGGACTGGATTAGTCTCTCCAAATGCTTCTTGTGAAGCTACATTGAGCAAACCACTAATAGGCCTAAATGCACATCTCAACAATCCAGACAAACAAACACATGTCTTGTGTAACACCTTAGCCCAACAATGAGCCGGTAATGCCACTAAACTACTCTAACAATTAAATTTACATCAATTAAAAATAAGATTCTAGCAAACAATTCAATATTGAAACCTGTTCACGAGTCACAATAATATATGAATAACGACATAGCGAGCATAGACATTTAAACTCGAGATAGAAAAGTAGAATAATAGTTCAAGATTTAAGCAAAATCAATCAAACGGAGACTATCGAATGAATAAACGAGTTCCAACCAATCATATAGAATTATTCAATGTCTATCATGTTCTAAAGGAATAAACCATCATGCTAAGGTAAGGTTTTCTCATAGAAAGTGATAAAATAATTGAGCGTATGCAGTGTTCCAAGTGCTATCCCTTCCCAAGTGAAGCATCATCAACGATCATCCAAAAACAACAGTAGAGAAAAGGTGAGTCTACAACTCAGCAAGTACGAAGCAGAATAATAAACGAGTTATCATCTTAATATAATTTATTCCCAATTATCACTATCTCAGTTTCTCATACTTATTCTCATCCGTTTCCATTCACGTGTCTCATCATCTCAAATCACTTTTTGCTTTTCCTAAATGCAATGCAATGCTCATGTCTCAACCCATCTTTTGCTTATACCGGTATAGCGGAGTGTAACACCCGTCAGTGTTCACTCATGCCCGCGTTCTTTAGTGTGGGGACCAATTGCCCGTCCTTTCTCATACGGTGACCTTTGCCTATATCTTACATATGGGGACCACATTCTACTCCCGTGGGGTCACATCTTTCCATCATGAATACTTAAGATGCAATGCAATGATTATTATTTTTCTCCATTAGCAATTGATATAATCATTATTCTTCCAAAAACATTATCATCATCAATTTATCAAAAACATGTGAGCAATGTGAAACAGGCATGATTCATATGAATAATCATGACAAATAATCACTTAACCAAATAATAATTTCAAACACTTCAATGTCATTCTACCATGCACTTGCCTTTCTAGTTAGGACGACCGGGATGAATTGAAGATGACAACAATCCCAAAGCTACTCCTCCTACAGTAAACACCTAAACTCATTATAAGCTACAGCAATACAAAACAACACTTAATCGAGTACGCTTCTACGGGCTCCCCAATTCTACAACTTCCCCCTATACCGGACAGTCTCCCATGCTGTCCCGGGACTAAAATTATCATAACTTTCAACTTCCACATCATATTATAGCAAACCATACCAGTTATGGAATCTCTACAAAATTTCCTACAACTTCTTAGTTGATCAAATGTCCAGATTAAATCATCTAACACCCCGTTTTTAACCCCGAAGATAAATCTATCGTCTTCTAGACAACAGGATTAATATTTTCATATCTTTTAATCCACACATGAAAAAAATATTGAATTATGACTTTTAAGAAACTAAAGGGAGTTATCTACCATTTCCTAGTTATACCTAAAATTCCATTCTGCTATTAAATTAGTCAAATTAATGCTTTTCCCATGACTACATCTAGTAGCAACTCGGTTCTGGGCTGCAGTCTCTCAAAAATCATAACTTCAGTTTTACTTATCCAAAAATCATGTTCTTGTACTATATAAAACCCTTAAGAAATTACCTACCTTTTCCACGCATACCAAGACACCAAATTATTCAATATTCTATTTTTAATCTACAGATTAATACGTGCTACCAAATTACTCCCGAAATCTGGACAACAACCATCTGGAGGCTATATCTTTTCTCTCGCTGCACTATTTTTAACAATCCAGACCTTCTTGGAAAGCTAAAGCAATAACTAACTTTTCTCTAGTTACACCAAACTCTAATTCCAAGCCTAAATACCCATAATCTTCCCTGCAACGTGCTGCCCTAATCCTGATGAATCTGGACCGAAAGTCATCTACTCTTCCCATCGACCTAACATTCTACAAACTGAGCGACGACTAAACTAAAGAATCCTAGAGGGTTTCAGATCGTTACCCTTGATGATCATGATGTATATCGCAAGATCCTCTCTTTCTTCCTCTCCTCTCCTCTGCTTGTTGTCCCTCTTCTCCTCTCTGGTAGTAGCACTGGCAGCATAGGGTGGCGGCCGTAGGGAAGGGATGGAGGCGCAAGGGGTGGCGGCTTGGGGGTTTGGGGGGCACCACTAGGGTCCTATTTAAGGCCAAGGGGCTGAAGGGTCACGGCTTGGACGTGACAGGGTTGAAAACAACTGGCATTAAATTTGATTCAGAATACACTTTGAATTCAAGTCAGTTTTTCACTTTCCTTCTATGCAATGAATACTTCAGAGCTCATAACTTTCTCTCCTGAACTCGGAATGGAGTGATTATTTTTTTTTCGTTTAGCTAACTCATAGTACATCAAGTTTCTATTTGTGGAGCTTCTCTGAAAACGTCATCTTTATTGCGAAATTTGCTTTGGAAGTTGACTTGGTTGCAGACCCTGGTTCTCTGTGTAGCCTGCCTTGCGGGCCCCATATCTCATACGTCGGAACTCTAAATTAGGTCAATGAGGACTCTAAATTGGACTATGGAAAGAGATATAAAACTTTGTAGCTATAAGGTTTTCTATTTGAAACCGTTCCAGTAGCGAAAATCATATTGCAATATGATTACAGATTATGTCCCATTTCGTGGCAGGCAAATAAGGAATCTCTCAATCTCCTTATATTCTCTTTAAATAAACGGGATATTACATCTTCAACTACTTGTAATCCTAGTAAAGTTTGAGTATTTGCAATTGACCTTATAATCCAAAATGAAAACAAACACTCAATCATCAAACTGACCTTCTAATCCAAAACATCACATGAGGTTCTCCGTAAATATAGTGAAGAATTTATCTTTAGGACTTTTGACATGCTCTACTTGGAACACAAAACTCGGCATGCATCGCTCATTGAAATGCAATTTGCACGTGTGGCCAGTACATACATCAAATTGTTGATTGCAAAAGTAACTAAGATGCATGATATGGTGAAAATTGCTCCTGTAACACAATTGTCCATATGAATTAAACTCTCAACGTGTTGTCAATGGCGTAGAAGCAAAACTCTCGACTAGAACTCTCGTAACAAGTGTTGGCGGTCCTTACACGATAATGATAATTTATCAATTTGTCCGCAAGAAGAAAAAATCGTCGTAGAATTTCTTCTCAGGGAAGCATTATGAATTAGGGATCAAATTAATGAGTATCAATATAATATGGATGGAATCCAACCACACACCGATCCAACCTTACTTTACACAACCAAAGGTAGGTGGATAAACAGAGTCCTAGTAACCAGTGGGAAGCCTAGAGTGACTATTGTTGTTCCTGTGTATAGTGATCTAGCATCGATGGCTTAGGAAACCTATCGTCATACAGTGGAAGCGAAACACAACACACTAATAACCGTTTGCAAGGAAGCCCAACTAAGTGTGGTCACCAACTTAGGCAGACTTTCAAGGATGCAGCTAGAAGTGTCCCGGAGGAGCTCTAGATACTTATTGTAGTTGTTGACTACTACACGAGTATAAGTTCCGCATGCATTTTTATTAAAAGCGGCAAATTAGGATAATTGCGCCAGTATCAAATCATGTTAGTGTGCATAACCTTTGGGCGACTATACAACGACGGCACTTATATATCTTGGTCCCGAGTCTGCTAACCCTCCACTAATAGGTCATACTCCCTTCGTTTTTAAATATATGGCGTTTGACCAAACGTACAGTCAAACTTATATAACTTTGACCATTACTTTTCATATGATTTTGTTAGTAAAAAATTACAAAATAATTATATTATGAAAATATTTATCATGACAAATCTAATGATACTATTCACTCATGATCAATCTAAATAGTTTTTCATATATTATTAGTCAAAATTAGATAAGTTTGACTGCACGTTTGGTCAAACATCATGTATTTAAAAACAGATGGAGTATGATATTACTACTAGGTTGGTCCTACATTAATCCACTGGTATCACAATAGAGGATGCAGAATAATGATCACTTTATATTCCACCCCGAAGTACTCATACGAAGGCTAGAAAGGTACATCGGATTCGAACACATACCGAACTATCGAAGACGATTCTCCAAAATCTTGGCTTCGTAGAGCCAACCCCATCCCTATCCTTGCTACATGGATACTAATTACTCCTGCACTACACTACACCACACTACACTATGGTGTGTGATGGAATGGGTGGTGAAGAGGTGGAATACTTTTGAGGAGGCAGAGATGCCTCCTGTCTATAGTCGTGGGCTGGCCTGTGTAGGTCAGTTGGCCTGCCAGTGTAGGTCGGTTGACCGGCCGGTGTATGTGGATTATGTGGAGAACATGTGCGTTGGAGTAATCCTCAAGTTGAGTGTCATGGTTGACTTGGCCGGCAAGTGTAGGACATGTAGCCGGCAAGTGTATGTTGATTGACCGGCCGCTGTAGACGTGGATGATCGAGATGCGTGAAAATTGGCTTGAAGCTGAACCGCGCGTGCAATCGTGCGTGTACATCAGCTGGTGTGGACTGACTTGGTCGGGCGGCCAAGCTTCGAGTGGACTGGGCAAGGCGGTGATGGCCTGGGCCGAGGCTAGCGGGTCGACTGGTTGAAAGTATCTAGGTTCTCAGTGATGGTTTTGGTAATTAATGTTAACTATGTATTAAAAGATTAATATATGTGTTGAGATGTTTAAAGGTTAAAGGTTCTCTAAGTCTTGAGCGGCTTGAACTTGGTTGAGACAACAGCAATGCAAAGGTGTTAAAGATCAACTTGGCTCAAACAAAGGTATCTTAATCTAAGGATCCTTTTGTAGTATTTTACCGGTCTAGGTGTTTAGAGAAAAGACTGGATTTATAGACTAGACATCATACTATTAAGAGGGATCATAACTAGTAGCTTGAGGATCTATTTATGTACCATCTTGATCAATCAAATGTCATGTATTACATCTGTTCTAGCCTTTGGAAAACTATTCCGAAACTTCGGTAAGACCGCAAATATTAAGCGGTATTACCGCAAGTTGGTAATGCCAAAATATACATGGCGGTATGGTTTTTTCAGAGAGCATATTTTTATCTGTTTTTGATTCTCTCTAAAAATCATAACAATCACATTTTATCTGTGGTACTATCACAAGTACCGATATTTTTATGGCGGTACGTAAATTACAGCGAGCGTAGACTGGTTGTAGCACCTAGTTGTAGACTGGTCATATATAGCACCTAGTCGTAGACTGGTCGTAGCACCTGGTCATTGCACCAGGTCGTAGACTAGTTGTAGCACCTGGTCGTAGCTCCTGGTCGTTGCACTTGGTTGTGGCACCTGGTCGTGGACCTGGTCGTAGATCTGGTTAGCGGTATGACCGTATTTGATGAGCGGTATTACCGCAAGTCAGTAGTACCGAAATCTATAGCGATATGTATTTTTCAAAGAACATGTTTTGGGAGTTTTCTTGAAAACCCGATGTCGTAAGGCCGCAATTCTTCTGTGGTATTATTGCAAGTCGGTAATTCCGAGTTTTACATGGCGGAACGATTTTTCCAGAAAGGGTGTTTTTCTTAAGTTTCTGATCTTCTGGAAATCGGTAATACCGATAAGCCGAGTTGTATTACCGCTGTGAGGTAATACTGAATTTTATTTGGCGGTGTACCGCAGTTTCTTTTGTAATGGCTAGTTCAAAGCATTAAATGTCACTGTTCCAACTGTTATACCAAAAATCGGTAGTACTGGGCTTCAATGGCGGTACTACCGCAAATCCTGATTTTTCCAGGAAAACGATTGTAACGTCTAGTTTTGTTGGTGGGGTTATAAATACCTCCCCACCTGCCTCTAGCTGAACAGTTGCTGAGTATATTCACTCTCATTGAATACTCTTGAGCTTTTAGACACTCTCTACTACTCATTTGCTTTAAATTCCCATTTTGAGGTAGTTCAAAGCATTCAAGTACATTGCATCATTAGTTGATCTTGTTGGCACTTGATTTTCCTCAAGCAAACACTTGGTTTATTACTCTTAGTGCTTGCCGGTACCTAGACGGCTTTGGAGGAAGTTTTGCATGGTGAGCTCTTCAAACAAGATTGTGAAGAGTCCCGGTAGTGGATTGTGAAGTAGTTGCATGCTCACCATCTCCGAAGAGGAGGAAGAGCAACGATAGTGATTAAAGGTTGAGGCTTAATTCGTGGAGCCGGCTTGATTCATTCAAGCTTCCTCAATGTGGACTAGTGAAGACTGGCAAGTCTTTGATACCACGAAAAAAACATCATTTGTCTCCATTGTGGCTTTCTCTTGTCTTTAGTATTCTGCATTTACATTTCTAGCATAGTAGTTCTATCTTTTAATTATGCTAGGAAGCTTTGTTAAAGATATTATTATTTAAATTAGTTAACTAGTCGAAAAGTTTTAAAAACCTTCTATTCACACCCCTCTAGTCAGTTATCCCTAATCCTAAACCAGTGTAGGTTAGACCGACTAGTGTTGGTGCGTAGGTCGGTCGGTGTCGTCATGAATCGGTCATGGCTGCCCTCAAGTGGCCCAAGTTGTACATCAGCCGGTCTAGGTCCGTCGGCCAACTGATATGGGATTGTTGGCCATCTAGGTTGGGCCAGCTGGTGTAGGGTCCGTTGGCCATCCAGTGTGGGCAAGTTGGACAGGCTGTGTGGGCAAGTTGACCAACTGGTGTTTCCATTACACCAGCCGATGTGGCATTTTCTATATTTTCTCGATTTTTACTTGTCGATGTTTCAATATTGAACTTATGAAATGAATGTTAGGGGATCCTTGATCAAAACTATGCAAGATGTGACACATGGATTTTTAGATAGGTTGGGGTCTTCCCTTGAGACAATAACAGCCCTACTCCTATGTTCTATTAATCATGTTTACAACAATAAAGAAGCCACTGAAAGCTAAGGCTAATGATTCCTGTCTTGTTCGGTTGTTTTCTCTCGTTGTCCCTCTGTCCACCGGTGTTATCCTTTATATAGCATCCAAGGGGGTGATAGTTGTCCTATGCTAGGAGGTGCCTCAACGATTGATGTATTGCGCACGTTTGATGACAGTTATTGTCAAAGAAACAATCTCCCCATGCCTGTGTAATATCCCATTTATTTTAAAAGAATATAAAGAGATTGGGAGATTCCTTATTTACCTCACCAAGAAACGGGATAGAATCTGTAATCATTTTGCAATATAATTTTTGTGACTGGAACGGCTTTGAATGGAAAACCTCATAACTACAAAGTTGTAGATTTATTTCTATAGTCCAATTTAGAGTCCTCATTGACCTAATTTGGAGTTCCTACATATGAGATATGAGGCCTACAAGGCAGGTTACACAGAGAATCAGGGTCCGCAACTGAGTCAACTTTCAAAGCAAATTTCGTAATGAATACGGTGTTTTCAGAAAAGCTCCACAAATAAAAAGTTGAAGTAATATGAGTTAGCCAAACGGAAAAAAAGAATCACTCCATTCCGAATTCAAGAGAGAAAGTTATGACCTCCGAAGAGTTCGCTGCCTAGAAGGAAAGTGGAAACCCTACTCGAATTCAATGTGTATTCTGAATTATATTCAATGTCAGTTGTTTCTAACCCCATCACATTCAAGCAATGACCCTCCAGCCCCTTGTCCTTTAAATAGGACCGTAGTGGTGCCCCCTATGACCCCCAAACCCCCAAGCCACCACCACCCGATGCCTTGCACCTCCATCCCTTCCCCCAACAGCCGCCACCCTTACTGCCAAAGAGGAGAAGAGGAGAGGAAGAAGGAAGAGAGAAAGAAGGAGAAAGGGATCTCGCATAAAAATTCGTGATCGATGTCGTGACATCGAGGGTAACGATTTGAACCCATTAGATTTGTCCTACGTTAATCTCTATTCAATTCTTAGAATGTATGGACAATGGGAAGAATAGATGATTTTTCTGTCCAGATTCATCAAGTTTAGGGTAGAATGTTGCGAGGATGATTAGGGATATTTAGACTCGGAATTAGAGTTCGAAGTAATTAGAGAAAAGTTGGGTTGTCGCGTTAGCTTTCCAGGAAGGTATGGATCATTAAAAAAATGGAGTAGCGAGCGAAAAGATACAGCCTCTGGAAGATTGTTATCCAGATTCCCGGAGTAATTTGGCAGCATGTATTAATCTACAGATTAAAAATAGAATATGAAATAATTTGGGGTCTTGGTCTGCATGAAAAAGGTTTGTATTATCTTAAGGGCTTCAGATAGTCCAAGAACATGATTTTTGGACGAGTAGAACAGAAGTTATGATTTTTGGGAGACTATAGTCTAGAACCGAATTGCTGCTAGACATAGTCATGGGAAAAGCATTAATTTGATTGAGTTAATGAAATAATGGAATTTTGGGCATAACTAGAAAATGGTAGATAATTCCCTGTAGTTTCTGAAAAGTCATAATTCAATATTTTTGCATGTGTGGATTAAAAGATATGAAAATATTAAACCTGCTATCCAGAAGATGACAGATCTATCTTTGGGGTTAAAAACAGGGATTTAGATGATTTAATCTAGACATTTGATCAACTAAGAAGTTGAAGAAAATTTTGTAGAGATTCTAGAACTGGTATGGTTTGCTATAATACGATGTGGGAGTTGAAAGTTATGACAATTTTAGTGCTTGGACTAGAGGGGAGACTGTCTAGTAAAGGGGGAAGTTGTGGAATTGAAGAGCGTGTAGGAGCGTTATCGATTAAGTGTTGTTTTGTATTGTCATAGCTTATATTGAGTTGGGTGTTTACTATAGGCGGATTGGCTTCGGGATTGGTGACATTCAAATCCTCCCAATCATCGTAACTAGAAAGGTAAGTACATGGTAGAATGATATTTGAGTGTTTGAAATTATTATTTGGTTAAGTGAATACTTGCCATGATTATTCATATGAATTATGCCTATTTTATATTGCTCACATGCTTCTAATAAATTGGTGATGATGATGATTATGGAAGAATGATGATTATATTAATTGCTAATGAAGGAAGATAATAATTGTTGCATTGCATGTTGAGCATTCATGATGAAAAGATGTGATCCACAGGAGTGGAATGAGTTCCCCATATGTAAGATATGGGCATTGAGGTCCCCGTATGAAGAAAGATGTGCAATTGGTCCCCGTATTAAATAATGTGGACTTGAGTGAACACCGACGGGTTGAAAGCATCTAGGCCCCTAAAAATTGATTTTGGTAATTAATGATAATCTGTGTATATGGGACTAATATGTTTATTGAGTTTTTACAAGGTTAAGTCCCAACTGTGAGGTTGATCATGAAGAAGTATGCTAAAGGACAATTTGAAGACCAATATGGATCAAGGTTAAGGTATAAATAGCCTAGGATCTTTTTATGGTTTACTGGTCTTAGGAGAAAATGGTTAGAAGACTGGATTATACGTTAAATACCGTACTATTAAGAGGGATCATGTCTAGTAGCTTGATAGCATGTTCTTGTGCCTTTTGGATCAATTTAGGATCATGCATGTTTTGTTTTGGAAAGCCAATTATGCTTCGTCAGGATAATCGGTAATACCAGCGTTGGTTGTGCGGTACGACCGCTAAAAGGTACGACCGAGCTCGTAGTGCGGTACTACCGCACCCCGGTTGTTCTGATTGTTACTTGGCGGTATGTTTTTTTTCCAGAGAGACTAATTTGAGATCGAAGTGAAAACCCTCTGAACGGTAGTACCGCAATTGTGGAAGCGATATGACCGAAACACAGTAGTACCTCTGTTCTTGAGTAGAACTACCGCACACCGGTCATTCCGACTTTGTAGCGGTATGCATTTTCCAGTAAGCACCATTTTGAATCTCTCATGAAACGATAGTACCGCACTTGCTGTGCGGTATGACTGGACAATGGCAGTACCGCTTGTCTGTTAGCGGTAATACCGCAGTGCAAATAAAATGGCTATGTCAGAACAGTTAATGCCACTATTATAGCCGTTACAGAGTGTTTGGAAAAGTGCGGTAGTACCGCATGGTACTTGGCGATAATACCGCATTTCGCTGAAATTTGGGGTTTCATCCCACAACGGTTACAATTGTTGGTGGGGGGTATAAATACCCCTCCACCTGCTCAAGGACTGTGTGCTAGACCATATTTAACCTCCATAGAGCCTTGAGCATTCATACAACTTCTCAAATACACTTGTGCATTCATTGTGAGGTAGTTGAGCCAAAATTCAAGTGCATCCATTCTAGTTTGATCCTTTTGCACTTGAGTGTCGTCAAGCGAAGGTCATTGATTTGTTACTCTTGGAGTTTTGTCGAACTCCTAGACGGCTTGGCGGTGATTGCACGGTGATCTCTTCAAGAAGATTGTGAAGAGGCCCAGTGCCAAGATTGTGATTGGTTTGGTATTCACCATCTCCAGAGCGGAGAAAGAACAACCACTAGTGATCGAGGGAAGGCTTAATTCGTGGAGCCGGCTTGAGTTGTCAAGCTTCCTCAACGTGGACTAGTGAAGACCGGCAAGTCTTCGATACCACAGGAAAAACTTCATTGTCTCATTTGTGATTATTTATTATCTTTACTTATTCTGTATTTACAATTCTAGCATGTCTCGTGTTGAATTGCTTAGCTAAAATTGTATCTAGTTTTGATATTAGCTCTTTATTGTGGTAAGTTACTTGGTAGTTCCTTCATTATATTGTGTTAGGAAGTATTTGCTAGAACTATCGTGCTCTAAGTTTAATTTGGTCGATTAAATTTAGAAACCTTCTATTCACCCCCTCTAGTCGGTTATCCTTGATCCTACACGGGTGTTACACTCCGCTATACCGGTATAAGCAAAAGTTGAAACATGAGCATGAGCATTGCATTGCATTCATGAGAAGTGAAAAGTGATATGAGATAACGAGACGTGTGAATGGGAACTGTTGAGAATGATTATGAAAAACTGAAACAATGATAAATGGGAATGAAATAATTTTAAGATGATGGCTCGTTTATTATTCTACTGTAACACCCTGGCTATTCGGAAGCCAAGATGTCACCTAAAACATCTAACATACATCCATAATGCAGAAGAATTTGAGCTAAGTATTTCAACTAAAGACAGCATTAAATTAAACAGGACATGGTGAAGGTATCCTTCCTTCACCTTCTAAGTTATTTAATACTGATCATCAATAAAGAAGGTTCACACGCAGTAATAAATCAACATCCATGTGGAGAAGGTATCCTTCCTTCACCAATTATAATTTAATTATTACAGTTCATCATTAACGAATGTAAGATATAACTAAATTTAATTTTGAACATGAATAGGATGATGTGAGCGAGTAGTGCTTGTCTACTCCTCCCAAGTGAGCCAACATCGGGGTTACCTAAAATAAACAAACAACGCAAGAGTGAGTCCATGACTCAGCAAGTACATGGAAGAAAAGAACACATATACAAACAGACATCACCATTTAAGAATGCGAACCTTGCATCGAGTGAACACTTATGAAAACATGAAATGAATGAATGTAATCAAGGATGGACTGCACACATGCATATACTGGTATAGTGAGTGACACACCGTCGGTGTTCACTTAAGCCCGCACCTTAACAAAAGTGCGGGGATCCAAGTCCTATATGAAGAACGTTTCATATAGGTGTCCAAAGCTGCCCATACTGGAATTGATGGGTCTTACGTGCCCATATCTTGGAATTGATGGGTCTTTCAATCCACTCCGTGGGCGGGACATGACAATGTCCAAATTTGCCCACATTGGAATGGTGGGACTTACAATCCACTCCCGTGGACATAACATGAATAAAAGGATGCATGATATGAACATGAACAGTGATAATACCATCTCTCAGTATATACTCCACATAATGAAAGAACATAACCAATTCCGCATCTCGGGTAACACAATATGTCGCACTATATTCATGAAAACATTCACAATCACAGCACTCAAAAGCAACAAAGTACTTGCCTTCCGCGTTGCGACGCGTTAGCAGACAACGATGGCGCTCCCAAACCCGTAGCCTCGTGGCCTAAACAATTAAATAACCGAAATAAGAACAACATAGAATCCAACCCGAATTAATAGTCTACAATACCCCCCTTGAACTCCCAAGGAATCGCCATAAAACCTAATCTGAAAAACAGGCTGCAACCCAAAAACGTGTCGGGACAGCAGCACGAAAATGACAGTAGTTAATGACGTGGGACTCGAAATGAGATGAGTCCAGATCCTACCTCATCGTAACGAACATATCTATAACATTCAAGTTGATGAGATTTCCCAATTCGGCCAATAAACTTCTCTAATAAAGAAAACAAAACAGCAGCACAGCTTCTGTCTGAACAAACAGGACAGCAACACTAAAACAACCATAACTTTTAATCTACAACTCCGAATTGAGCGTTCTTTAACAATCTGAAAAGGTTATGAAATTACCTACAATAAACTAGTTGGCACGACATTCAAATTTTGCCTTTAACAAAAAGTGGCACACGGGTCAAAACTAAAGATAGAAACTGACATACAATCTGGACAGACTGATCTACAATCTGGACAGTCACATTGAAAAGTGCATAACTTTTGATCTATAAATCCAAATGAAGTGTTCTTTATCAATCCTGAAAGCTAGTGATATCAACTTCAAAATTTGTTATGGGCAAGACCTCTGAATCACCCTCTAACTAGGCCATATATCAACCTAAACAGAGACTGCTAATTCTCGTCAGGATTCTGGACAGCAGATAATAAATTTATCATAACTTTTGACTCGAAAGTCGGAATGAGGTGATCTTGGCGGCCAACGAAAGCTAAGAACAAGACCTACATAACTCCAGGAGATGATCATCTCAGATTCGGCCTCTAAAACCACGAAACAGACCCCGCAACAATCTGGACAGAAACAAAACTTCTGCAGACAGATTTTAATCCAAACAAAACTAATCGGTTTCATAGCTAATCATCAACAATCAGCGGGGAAAACACCTCATTACCCTTGAAGTCCCTTAGGAAGATGCGGATCAAATCCCCCGCGAAGAATTACCCTTTCCTCTCCTTGATCTGCCGGCGCGCAAGGGAGGAAGAGGAGGTTGCTGCCACCAATGGAGGAAGAAGGGCCGGTGCCACCAATGGAGGGAGGAGGTCGCCTTGGGGCTGCAGGAAGGTGCGGCCAAGGGAGGTGGGAGGAAGAAGGTGGCGGCCAAGGGGAGGGAGGGGAAAGGGGTGGCCGGCTAGGGTTAGGGGTGTGGGCGCATGGGCTTTAGGCCCATGATGCCTCCCCTCAAGAGGTGGACCGGCCAGCCCACCGCCACACCCAAGCCCAAAAGCCAAGAAAACCAGTAATCCCCTTCTAAACAAGATTTGACGAAGAAACAAGCCCCGAATAAAATTAAGCGCTACCGATTAAATTGATTTAACCCGATTTTTAACTTCTCACTTCCGGAGTATTACATTCTACCCCTTAACGAGATTCGACCCAATCTAAACACACTTAGCGAAAGAACAACCACGATCAAAACAACAACGGTAACCACGCACCGTTGAACAACACCGTTAAAGTTCACGTCGCGAAACTCGTAGGCAGACCTTACTCGATGGTCAACGGCGCAAACGAAACCTCAAACTCTGGATCTCCCAAGTACCCACTCAACACGAAAACATACGAAACGCTACGTACTCCGCACACAGACTCGAGACAGTCCCGGCGTCGTAGACTAGCAAAAAGAACCCAATGAACCTGGGGTTAAACTTCCCATTGATGCCGAACCACACAACATGCACAAAGAACACGAAACTCTTATTCCACCTCTTAATTGAACTCTTCACTGAAAACAAGGATCACCTCCTTTAACTGGAAACACACGATCGAAATCTCTTTAAGCAAACTCTTTTACCGGCAAAACACCTCTGAATAAGAAAGATTCACGTCGCAACTATACGTTACCAACTGGGTACTGAAGAGCAAAAATCCAGAAATCAGAATTTCATCAAGAAAACCTTTCCACTTTCCAAGTGGCAATTTGCGAATAAACGTCACGAAAACCAAAGGGAAAAAACACTTGAATGCCCAAATCAAAAACTTCCTTTATTCTTCCTGAACCGATAAGAACCACACATGCCAACATAAACGTCGTGCTCAACTTGCGAAAGACATTCGCCCAAAACACAAAGCTCAAACAAGAATCAAAGAAACGTGTCACTTCTTTGTGGAAGTACCAATTTTCTCAGTTCCTCTTTTAGGAATAAAATTTCTCTCAAACTTTGGAATCCAATTCATCGCATACCGCACGGTCTCAAACCTCTTAATTTAACATCCTCAAATTAGGTTTAATCCGAAATACATCATCCACACCTTTGTAGAGAGACTCTATTGATTCCACTGAACACTCTAGACAACTCATTCAACTGATGACATTAATTTGATAGAAGGCACCAAAGCACCTCAAAAACCCATGCAATCTCATCACCTCCAACTTTCGGGAATAACACATCAGAATCCTCAGTACACCCGCTCATGAACTACATCAGAAGGGTTCTATTGACAATCATTCCACTACTCAAGATACCCCAATGTTCTATCTCCTCTACACACAAAACTTTGGGCGACCAAAAGTCTAGCATGACAATGGAAAGCCCAGACTTAACCTCCAAGACCTCTACAACGAATTCCTCTTATAACAAATAATGAAATCATCGGCTTAAATCTCTAAGATCCCCACAATTCAGACATACTCACTTATTGACCTCATCAGAATCACTCATACAACATCGCGATACTTTCAATAGTGTTACTCTATAAAATTGATTACGGTTTCCATACATTTGATAATCCCCAACATTTCAACATGAACCAAGGTTCTGGAACTACACTATACCATAGGTCCTACTTAGTCGGACAATATACAATTTTACTTCGAAACCATACATTCCATCTGAATCAACTTCCCTCCAAGAGGTTCAGGTCAAAACTAACTCATCTTCTATTACTCCTCCAATAGCTGGGTAGCAAAATCTCACCCCTACAATCACTTAACCACCACCAAACAATTAACAACTCACGATTTGTAAAACTTTATAGCACAAAACGGTTGATCCTTTCTCAAAAGAAAGAGGCAAACAAGAGCAACTTTCACCACACAGGAAAATGTTGCTGCTCACAGTGAGCACGAGACCAAAAGAAATAATCTGGTAAAAAAATGATCCGGGAAAACGAAAGTTGAGTTCACAGCGGAGGGCACGCATCACCTCGAAATGGAAATAGCAAATAACAACCAATAAGAAAATGACATTGCGATTGGAACTTGACAACTCTTGAGTGAAAAGAGCAAAAAATTTATGAACAATTCAAATAACCACGAGTTACAAAACTTGACTCAAATTCTCAAATATTCCTACTGCACTCTTTCCTTTAACACTGAAATTAATTCTTTGACTAACATCGCTTTGCCACAATGAACAAGATAAGGTCTTTAGTCCAAACCACTCGGACTAAATAAGAACCAATAAAATTCCTCAATACGTCCTATTTGTTCAGAACAATTCAACTACACACGAAACATGAGATCCAAATAATCTCAGCCACCAAACTCGAAACATTTCCAATTACGGGATTTCATGAAAAGCAAGCAGATTATTCTCCTCTTAAAGGAACCAACATAACTTCTTTGATTGCAACCTTACGTTGTCAACTCAGACCAAAGAGCCTTTAAAATTAAATCACACAAATCTCTTAAGAAGCAACAGGACAATCCAATACCTTAATTTATTTTAAAAAAATTTTCAGCTACCAGATGATTCAAGAACCCAAAGAAAATATCACGAAAGTAAACTTGAAATATTCTCATCTAAACGATATTAACTTCAATTCTCACAACAACAATTTGAAAACACTTCGTAAGACCCACGTGAAAAGAATGGGTTGATTCTTTCTCAAAAGAAGAGACAAATGGAAACGACTTTCACCAACTAGAAAAACTCATCTACCACTCGCACTGAACACGGGACCAAGGGAGAAACCAATTAGGCAATGAACTTATAGAACATAAGTGAAGTCCACAGTTGAAAGCATAAGCCTCACAAGAAGAGAATATCGAATCTTAACAGATAAGAACAAATAAGTATTCAAAATCAAGCACTTGCATCATCAAGAACCATTATAACTTTGCAACATAACGTGACTCGATAAACTTCATTTACTACATAAAAGCTGAACCTCAAAAGTTCATGAACATAAAACTTGAAATTTGACCATTTAGAGAATATCACCATAGGTGATCAAATTACTACGAGAATTAACCTCATTCTAACATTTAGACGAGTTAATAACATCGACAACATACACTAGTACTGAGAATCATCAAACTTTATTACTCCATCCTAAAACTTCCCAAAGGGAACATAAACCACAAAGTTGAAACAAATTTATTATAACCAGATTATGCTAAGCAATAACAATATCACAATGCACGCTATCAAAGCCTACTTACGAAATTCATCTACTCAACTGTTGGTGTTGCTCAACACCTTCTTCAACGTTCATTAACAATTGATGATTGTACTAATCATGTGTGTACATATGGTACTAATTTCATTTGCAATCACATAACCACATTTAAACATAGATTCACATTTCACCTTTGTTCAGAAATCATTTCAAAACATGATTAAAGATTCACTAACATAATTTTCTATAAACAAGGTTTCATGAATCGATACACCAAGACCCATCCGTACTTTATACAAGTTTCAACAATTTTAGCATACCCGAAATAGATAAATCTAGCTCTTATGTAAGATCTATAGGTTCGAATGGATATGGACAGTCTTTATTTAACATACAGCATGTATCAAATACAAGGATATTTCAAATTAATCAATTTCACCTTCATAGATGGTAGTTAAGAATAGTTGATTTGCACCATGCTAATAACCCAACTTGGTAACTCATATCGTAACAATTTATTCGCTTAGTTATAAATTCTCAATTTAAGCATGACAAGACATCACAAAAGGATTCTAACACCTTACTACAAAGAAAAGAGAGACTTCAAACCTCAACGCTCAAGTAATCTAAAAGAAACGCATAAAGCCAAAGCTTTCCCATGCAAACGAACTTACATCGGAAAACTCTTCACTAACCAAGTTATCAAACGAGTAAATGAGTCATTCTTTTCCAATGAGAAAGAAGGAGCAACCAAGAAAACATCAATCTTGCCAATTGACAACGATCACAAGTAGTAGAAACAACTCAACAAATAAAAGCAATAATTGTTTCAGAGAACCAAGAGGGATCTATGGAAAACCATAACTATCATGGACCACAAACCCTGAGAAGTTCATCAACCACCACAGACAAGAATTGCCAAATTCAAATCAAGAAAGAGAACAACTTTCTAAAGCAACTCACGCTTAACACCTGAAACTATGGTACTCGGGGTAACTACTCCTCTAACCACGTTCTGCGAACAGTGGTGTAACCTGGTGAATCCCAGAGTAACAACCACGACCTCCACTTCTTATCATCTGATAACATCACGCTTCACCGAAATACTCAATTATGAATATACAGGATCATCTCATGACAATCATAGTATTAGTTTATAGATATTAAATATCATAGCACATCATAGACTAACAACAAGAATAACGATGATGAAGCAATTCAACATTTGCTCAACAAATGAAACATTACAACGAGATAATGCGGAAGCAATGTAATTTCCAACCCCACCTCAGTACAAAGTGTGTCATTTTAATGTTCTTCTATTAACCACGGACCTAAAGCCCGCTCGATACCAACCTGTAACACCCTGGCTATTCGGAAGCCAAGATGTCACCTAAAACATCTAACATACATCCATAATGCAGAAGAATTTGAGCTAAGTATTTCAACTAAAGACAACATTAAATTAAGCAGGACATGGTGAAGGTATCCTTCCTTCACCTTCTAAGTTATTTAATACGATCATCAATAAAGAAGGTTCACACGCATAATAAATCAACATCCATGTGGAGAAGGTATCCTTCCTTCACCAATTATAATTTAATTATTACAGTTCATCATTAACGAATGTAAGATATAACTAAATTTAATTTTGAACATGAATAGGATGATGTGAGCAGTAGTGCTTGTCTACTCCCTCCCAAGTGAGCCAACATCGGGGTTACCTAAAATAAACAAACAACGCAAGAGTGAGTCCATGACTCAGCAAGTACAAGGGAAGAAAAAGAACACATATACAAACAGACATCACCATTTAAGAATGCGAACCTTGCATCGAGTGAACACTTATGAAAACATGAAATGAATGAATGTAATCAAGGATGGACTGCACACATGCATATACTGGTATAGTGAGTGACACACCGTCGGTGTTCACTTAAGCCCGCACCTTAACAAAAGTGCGGGATCCAAGTCCTATATGAAGAACGTTTCATATAGGTGTCCAAAGCTGCCCATACTGGAATTGATGGGTCTTACGTGCCCATCTTTGGAATTGATGGGTCTTTCAATCCACTCCCATGGACGGGACATGACAATGTCCAAATTTGCCCACATTGGAATGGTGGGACTTACAATCCACTCCGTGGACATAACATGAATAAAAGGATGCATGATATGAACATGAACAGTGATAATACCATCTCTCAGTATATACTCCACATAATGAAAGAACATAACCAATTCCGCATCTCGGGTAACACAATATGTCGCACTATATTCATGAAAACATTCACAATCACATCACTCAAAAGCAACAAAGTACTTGCCTTCCGCGTTGCGACGCGTTAGCAGACAACGATGGCGCTCCCAAACCCGTAGCCTCGTGGCCTAAACAATTAAATAACCGAAATAAGAACAACATAGAATCCAACCCGAATTAATAGTCTACAATACCCCCCTTGAACTCCCAAGGAATCGCCATAAAACCTAATCTGAAAAACAGGCTGCAACCCAAAAACGTGTCGGGACAGCAGCACGAAAATGACAGTAGTTAATGACGTGGGACTCGAAATGAGATGAGTCTAGATCCTACCTCATCTTAACGAACATATCTATAACATTCAAGTTGATGAGATTTCCCAATTCGGCCAATAAACTTCTCTAATAAAGAAAACAAAACAGCAGCACAGCTTCTGTCTGAACAAACAGGACAGCAACACTAAAACAACCATAACTTTTAATCTACAACTCCGAATTGAGCGTTCTTTAACAATCTGAAAAGGTTATGAAATTACCTACAATAAACTAGTTGGAACGACATTCAAATTTTGCCTTTAACAAAAAGTGGCACACGGGTCAAAACTAAAGATAGAAACTGACATACAATCTGGACAGACTGATCTACAATCTGGACAGTCACATTGAAAAGTGCATAACTTTTGATCTATAAATCCAAATGAAGTGTTCTTTATCAATCCTGAAAGCTAGTGATATCACCTTCAAAATTTGTTATGGGCAAGACCTCTGAATCACCCTCTAACTAGGCCATATATCAACCTAAACAGAGACTGCTAATTCTCGTCAGGATTCTGGACAGCAGATAATAAATTTATCATAACTTTTGACTCGAAAGTCGGAATGAGGTGATCTTGGCGGCCAACGAAAGCTAAGAACAAGACCTACATAACTCCAGGAGATGATCATCTCAGATTAGGCCTCTAAAACCACGAAACAGACCCCGCAACAATCTGGACAGAAACAAAACTTCTGCAGACAGATTTTAATCCAAACAAAACTAATCGGTTTCATAGCTAATCATCAACAATCAGCGGGGAAAACACCTCATTACCCTTGAAGTCCCTTAGGAAGATGCAGATCAAATCCCCCGCGAAGAATTACCCTTTCCTCTCCCTTGATTCGGCCGGCAGCGCCAAGGGAGGAAGAGGAGGTTGCTGCCACCAATGGAGGAAGAAGGGCCGGCTGCCACCAATGGAGGGAGGAGGTCGCCTTGGGGCTGCAGGAAGGTGCGGCCAAGGGAGGTGGGAGGAAGAAGGTGGCGGCCAAGGGGAGGAGAGGGGAAAAGGGGTGGCGGCTAGGGTTAGGGGTGTGGGCGCATGGGCTTTAGGCCCATGATGCCTCCCCCTCAAGAGGTGGACCGCCAGCCCACACTGCCACACCCAAGCCCAAAAAGCCAAGAAAAACCAGTAATCCCCTTCTCTAAACAAGATTTGTGAAGAAACAAGCCCCCGAATAAAATTAAGCGCTACCGATTAAATTGATTTAACCCGATTTTTAACTTCTCACACTTCCGGAGTATTACATCTACTTTGTACTTGCTGAGTTGTGGACCGACCCTTGCTCTATTGTTGCTTTTAGGTGATCGTTGACGACACTTCACTTGGGAAGGGATAGAATGGCAAGTATTTGGTAGAATGGTATTTGAGTGTTTGAAATTATTATTTGGTTAAGTGAATACTTGCCATGATTATTTATATGAATTATACCTGTTTTATATTGCTCACATGCTTCTAATAAATTGGTGATGATGATGATTATGGAAGAATGATGATTATATTAATTGCTAATGAAGAAAGATAATAATCGTTGCATTGCATGTTGAGCATTCATGATGGAAAGATGTGATCCACGGGAGTGGAATGAGTTCCCCATATGTAAGATATGGGCAATGAGGTCCCCATATGAAAAAGTATGTGCAATTGGTCCCTGTATTAAATAATATGGGCTTGAGTGAATACCGACGGGTGTTACACTCCCCTATACCGGTATAAGCAAAAGTTGAAACATAAGCATGAGCATTGCATTGCATTCATGAGAAGTGAAAAGTGATCTGAGATAATGAGACATGCGAATGGGAACTGTTGAGAATGATTATGAGAAACTGAAATAATGATAAATGAGAATGAAATGATTTTAAGATGATGGCTTGTTTATTATCCTACTTTATACTTGCTGAGTTGTGGGCTGACCCTTGCTCTATTGTTGCTTTTAGGTGATCGTTGTCGACACTTCACTTGGGAAGGGATAGCACTTGGAACATCGAATTATTTGATCACTTGACATGAGAGAACTTTACCTTAGCGTGATGGTTTATTCCTTTAGGACATGATAGATATCGAATAATTCTTGATGATTGGTTGGAACTTGTTTATTCACTTGATAGTCTCTGTTTGATTAGTTTTGCTTAAATCTTGAACCATTATTCTATAATATCTCATTTAATCATAAAACAAATAAGTGACTAGTACTAAAATAAAATATAATTAGAAATAAAAATTCAGGATTTTGGAAGGGGAATGAGCCACCGACCCATATTCAAGTGGGGGGGAGGGGGGAACCGGCCATAGTGGCCCAACACCCATGAATGGGCCGGTAGCCCACAAGGAGGTAAGGGGGAACACCAAACCCTAGCCACCCCCTGCTACAGTAGACATTATGCTACAATAGCCACCCCTGTTGCTCCTCTTCTCCCAGGCGCTATCCTCCCTACTTCCTTGTTGCTGCTGCCAGCCAAAAGGGAAGAGGAGGAAAGTTTCAGCCAAGGAAGAAGAAGAAGGGGAGAAGGAAAAGAGGAAGGAAGGGAAGAAGCCTCGTTGGGTCTCCGCGTTCGTCATCTCATTCTCCAAGGGTAGCAATCTATTTTCTCCTCTTTTGTGTTCAGTCTTTCCTATCAGTAGAGATTCGTTCAGTAGATCAGGTAATCTGTAGTTCCTGTTACAATATAGTTTTGGGCATTGTAGATGCGAAATCTAGGAATGTCATCTCCTAGTGATTTGTAGATGATTTCATTATCTTTCTATAGAGTAATGGATCACAATTTGTTGATGTATAGATTGAAAGTTACGATATTTGCAATCCGACTACTTGTTCAGTTCTTTGGTTTCCGGCAGCAGGCATGGTTATATAGATTAAAATTGTAAAAATGGACGAATTAGGGATTTTGATCAGCATGAATTAGATAGATAACTTTGTGACAATTTCAGAGAGTCCAAGAACACAATTTTTGGACAAGTAAAATTAGAGTTATGGAATTTTTAAATATGCATTCCAGATCTGACTTTCTGTTGGGATGAGTCGTTGGAAATTGCTAAATTAGCAAAGATAGTTTCAGAATAGAAAATTAGCATAAATTTATTATGAAATATGATTCCTTGTGGGTTCTCGAATGGCTTAGTTTACTATTTTTAGATGAACCAATTAAAAGTTATAGAATTTCTAAGTCGATATTACTGAAGATGACAAATATGTCTTCAGAGTTAAGAACAAGGATTTAGACGAACTAATCTGAACTTTCGATCTCCTGAGAAATTGTGGGTGTTTCTGTGTAGATTTCAAAAAATCTAAGTTCATAATTTTTGGAGCTATAAATCAAAAGTTATGATTTTTCTAAGGTGACTATTCTATTTTGGACAAAATGGTTTTCACGAAGGAATGGCATCGTTTCAGGTTGCGATTAGGAGCTGACATGTTTATTTAGTTTTATTGCTATGTTGTGTGATTTTGGATGGTATTCTTAGTATGTTTTATGAATGATAGGTGGTGGTGAGAAACCGGGGTTGGAGTCCTCTACTCGTCGTCACCCAACACTCGGTTGAGGCAAGTACATTTTAGCGTGATATTGAATGGTTGACAATATCCCTTGGTAATGTGAATGCTTATTGTGAATATTTATGTGAAGTATGAGTACTTCAGATTGTTTGCTATGTTTTCAATAATCTAATGAGGATTATGGAAGAGTTTATTAATTACATTTCATATCATGCATTCATGTTGGAATGAAATACCCACAGGAGTGGGATGAGATCCCCATATGTAAGATATGGACAATGGGTCCCTGTTTGAAATAGGATGGGCAATGGGTCCCTGCACTTGAGAGTGCGGGCATGAGTGAACACCGATGGGTATTACACTCTGCTATACCGGTATAAGCAGAAATGAAGAGAGCATTGAGCATAAATTGCATTGCATTCATGAAAGTTGAGCTTGTGTTAAGAATTGATGATAATGATTTTGTGTTGATATGTGGATTCGTTGTTAAATAATTTTCATTGTACTTGTTGAGTCTTGGACTCACTCTTGTTTTCTTTGATTGTTTAGGTGATCGTTGATTTTGTAACACCTTGGCTATTTGGAAGCCAAGATGTGACTAAGATTTACAATCCAAAGCAGAAACTACAATTATCTTATTTAAATCAACGGCCTTAAAGCTAGACAACAATTAAATAATTCTACTCACAGTTCTAACAAGAAAATTTTAGCAAGTTACAAAACTCAAAATCACAGTTTAAACATCACCACCGAGGACATAAGCACCATGAATAAGATCCAACAAGTAATAAGCATCATCCATTAATTGAAACTATGAAAAGAACCAAAATAGGTACCAAAAGGCCAGTTATTACAATACTGAGTCTCATTGAAGTAAAACAATGAAAATATTATTATGTATTGGAGGTGTGTAGCAATGTGGTATGCAAGCGTGAGCTAAACTTCCCCAAGAATGTCATCCTCGGCGGTCACCTAAACAATAAACAAACAAGCGTGAGTCCAAGACTCAACAAATACAATTGAATATCATAGACAACATCGAATCAAAGATAATCATTCTCAATATATCAACTACATAAGAAAAATTCCATGCTCTTGATGCAAGTATGAAAATGAAATCCACTTCTCTTCTGCATATACCGGTATAGCTAGTGATACACTGTCGATATTTACTCGGGCTGTATAAAGAATCTTTCTTATGGGGATCTATTTGCCTATATTGGAATGATGTGACCTGCCCATATTGGAATGATGGGACTTGCCCATATTACCGATTCAATTGCAACAAGAACAACGATTCGCTAATTGACAACAAACCATTGAAAATAATTGAACCAAACAATGAGGAGTTGATATTACCCTAGAAGAAACGTGTGAACTCGCTGAAATCCCCACGAGGTTCTCCTTTCCCCTTTCTTCTCCCTCTCCTTCACTTTTCTCCTTGGCTGACAGCAATGGGACAACACCACTAAGAAGGAGGGGAATAGCATTGGAGTGCAAGGAGGAGGGCATCTCAGTGGCAGTGCATCAGTGGCATCGAGCTCTTTGTGCAGGGTGTGCTACAATAGTGGGCTAGGGTTTCTCCCTCATTTTAATGGTGGCCGGCCCCCCTCCCACCTCTTGGGCTTTGTGGACCAAAGGCCCAAGGCCTAGATTCTCAAACCTCTGTGAAAAAACCATTTTTAATCCTTCTAAAATTCTCTTTTAAGCGATTTCCTCCCTAAAAACATTTTAGAGTATTACAAGGTGGCATACCTTGGGGTGGAAGTAGATCATGGTGTTATCACTTTCATGCAACACTTCACTCCATATCATAAATAATCCACTTTGAACTTGTAATAAATGGATAGACTATGGTCACTTTTCTTCTTATTGATGGCTAATATTGCTAGATGATGATTTACTTAATTTGATGTTTAAATATGAGGTTTTAGAACTATTTTTCTCTTGAATTAAGATTAAGAGCTTGCTGAAATTTTTGATTTCATTATGGTTAAAACATTATTCATGAATTCTGAATGTCTGTAATTCTTGGATATTATTCAAGTTCTAGAGATGTTTGAAGATGTAGGTGTCTTCTTGGCCTTTTGATAGCTTAGGGTGTTACATATTCTGCTTTACTATCTATAGTTTAATTGTTTGTGCTCGCCATGTCGTTATTTATATGTTATTGTGACCCGCGAACGGGTTTTAATATTGGATTGCTTGTTGGAATTTTATTGTTAATTGTTCTAAAATTAATTGTTAGGGTAGTTTAGTGGCATTCCAGGCTAAGTATTGGGCTAGGGTGTTATAGTCTGCCTTACAGTTATGCCAGAGAAAGAGATTAATACTTGTAGTTATACCAGAGGATAATGACACCTATTTAACTTTTATGTGTAAATAAATACAGCGCATAATGTCCCTAGTCGACTGGGTCCATATGTTTGTGGGCTTGGTCGTGGTTGACTTGTTTGTAGTAAAGCTTACAACCATGAGGTGATCGTAGTAAAACTTACGATCATGAGGTGGTCGTAGAAGATCTTACGACCATATGGTAGTTGTAGAATAGCTTACGCTTACATAGGGTGGTCGTAGAATAGCTTACGACCACTAGGTGATTATAATCTTCTCTTATCATTAATGACAAGGGGATCCTCTGAAGGTTGTATAAAGACATTATTATCTATAACAAACATTATAGATAAATAACCTAATTTATTTATTAAGGATTATTAGATTATCATCATCTAGCCCTTAACTTCAAGTAAAAATGGCTTACTTGAAAAAGAGGTTGTTGGATAGTGGTCGGAGAGAAAGTGTCTTCGATTGGTATTTCTTTTGACTAGAAATTGACTTGGTTAAGAAAAATATTTTTACTTGAGTTGTAAAAATAAAATTCCCTTTCCTAAACGGACTTAATAAAGAATACCAACCGTCGTCTCTTACAAATGTTTTCCGTTGAGAGCGGTTCCTAAAGAGATTGTAACTATTGGGCTCCCTATGGTCTCTACTTCAAGACCAAGGTTATAAATAGCCACTAGGGGGTAAACTTAGGGTACTTACTGTACCCAATCGCTTCAACTTCTTTGAGCTATTGCTTCCTCTTCTTCCATCTGTATCACAATTTTTCCCATATTTCTTTGAATCCAACACAATTCTTTGCAAAAAATGGCCGAAGTTGTTTCCAATTTGGAGAAATCAGAGATGGATGTGGCGAAGATGATGGCTTTGGACGCTACGGAGAAGATTCCGAAATGAGCTTTGGTGAAATGGACAAATGCGGAAGGTCACCATTGGCCATCGACGGAGTTAGATAGGATTTAGTATTCCAAGCATACTGTGAATGTGGCCTTCGACTACCTGCGCACCCATTCGTCATGGTCGTGCTCGAGCACTTTGGGGTGGAGTTAGTGAACATGGTTCCCAATTCCATCACCATGCTGATCATGTTCGTATAACTGTGTGAGACATATTTTGGAATCCTTCCAGATCTGGACCTCTTCAAGTAATATCATAGAATGGGTAAGGACCACGGGATTGTGGGCAGCTGTGGTTTCAACTCCATGACAGGAAGTGGAAGGAGTAGATTCTAATGTTCACCCAGTCATCGTGGTAGGGAGGGAAGAAGAGATGGTTCTACTAGACCATGACGAAGGACGATAGCCACTTCTTCATGGGTAAACCCATAGAGAAGAACTAGTCGTGGGACTCGGCTCCAAGCAACCTCAACCGATTGGTCCCTTACATTCAAGCCATCAAGGACATTAGAGAAGCAGGACTGACTGGATGGCATGTGGTGAAGGATTTCATCAGGCACCACATTAGCCCTCTGAAGAAATGAGCACATCCAATGTGGGTGTACTCGGGGTTTAAGGATTTGACCAAAGACTACGAGGAAGGTAATCTTATAGTCAATCTGCTCTTTTGATTTGTGATTCGAGCACATTTAGTAATTACATCCTTCCATTTGTAGATCTTTTGCAGAGGGAGATTGACTCACGTGTCAAGTTTATCTGCGAGAAGTCCCCTAGATCACAAAGGGGTCTTCTCAAATATTGGCGGTCATATCTGAGGAGGAGAAAATAAGACGCCTTAAGGTAATCAATATTGTTATTGATTTCATCTTTAGGGACAAGTAGTCGTAAATTCGACCACATATCAACTCTTATTTTATGACCATTTGTAGCAAGTCAGCGTAACAGTTCCTTACGATACTTCTGACATTGGCTTGGGATCTGTTGAAAACGACTAAAAGGAAGACCAAGTTCCTCTAAGTAGAGACACCGCCTTGTGAAGCGGTCAATAAAAATAGAAGGATGGGAGCACGAGCTCACTCTTCCACCAACCTCTCCCATTAACCGCTCCTAGCGATTCCGACTACGGGAGGATAAAGGGAAGGTGGTCGTAGACCTTAAACATAAGGTCCCAAAGGCCAAGGTACCTTTTTATTATGACAATGAAATGTTCTCACTTTCCCCTTCTTCTGCACTTGTCAAGCGAATAGAAAAGCAACACTGGAAGAGTTTCATGTCTTTTGTGAAGGCTATTGCTAGTGCAGCAGAGCTTGTGGTCGAAAGGAGCTCTAGCCCCCGGGTGGTCAAAATTAGTTTCAACCACCAATAGGGGGAAGTAGCAAAAGAAGCTCCAACCACTCCCCTGGCTATACGACCAATCAAGGTCATACAAGTTGTGGTCCCCCAGACCAGCAATGCTGAGAGCCGTCCAGAGGCTGAAAGTGCAAAGTTGGCGAGGGTGGCTTAAGAGGAGGAGAAGACAAAGTCTTCCCTATGGAAGATGTCTTCTGGTTTCAAGATTGTATCTAGGAAACCAAGGTATGTAAAATTAAAGGATAAGTAAATGTACTTACTCTTTTATTTCACAATTTGACATGTCAACTTCTCTCTTATTATTTCAATCCTACTTCTCGGCCCAGGGACGTCTCTATAGAGAAGTGAGCAATTGTCTTGACTATGACCATGGGGGTGTTAGTTTCCCCAGCAATCATAGAGACAAGAGTAGAGGTGATCGGATCTTCAACCATCATCCTTGAGGCAACAGGGGAAGGAATTGCTACATTCAAGCCATCCGCACTTACTGGAGTGGTCGAACCACCAGTGGTCATGGAGGCGGAGATGAAGATAGTGGAAGATGAAGCCACCTTGATGATCGAGTCAACTTTCTAGGATATCAACATCTAAACAAGGGACTTGACTTTACAGTCACCAAGGGAGGTTGATCAAGCGGTAGCGGAAGGTTCCAACCATCAGCTAGAAAGGAGGTCGCGATGATATTCCTTCAGGACCTCAAGGTGTAGTCTCTCCTTCCTTCGATGACGAAGAAGAAGAAGAAGAAGAAGAAGAAGAAGAAGAAGAAGAAGAAGAAGACTTCGACCTATTCCAGTTTTTTTGGAGTTCCATTGGTTGGGACCTCATCGTTTAGGTCATGTGACCAAGTCCCTCATTTCAAGGATATTCCTACCCGAGGCGTATCTTTGATGGTGGCGTCTTCAAGTAATATGGTGGGACAAGGTCAAGGACTCAATAAACTTGGGATTACAAACCATGTATTCACACTTCGCTCAATCAGCAATCGACGTAAGTGCTTGATACCAAACATTTATATATTTATGTTTTTACATTTCTAGTTTTCCTCATTGCATGTTTCTTTTTTCAAAAACCTCTTGAACAAATTGCCAAAGTTGGTGAGTACCATCAGCACCTTGAGTTGCTGAGGAAGCAGAAGGGTGAACTCTGCGAGCAGGCAGAGAGATGGTAAGTTACTATCATGAGTAGTTTTTGACCACTTGTTCAGTACTAATACTGATTTAACCTTTGTAGGTTTAAAAGCAATGAGAAGACCTTGGCTAATGCACTTGAGTATGAAAAAGCCGAGTCACAAAAGTTAAAGGCCGAAAAAGAACACCTATTGAAGAATCTTCGGGAGGCAAATTATATAGCTTGCGAGTTGTAGAATGTAATTAAAAGTAAGTATCTTACTTATGTTTGCCATTTATACAAGTTTATTTATTTTCTAACTTCTTTTCTTTTTGAGATAAAAAGTCGATATGGGTAAGCTTCGATCGAGGTCAAATAAAAAGAATGGTCATCGATGAGCTTATCAGTATCACCAAGGAAAAGATAAGAACATAAAGGCATGCGATGAGTAGTGTGTGAAGGACGTTGCCTCTCATGAAACGAAGTCAAGAAGCTTGATGATCGCTTGGCAGGTCAAATTTTTACCTACGGCCAATATAAGGTACTAGTTTTAAATAAGGTTTTATTAGCTGGTCGTTACTCTATTTGATTAAAGCGTCGAAATAAAAGACTTGGAGATCTTGACTCGTAGCGGGAAGAAAGGAAAGCTATAAGGTCAACCATCAAGACAACATTTCCCTCCCGAGCAATATGCTCGGAGGACTAGGTCTTAGGAGGTTAGTCCTCTTGATGACACTGTGGTCGACACACGAGCACCGTTGGGCGATGGTCGAAACTCTCCAAGAGTCGATCACTACTTTGAAGACCAACCAAGCTAACTAAATAAGGCAATTGGTCGAGAAAGGAGTAAGTTTTGCTTTGTCAAAGCTTAAAGCTCATGACCATAGCCTTAGTCTTCTTCGATTGAGGCCAATTTCAAGCGCCTAATGAAGCCCAACAACCGATCGGAGAAGCACAATCACCGCCAAGAAGGTCACAGAGGAGATGCAACTAAGATCTCCTTCGTCGTGCGAGTAGTTTGTATCTGAAATTGTTGTAAAAAAGATTTATTTTTGTGTATGTATAAAGCTTTATTTCCTGCAATTGCCATTCCGTGTAGTGACTAACTCGTAAGACAAAGTAAAAAAATGAGAATTAAAACACTAGACTAAGAATTAAAGTCATGATTATAACTTTGTCCTAGCCAGACTATTTGCTTAGTTGAAGTAATTGTACTAAGGAAGCAGTGGAAAAGGAGCTCGTTTAATACCTTAGTTTCGACCACATTTATTGAACTTAATCCCTTGTATTGGCGGCAAGAATAAGGATTTGGTCGATGCTAGAAACTCCTTCAGTGGCGGGACCATATGAAGAGATGAGAGATTTCGACTAGGTGACATTCCCATTTTTCGAGCGGTGTAAGGAGAATCAAGTGTTTGCAAAATGGTCAAAATTAAGATCTTAAGTTTTGCTCACTAAATAGTTATTTTGAACAACAATGCTATAGAAAATAATCATAAATTAAGGAAAAAGTGGAGAAAAAGCTTGCTTAAAAATTCCACAATCACAATTTGTTGAACCAAGTTTCCTTGTATTGGCATCAAGAGTTAGGAACAGGTCGACAATAGGAATTTTCTTCTAGTGGGCAGGACTACATGCAGAGAAGAAAGACTTTGATTAGGTGATGTTACCATCCTTCAACTGGTGTAAGAAAAATCAAGTGTTTAAAAGTGATCGAAAGAACATGAAAGCTTTTCTCTTTCGTCAACTTCTTAACACAACAAAGATAGAAGAAAACGTAAACTTTATTGAGAGTATAAGGGATTACACATAATACTTTGTAACTAGTCGATGTTATATGAATTAGAGAGAACTCTACCATCTTCCATTCCTAGTAAATGCAGAGCACAGTCGTGTGACTTCAACCACTATGTAAGGATCCTCCATGTGGGAAAGTTTGTTCCAATTAGAATGACTTTGAATCTTTTTCAAAACTTAGTCACCTACAGCAAAGCTGCGAGGTTGGACTTTACGATTATAGTATTTGTGTAGGGTTTATTGGTAGAATGCCAAACGGATTAAGGCTTGGTTCCTCTTTTCTTCGAGTATATTGATATCGTCAATCCGAAGTTGTTCCTTGCCAAAGTCGTTATAGTTTTTGACCCTTGTAGACCGAATCTTTAGTTCTAGTAGAAGCATAGATTTAGCATAAAAATCTAGAAAGAAGGGTGTTTCGCCTGTAGCCTGACAAGCGGTCGTGCAAATTGCCCATAAGACAGAGGGTAATTCCTTTACCCATGCCCCAAGCAGTTTATAAGCTGGTCAAAAAAATCAAGTTTTAATTCCTTACATAATTTGGTCATTTGCCCTTTTGACTGCCCCATTAGTTTGTAGATGGCCAACAGAGGCATAGCACAATTTAGTACCTAATTCTTTGCAAAATTCTTGAAATTTTGCACTAGAAAATTGAGTACCATTATCAATTATGATCCGATTTGGAACACCAAATTGAGTGATCATATTTTCATCACAAAAATTTCATGGGTGCTTGTTTGTTATCGATAATGGAGTGCGGCTTCAATCCATTTGTGAGCGTGTCAATAGCCACAACAAGGAATTTAAAGTCTCTGGTACCTTTGGGAGCGATCCTAGGATGTCTAAACCCTAGGTTACAAAAGGCCAAGAAAGAGATATTGTTTGTAATGCTTGAGTGGTTGGTGTATTTTCTGTTATGAAATTGGCATTATACACATTTCTTAACAAGCTCTTTTGCATCATGGAGGGCTGTCATCTAGTAAAGCCTTGTCGAAAAGGTTTTCAGACTAGTGTTCTCAGAGGAAGCATGAGTTCCACAGATTCCTCCATGTATATCGTTAAGGAATTCTAATCCTTCTTTCTTCGATATGCGGTGCATGAGTACCCCTGAGTGCCTCATTTATAGAGGACTCCTTTCACCAAAGTATACATTTTGGCCTTGCGAGATAAGCGATTAGACACAAGATCGTTCAGGGTATAGTATCTTTTGAAAGATACTAGTAGATGGGATTCATCCATGTATCTTCCTATTCTAGAGAGGCTACCTCGCTTGGGTAGTTTACGGTTGTTCGACTAGAGACGATTTGGAGCTATTCAAGAAGACTCATCATGGAATGGGGATCAAGAAGAAGTCATTTGAGCAAACTGGTCACCAAGGAAATTATCCTTTTGTGGGATATATTGTACCTCTAGGTCAAAAAAATTCTTTTCAGGCTTTCTAATTTTCGACAAATAATTCCCCATGGTTGAATTAGAGCATTGGTACTCTTTTTCGAGCTGATTCATGACTAACTGAGAATCGCCTTTCACAAGTAGTCGTCGAATCCTGAGTGCTTTCCCTACTCGGATGCCAGCTAATAAACCTTTGTACTCTGCTACATTGTGTAACACCCTGGCTACTCGGAAGCCAAGATGTCACCTAAATCATCTAACATACATCCATAATGCGGAAGAATTTGAATAATATCAACTAATAATATAAAGAAATCACTACTTAATAGAACCATGGCATGACAATAGTCTGAATTCAAGCAAGTGTAACGAAGGATGATCGAAGATCACAAGCAATACATAATCAATCACAACATGGAGAAGGTATCCTTAGTCACCATTTAAATTTATTTATTACGGTTCATCCCTTAACGAATGAAAGGTAGAAACTAAATCATATTGTTGGACTTGATTATGGTGAATTACAAGATTAGTGCGTGTCTACTCCCTCCCGATAGAGCCAGCATCAATGATCACCTAAAATAAACAAACAAAGCAAAAATGAGTCCATGACTCGGCAAATCTGATGAATAAATGAACATACCACAAATACGAACAAGACCTCATCATTAAAGAATGCGAACATACCCGAATGAGTGCATGAATGAATAGAATGAATGGATTTAATGAAAGAATGGACTGCACACATGCTTATACGGTATAGCTAGTGACACACCGTCGGTGTGCACTTAAGCCCGTGTTTATCGAAATACGGGATCCAAAATACCATATGAAGAACGTTTCATACGGGTGTCCAAAACCGCCCACATTGGAATGGTGGGACTTCACATGCCCATCTTGGAATTGATGGGACTTTAGACTCACTCCGTGGAGCTCCACTCCGTGGAGCTCCACTCCGTGACGGAACATGAACATGGATGCATTAATGAACATAAGTATTATGACTAACATCATCTGCACACATATGAAAGAACATACGCAAGGAACATAATCCTTGGAACCTCTTGTATTCCTTAACCTCCACTCCCGTGGGCGGAACATGAATATTGAAGCTTCTCTCATATCAGACAAAACACAATATTAAACATCGAGCATCCATTATTTACAAATCACACAAAAGTCAATGTACTTGCCTTGTGACGCTGCGGTAGTAGGCAAAGAAGATGTCCTAAACCGAAGCCTCTCTGCCTACACAAGTAAGTACTCAAATAAATACAACATACAACAGAGCGCTTCCAATAACGTTCTACAACTCCTTCCCGATAACCCACAATTAACTAGTTAGCTCTAATCTGAAAACAGAATACTCAGGCACAACCCGAAACTGGACAGCAGAACGGTAAAAATCGTATCTATTGGTCTGGAACTCGGAATGAGGTGAGACCAATTTCTATGGATTCTTAACTGACATAACTACAATACTCTAGTTGACAAGGTAACCCAATTCGGCCAATTTAATTTACTGACAGATAATTGAAACAGCAGAACAGAATCTGTCTACATAAATAAGACAGCAGTAAGAAAACGATCATAACTTTTAATCTACAACTCCACATTGAGTGTTCTTTAGCAATATCAAAAGCTAATACCAAGGCCTACAATAACCTAGTTGGGTGAAAGCCCTGAATGTTCCATTAACACACTCATATTTTAAAAGACAACTTGAGAATTTATTCTCGTCAGATTCTGGACAGCAGAGACGAAAACTAATATAACTTTTATCCGTATGTGAATTCAGTGTTCTTGGCGTACGAAAGCTAAGAACAAAACCTAAATATCTCTAGGAGATGGACAACTCAAATTCGGCATCTAACATCACGAAACAGACCCGCAACATTCTGGACAGAATCGACTTTCTACTCGCAGCAATACGATCTAATAAAAATGAACCAAATCGCATCTACCACTAATCAAAAGACGAGGATCGGCATTCGTTACCCTTGCAGCAACCAGGAGCCGATGGTTTATCCAGAAGATGTTCCTCCTTCTTGATCAGCCAATTCCACGAAACACCGCTCCTACCTTCGCGGAAGCCGCAGCGGAGATCGGCACCAAGGGACAGCTCGGGAGGTGGGGTGCTGCACTAGGGGCTTGGGGCAGCAGCAATGGAGGTGGAGAAGGGCTGCAACCAGCAGGGGAGGCGCAAGATGGAGGAAAGGGGAGAGGAGGAGGTGGCGGCCAAGATGGGGAGGAGAGGGGAAAAGGCGGCTAGGGTTTTGGGGAGGTGGCACCTCCCCAATGGCGGCCAGGCCTCATGGGCCAAGGCCCGGGCCAGTTGCGAAAAACGCGAGAAAACCCCTCTAATCTCCCGATTAAACGTTTTTCCAAGAAACCTTCTACGATTAAGTATTTTCTTCCGAAAATTATTTCTAGCACTATCGGAGAATTACATTAATTCTCTCTCAATTTGAATTGTACGCTCAAAAGAAAGTCGGGATATTACATTCGACCCTGAATCTAAACGCCGATCTACAACAAAGAAAACTGTGGCTGGAATTTAACAACGGTAACGAGATACTCGTTGCGAACTAATCGGATAACGCCTCGCATGCGAAATTCCAACTCCCAAGTAGCCTCTCCTCGGCTTGAAGAGATCACAACACAAATCGTAAAGCGATGGTGTCCTAAGCGCCAAGCCGGCATATCCAGGTACACTCATCAGAAGATAATCGAAGGTAAGATCCTACTCGATGGTCAATGGCGTTAAGCGGTCAAAGTGAAGCGTGCTCAAATCGAACTCTTCATCTAACAAGGATCACTCCTTTAACGAAACATACGACAAAACTTTCTTTAAGGAAACTCTTTTACCGCAAAACACATCTGAATAAGAAAGATTCACATCACGACTATCGTTACCAGCTGAGTGCGGAAGAGTAAAATCAATCAAATTTCATCAAGAAAACCTTTCCACTTTTCAAGTGGCAATTTGCGAATAAGCGTCCACGAAAACCAAAGGGAAAAAACACTTGAATACTCAAATAAAAAACTTCCTTTATTCTTCCTGAACCGATAAGAACCACACATACCAAAATCGAGTCAAACTCAACTTACGAAAGACATTGGTCAACCGCACAAAGCTCATGCGAGAATAAAAAAACGCTTCACTAAACAAGAAGATATCTTTTTCCTTAGTTTCACTTTTTGGAATAAAATATCTCTCAAACCTTGGAATTCGAATTCATCGCATATCATATGGTCCCAAACCTATTAATTTAACATCCTCAAATTTAGGCTTAAATCGAAATACATTATCCACACCTTTGTGGAGAGACTCTATTGATTCCACTTGAACACTCTAGACAACTCCTTCAGCCATGACATTAATTTGATAGAAGGCACCAAAACACCTCAAAAACCCATGCAATATCGTCACCTCCAACTTTCAAGAATAACACATCAGAATCCTCAACACACCTGCTCATGAACTACATCAGAAGGATTCTATCGACAACTATTCCACTGCTCAGAGTACTCCAGTTTTCTATCTCCTCTACACACAAATCTTTGGGCGACGAAAAGTCTAGCATGAAAATGGAAAGCCCAAATTTAACCTCCGAGACCTCTACAACAAATTCCTCTTATAACAAATAATGAAATCATCGGATTAAATCTTTAACATCCCCACATTCAGACATACTCACTCATTGACATCATCAGAATCACTCACACAACATCATAATACATTCCAATTGTGTTACTTAATAAAATTGATTAAGGTTTCCATACATTTGATAATCCCCAACATTTCAACGTGAACCAAAGTTAGGAACTACACTATACCATAGGTTCTACTTAGTCGAACACTATACGGTTTTACTTGACCATACATTCCATCGAATCAACTTACCTCCAAGAGGTTCAGGTCAAAACCAACTCATCTTCTATTACTCCCCAATAGCTTGGTAGCAAAATCTCACCCCTACAATCACTTAACCACCACCAAACAATTGACAACTTACGCTTTGTAAAAACTTTACAACACAAAAGCGTTGATCCTTTCTCAAAAGAAAGAGGTGAATAAGGACAAATTTCACCACACAGAAAATGTTGCGCTCACCGTGAGCACGAAACCCAAAAGAAATAATCTGTAATGAAGATCAGGAAAACGAAAATTGAGTTCTAGCGGAGGCACGCATCCCTCGAAAGGAAATAGCAAATAACCACTAATAAGAAAAAATGACATTGCAATTGAAACTCGACAACTCTTGAGTGAAAAGAGCAAAAAAGTTTATGAACAATTCAAATAACCACAAGTTACAAAACTTGACTCAAATTCTCAAATATTCCTACTGCACTCTTTCCTTTAACACTGAAATTAATTCTTTGACTAACATCGCTTTGTCTGTGAACAAGATAAGGTCTTTAGTCCAAACCACAAGGACTAATTAAAAACCAATAAAATTCTTCAATACGTTATATTTGTTCAGAATAGTTCAACTACACAAGAAACATGAGATCCAAATAATCTCAGCCACCAAACTCGAAACATTTCCAATTACAGGATTTCGCGAAAAGCAAGTAGATTATTCTCCTCTTAAAGGAACCAACATAACTTCTTTGATTGCAACCTCATGTTGCCAACTCAGACCAAAGAGCCTTTAAAATTAAATCACACAAATCTCTTAAGAAGCAACAGGACAATCCAATACCTTAATTTATTCAAAATATTTCAACTACGGATGATTCATGAGCTCCAAATATCACAAAGCTAAACTTGAAATATTCTCATCGAACGATATCACCGAAGGCGATCAAATTACTACATGTATTAACATCAATCTCACAACAACAATTAGAAAACACTTCGAAAGACCCACGTGAAAAGAATAGGTTGATTCTTTCTCAAAAGAAGAGACATATGGAAACGATTTTCACCAACTAGAAAACTCATCTACCACTCGCATTGAACACGGGACCAAGGGAAAAACCAATTAAGCAATGAACTCATAGAACATAAGTGGAGTCCACAGTTGAAAGCATAAGCCTCACAAGAAGGGAATATCGAACCTTAACGGATAAGAACAAATAAGTATTCAAGATCAAGCACTTGCATCATCGAAGAACCATTATAACTATGCAACATATCGTTACTCGATAAACCTCATTTACCACATAAAGCCTGAACCCCCAAAAGATTGAGAACACAAAACTTGAAATTTTATCATTTAGGAAATATCACCATAGGTGATAAAATTACTACAAAATTAACCTCATTCTCACATTTTGTGATTTAACAACATCGACAACATATACTAGTACCAAGAATTATCAAACTTTATTACTCCATCCTAAAACTTCCCAAAGGAACACAAACCACAAGGTTGAAACAAATTTATTATAACCAGATTATGCTAAGCAATAACAATATCACAATGCACGCTATCAAAGACTACTTACGAAATTCATCTACTCAATCTGTTGGTGTTGCTCAACACCTTGACACTCATTAACAATTGATGATTGTACTAATCATGTGTGTACATATGGTACTAATTCCATCTGCAATCACATAACCATATATAAACATAGATTCACATTTCACCTTTGTTCAGAAATCAATTCAAAACATGGTTAAAGATTCACTAACATAATTTTCTATAAACAAGGTTTCACGAATCGATACACACTTTCATCCGGTCCTTTATAAAAGTTTCAACAATTTTAGCATACCAGGAAATAGATAAATCTAGCTCTTATGTAAGATCTATAGGTTCTGAACGGATATGGACAGTCTTTATTTAACATACACCATATATCAAATACAAGGACATTTTAAATTAATCAGTTTCACTTTTATGGATGGTAGTTAAGAATAATTGATTTGCACCATGCTAATAACCCAACTTGGTAACTCATATCGTAACAATTTATTCGTTTAGTTATAACTTCTCATTTTAAGCATGGCAAGCCAAGACAAAAGGATTCTAACACCTTACTTCAACAAAGAGAGACTTCAAACCTCAGCGCTCAAGTAATCCAAAAGAAACACATAAAGCCAAAGCTTTCCATGCAAACGAACTTACAATGGAAAACTCTCACTAACCAAGCTATCAAGCGAGTAAATGAGTCATTCTTTTTCAATGAGAAAGAAGGAGAAACCATGAAAACATCAACTTGCAATTGACAACGACCACAAGTAGTAAAAGCAACTCAATAGTCAAAAACAATAATTGTTTGAGAGAACCAAGAGGATCTATTGAAAACCATAAACTATCATGAACCACAAACCGGGAGAAATTCATCAACCACCACAGGACAAGAATTGGCAAATTCGAAATCAAGAAAGAGAACAACTTTCTAAAGCAACTCACGCTTAACACCGAAACTATGGTACTCAGGGTAACTACTCCTCTAACCACGTCTGCGAACGGTGGTGTAACTCAGTGAATCGGAGTAACAACCACGACCTCCACTTCTTATCATCCGTTAACAACATGCCTCACCAAAATACTCAATTATGAATATACAGATCATCTCATGACAATCATAGTATTAGTTCATAGATAATCAATATCACAACGGATCATAGATTAACAACAAGAATGATAGTGCGAAGCAATTCAAGAACAGTTCAACATGATGAAACACACCACTAGAAAATACGGATCGATGGATTACCCAAACCCCACCTCTGGTGCACGGTGTCATTTTAATAACTTAATTACCACGGACCTAAATCCGCTCGATACCAATTGTAACACCACAGCTGCTGAAAGCCAAGATGTCACCTAAATCATCTAACATACATCCATAATGCGGAAGAATTTGAATAATATCAACTAATGATATAAAGAAATCACTACTTAATAGAACCATGACATGACAATAGTCTGAATTCAAGCAAGTGTAACGAAGGATGATCGAAGATCACAAGCAATACATAATCAATCACAACATGGAGAAGGTATCCTTCCTTCATCATTTAAATTTATTTATTACAGTTCATCCCTTAACGAATGAAAGGTAGAAACTAAATCAAATTGTTGGACTTGATTATGGTGAATTGCAAGATTAGTGCGTGTCTACTCCCTCCCGATAGAGCCAGCACCAATGATCACCTAAAATAAACAAACAAAGCAAGAATGAGTCCATGACACAGCAAGTACAGTGAATAAATGAACATACCACAAATACGAACAAGACCTCATCATTAAAGAATGCGAACATACCCCGAATGAGTGCATGAATGGATAGAATGAATGGATTTAATGAAAAGAATGGACTGCACACATGCTTATACCGGTATAGCTAGTGACACACCGTCGGTGTGCACTTAAGCCCGTATTTATCGAAATCTGAGGATCCAAAATACCGTATGAAGAACGTTTCATACGGTGTCCAAAATCGCCCACATTGGAATGGTGGGACTTCACATGCCCATCTTGGAATTGATGGGACTTTAGACTCCACTCCGTGGAGCTCCACTCCGTGGGCGGAACATGAACATGGATGCATTAATGAACATAAGTATTATGACTAACATCATCTGCACACATATGAAAGAACATACGCAAGGAACATAATCCTTGGAACCTCTTGTATTCTTTAACCTCCACTCCCGTGGATATTCCACTCCCGTGGACGGAACATGAATATTGAAGCTTCTCTCATATCGAACAAAACACAATATTAAACATTGAGCATCCATTATTTACAAATCACACAAAAGTCAATGTACTTGCCTTCAGCGAAGCGCTGCGGTAGTAGGCAAAGAAGATGTCCCTAAACCCGAAGCCTCTCTGCCTACACAAGTAAGTACTCGAAATAAATACAACATACAACAGAGCGCTTCCAATAATGTTCTACAACTCCTTCCCGATAACCCACAATTAACTAGTTAGCTCTAATCTGAAAACAGAATACTCAGGCACAACCCGAAACTGGACAGCAGAACGGTAAAGATCGTATCTATTGGTCTGGAACTCGGAATGAGGTGAGACCAATTTCTATAGATTCTTAACTGACATAACTACAATACTCTAGTTTACAAGGTAACCCAATTCGGCCAATTTAATTTACTGACAGATAACTGAAACAGCAGAACAGAATCTGTCTACATAAATAAGACAGCAGTAAGAAAACGATCATAACTTTTAATCTACAACTCCGCATTGAGCGTTCTTTAGCAATATCAAAAGCTAATACCAAGGCCTACAATAACCTAGTTGGGTGAAAGCCCTGAATGTTCCATTAACACACTCATATTTTAAAAGACAACTTGAGAATTTATTCTCGTCAGGATTCTGGACAGCAGAGACGAAAACTAACATAACTTTTTATCCGTATATCGGAATTCAGTGTTCTTGGCGGCCACCGAAAGCTAAGAACAAAACCTAAATATCTCTAGGAGATGGAGAACTCAAATTCGGCATCTAACATCACGAAACAGACCCCGCAACATTCTGGACATAATCGACTTTCTACTCGCAGCAATACGATCTAATAAAAAATGAACCAAATCACATCTACCACTAATCAAACGACGAGGATCGGCATTCGTTACCCTTGCAGCAACCAGGGAGCCGATGGTTTATCCACGAAGATGTTCCCCTCCTTCTTGATCAGCCAATTCCACGAAACACCGCTCCTACCTTCGCGAGAAGCCGGCAACGGGAGATCGGCACCAAGGGGCGGCTCCGGGAGGTGGGGTGCTGCACTAGGGGCTTGGGGTGGCAGCAATGGAGGTGGAGAAGGGCTGCAACCAGCAGGGGCGCAAGATGGAGGAAGGGGAGAGGAGGAGGTGGCGGCCAAGGTGGGAGGAGAGGGAAAAGGGGCGGCTAGGGTTTTGGGAGGTGGCACCTCCCAATGGCGGCCAGGCCTCATGGGCCAAGGCCCGGCCAGTTGCGCGAAAACGCAGAAAACCCTCTAATCTCACGATTAAATGTTTTCCAAAAGAAACCTTCTACCGATTAAGTATTTTCTTCCGAAAATTATTTCTAGCACTATCGGAGAATTACATTAATTCTCTCTCAATTTGAATTGTACGCTCAAAAGAAAGTCGGGATATTACACATTGTTAGTAGCAGAAAAGTTTAATTGAACAACATATTTTAAGGCTTCTCTGGTAGGAGATACCAAGACCACCCTAGCTAGAGCCACTTAATATAAGTGACCCATCAAAGTACATTGTCCACTGATCGTGAGATTCATAATGAGGTCCCTAAACAGGTTTAGAATTTGTCCATTCAGCGACGAAGTATGCCAAGATCTAGGATTTAATGGTTGTTTAGGACACGAAATGGAAGTCAAATGTAACACCCTGGCTATGCGGAAGCCAAGATATTACCTAAAATACTATCATACATCAACAATACAGAATACTTTCATCCATTTATCAACTAATAACCAATAAGAATCAACAATTGATAGAATGAACATAAGAATTAAAACATAATTTAACAACATAACAGACTCTATTTTACCTAATCATGAAGAGGCATCTATGATAATGATATCAATAGACTATACGAATGTAATACCCGATTATTCGATATCGAATGCTGTAAGATTAGAGAGGAAATAAGTTAAAATTCAGAATTTTAGGAGAAGTATGGGCATAACCCATATTCGAGAAGAGGAGCCAGACCATAGTGGCCCAAGGCCCATGAGTGGGCGGCAGCCCATTAGAAGGCAAGGGAGGAGGGGACCAAACCTAGCCCCATTTGCTACAGTAGCCGCTGTGCTACAGTAGCCCGTGCTCGATGGCGGCGTGCTACGAGCTGCCTCGCCGCTGCTGCTCCTCCTCTCCCAGCGCCATCTTTCCTGCTGCTTGTGGCCGACCGTGGGAAGAAGAAGAAGAGGAAGGAAGAGAGGATTGAAGGAGAATTTCTTCGTGGGATTTGATCAGCGATCTCGATGGTTCTACAAGGGTAATGATCGATTTCCTCGCTGTTTAGGTTGTTTCGATGCGAATTCGATTAGTTTGATTGGATTGAATTGCTCCGTTAGAATTTCAGTTCTGTCCTGAATGTTGCGTGGCCTGTTTCGTGATCTTAGAGGCCTAATTTGGGTTGTCCATCTCCTAGAGTTTTGTAGATATTGATCTTAGCTTTCGGTGGCCGCCAAGAACACTGAATTCCGACTTCCGAGTCAAAAGTTATGATAGATTTACTATCTGCTGTCCAGAATCCTGACGAGAATTAGCAGTCTCTGTATAGGTTGATTTATGGCCTAGTTAGAGGGTGATTCAGAGGTCTTGCCCATAACAAATTTTGAAGGTGATATCACTAGCTTTCAGGATTGATAAAGAACACTTCATTTGGAGTTATAGATCAAAAGTTATGCACTTTTCTTTGTGACTGTCCAGATTGTATGTCAGTCTGTCCAGATTGTATGTCAGTTTCTATCTTTAGTTTTGACCCGTGTGCCACTTTTTGTTAAAGGCAAAATTTGAATGTTGTGCCAACTAGTTTATTGTAGGTAATTTCATAACCTTTTCAGATTGTTAAAGAACGCTCAATTCGGAGTTGTAGATTAAAAGTTATGGTTGCTTTAGTATTGCTGTCCTGTTTGTTCAGACAGAAGCTGTGCTGCTGTTTTGTTTTCTTTATTAGAGAAGTTTATTGGCTGAATTGGGAAATCTCATCAACTTGAATGTTATAGATATGTTCGTTAAGATGAGGTAGGATCTGGACTCATCTCATTTCGAGTCCCACGTCATTAACTACTGTCATTTTCGTGCTGCTGTCCCGACACGTTTTTGGGTTGCAGCCTGTTTTTCAGATTAGGTTTTATGGTGATTCCTTGGGAGTTCAAGGGGGGTATTGTAGACTATTAATTCGGGTTGGATTCTATGTTGTTCTTATTTTGGTTATTTAATTGTTTAGCCACGAGGCTACCGGTTTGGGAGCGCCATCGTTGTCTGCTAACGCGCATACAACGGAAGGCAAGTACTTTGTTGCTTTTGAGTGTTATGATTGTGAATGTTTTCATGAATATAGTGTGACATATTGTGTTACCCGAGATGCTGAATTGGTTATGTTCTTTCATTATGTGGAGTATATACTGAGAGATGGTATTATCACTGTTCATGTTCATATCATGCATCCTTTTATTCATGTTATGTCCACGGGAGTGGATTGTAAGTCCCACCATTCCAATGTGGGCAATTTTGGACATTGTCATGTCCCGTCCACGGGAGTGGATTGAAAGACCCATCAATTCCAGTATGGGCACGTAAGACCCATCAATTCCAGTATGGGCAGCTTTGGACACCTATATGAAACGTTCTTCATATAGGACTTGGATCCCCGCACTTTTGTTAAGGTGCGGGCTTAAATGAACACCGACGGTGTGTCACTCACTATACCAGTATATGCATGTGTGCAGTCCATCCTTGATTACATTCATTCATTTCATGTTTTCATAAGTGTTCACTCGATGCAAGGTTCGCATTCTTAAATGGTGATGTCTGTTTGTATATGTGTTCTTTCTCTTTCATTGTACTTTTGAGTCATGGACTCACTCTTGCGTTGTTTGTTTATTTTAGGTAACCCCGATGTTGGCTCACTTGGGAGGAGTAGACACGCACTACTCGTTCACATCATCCTATTCATGTTCAAGATTAAATTTAGTTTTATCTTACATTCGTTGATGATGAACTGTAATAATTAAATTATAATTGGTGAAGGAAGGATACCTTCTCCACATGGATGTTGATTTATTACTGCGTGTGAACCTTCTTTATTGATGATCGAATTAAATAACTTAAAAGGTGAAGGAAGGATACCTTCATCATATCTGTTTAACTTAATGTCGTCTTTAGTTGATATACTTGTTTCAAATTCTTCCGCATTATGGATGTATGTTAGATGTTTTAGGTGACATCTTGGCTTCCTGGATAGCCGTGTGTTACATTGGTATCGAGCGGGCTTTAGGTCCGTGGTTAATAGAAGAACATTAAAATGACACACTGTACACGTGGGTGGGGTTGAGAATCTATTGCTTCCGCATTTCTATTGTTATGTTTCATTCGTTGAGCAATTGTTGAGTTGCTTTTGTATTATCTTTCTTGTTGTTAATCTATGATCTACTATGATATTCATTATCTATGAACTAATACTTTGATTGTCGTGAGATGATCCTGCATATTCATAATTGAGTATTTTGGTGAAGCGTGTTGTTAACGGATGATAAGAAGTGGAGGTCGTGGTTGTTACTCAGGATTCACGGGTTACACCACGCTCGCGATGACGTGGTTAGAGGAGTAGTTACCAGTATCATCGTTTGGTACTAAGTATGAGTTACTTTAGAAAGTTGTTCTCTTCTTTCATTTCGAATTTGGCAATTCTTGTCTGTGGTGGTTGATGAATTTCTCCGGTTTGTGGTCCATGATAGTTATGGTTTTGCATAGATCCCTCTTGGTTCTCTGAAACAATTATTGCTTTTCATTTGTTGAGTTGCTTTTACTACTTATGATCGTTGTCAATTGGCAAGATTGATGTTTTCTTGGTTGCTCCTTCTTTCTCATTGAAAAAGAATGACTCATTTACTCGTTTGATAGCTTGGTTAGTGAGAGTTTCTGCTGTAAGTTCGTTTGCTGGAAAAGCTTTGGCTTTATGCGTTTCTTTTGGATTACTTGAGCGTTGAGGTTTGAAGTCTCTCTTTTCTTTATGATGGTGTTAGAATCCTTTTGTGATGTCTTGTCATGCTTAAAATGAGAAGTTATAACTAAGCGAATAGATTGTTACGATATGAGTTATCAAGTTGGGTTATTAGCATGGTGCAAATCGGTTATTCTTAACTACCATCTATGAAGGTGAAATTGATTAATTTGAAATATCCTTGTATTTGATACATCTTTGTATGTTAAATAAAGACTGTCCATATCTGTTCGAACCTATAGATCTTACATAAGAGCTAGATTTATCTATTCCATGGTATGCTAAAATTGTTGAAACTTGTATAAAGGACCGGATGGGTGCGGTGTATCGATTCGGAAACCTTGTTTATAGAAAATTATGTTAGTGAATCTTTAATCATGTTTTGAAATGATTTCTATGTTTATATATGGTTATGTGTTTGCAAATGGAATTAGTACCGTATGTTCATACATGATTAATACAATCATCATTTGTTTTTGAGCGCTAAAGAAGGTGTGAGCAACACCCACGATGGAGTAGGCAATTTCGTAAGTAGTCTTTGATATCGTGCCTTGTGATATTGTTATTGCTTAGCATAGTCTTGTTATAATAAATTTGTTTCAACCTTTTGTTTGTGTTCCCTTTGGGAAGTTTTAGGATGGAGTAATAAAGTTTGATGATTCTTGGTACTAGTATATGTTGTCGATGTTTTTGAATCGTCAAAATGGGAGAATGAGGTTAACTCTTATAGTAATTTGATCACCTATGGTGATATTTCCTAAATGATCAAATTTTAAGTTTTGTGTTCATGATCCTTTGGGGGTTCAAGCTTTATGTGGTAAATGAAGTTTATCGAGTAGCGATATGTTGCAAAGTTATAATGGTTCTTGATAATGCAAGTGCTTTGATTTGAGTACTTATTTGTTCTTATCCATTTAAGGTTCGATATTCTCTTCTTGTGAGGCTTAAGTGTTCAATGTGGACTCCACTTATGTTCTATAAGTTCATTGCTTAATTGGTTTCTTCCTTGGTCCCGTGTTCAGTCACGAGTGGTGGATGAGTTTTCTAGTTGGTGAAAATCGTTTCCATTTGTCTCTTCTTTTGAGAAAGAATCAATTCATTCTTTTCACGTGGGTCTTTTGAAGTGTTTTCTAATTGTTGTTGTGAAATTGATGTTAATACCCATAGTAATTTGATCGCCTTTGGTGATATCGTTCGAATGAGAATAATTCAAGTTTAGCTTTCGTGATATTTTCTTTGAGCCATGAATCATCCGGTAGCTGAAATTATTTTAAATAAATTAAGGTATTGGATTGTCTGTTGCTTCTTAAGAGATTTGTGTGATTTAATTTTAAAGGCTCTTTGTGCGAGTTGGCAGCGTGAGGTTGCAATCAAAGAACTTATGTTGGTTCCTTTAAGAGGAGAATAATCTACTTGCGTTTGAAAATCTGTAATTGGAAATGTCTCGAGTTTGGTGGTGAGATTACTTGGATCTCATGTTTCTTGTGTAGTTGAATTACGAACAAATATGACGTATGGAAGAATTTCATTGGTTCTTAATTAGTCCTTGTGGTTTGGACTAAAGATCTTATCTTATGCGTTGTGGCAAGCGATGTTAGTCAAAGAATTAATTTCAGTGTTAAGGGAAAGAGTGCAGTAGGAATATTTGAGAATTTGAGTCAAGTTTTGTAACTTGTAGTTATTCGAATTGTTCATAAACTTTTACTCTTTTCACTCAAGAGTTGTCGAGTTTCAATCGCAATGTCATTTTTTCTTATTAGTGGTTATTTGCTATTCCCTTTTGAGGATGCGTGCCCTCATTGTGAACTCAACTTTCGTTTTCGGATCTTTATTACAGTTATTTCTTTTGGTTTTGTGCTCACTGTGAGCGATAACATTTTCTGTGTGGTGAAATTTATTCTTATTCGCCTCTTTCTTTTGAGAAAGGATCAACCGTTTTGTCTTTGTAAGTTTTACAACTCGTAAGTTGTTGTTTGTTTGGTGGTGGTTAAGTGATTGTAGGGGTGAGTTTTGCTACCCAGCTATTGGAGTAGTAATAGAAGATGAGTTGGTTTTGACACGAATCTCTTGGAGGAAGTTGATTCGGATGGAATGTTTGGTTTCGAGGTAAAATCGTATATTGTTCGACTAAGTAGGACCTATGGTATAGTGTAGTTCCGAACCTTGGTTCATGTTGAAATGTTGGGGATTATCAAATGTATGGAAATCGTAATCAATTTTATATAGTAACACTATTGAAAGTATCGCGATGTGGTATGAGTGATTCTGATGATGTCAATGAGTGAGTATATCGAATTGTGGGGATCATAGAGATTTAATCGATGATTTCACTATTTATTATAAGAGGAATTCGTTGTAGAGGTCTCGGAGGTTAAATTTGGGCTTTCGTTTTCATACTAAACTTTTGGTCACCCAAAGATTGGTGTGTAGAGGAGATAGAAAACTGGAGTACTCGAGTAGTGGAATGATTGTCGATAGAACCCTTTTGTTGTAGTTCATGGCGGGTGTACGAAAATTCGATGTGATATTCTTGAAAGTTGGAGGTGATGAGATTGCATGGGTTTTGAGGGCTTTGGTGCCTTCTATCAAATTAATGTTATCGAGTTGAAGGAGTGGTCCGAGTGTTGGTGGAATCAATAGAGTCTCTCCACAAAGGTGTGGATGATGTATTTCGGTTTAAGCCTAATTTGAGGTTGTTAAATTAAGAGGTTTGAGCCTGCGGTATCGATGAATTAATTCCAATGTCGAGAGAAATTTTATTCCTAAAGAGGAATTGAAAAAAAGGATGTTACCTTGGGTATTGAAGCGTTTTCTTGTTACTCATTTGAGCTTTATGTTGTTGGTGGTGTCTTGCATGGTGAGTTGGTGTTGTGTTGGCATGTTTGCTTCTTTCCAATTCAGGCAAAACAAAAGAAGTTTTTGGTTTGGCGTTCAAGTGATCTCCTTTGGCTTTCGTGGCGTTTATTCGCAATTTGCCACTTGGAAAGTGGAAATGTTTTCTTGATGAAATTCTGATTTAGGATTTTACTCTTGATTACTCGATTGGTAGCGTATAGTTGTGATGTGAATTTTCTTATTCAGATGTGTTTTGCGGTAAAAGAGTTTGCTTAAAAAGAATTTGATTGTATGTTTCCGGTTAAAGAGGGTGATCCTTGTTGGTGAAGAGTTCAATGGAGAGGTGGAACAAGATTTCCGTGCTCTATGTGCTTGTTGTGTGGTTCGACTTCAGGAGAAGGTTAACCCGAGTTCATTGGGTTGTTTTCGATAGCTGTCGTTTCGCTAAGACCGTCTCGGATTCCTACGTTGTACTCACTTTTGGTTTCATTTGGTGTGGGTGAGTACAGGAGATCGGAGTTTGTTATTCGTTAACAACGTTGACCATCGAGTAGGATCTTACCTTGAGTCTCGTCAGATGAGTATAGTGGAAGTGTCGGGACGAGTGTTAAGGCAGACGTCGATTTGCGTCAAGATGTTGTGGTGTCCTCGGTCAGAAAGAGGCCACTTAGGAGTGGAGGCTCGCATGCACGAGCATTATTCAGATTTGTTCATATCGAGTACATGTTACTGTTATTAATTTTTAGTTGCAACCGACCTTTCGCGTAGAGTCGATGTGAGGATTAGTCGAATCCTATTTAAGAGGTAGAATGTAATACCCGATTATTCGATATCGAATCTTTGTAAGATTAGAGAGGAAATAAGTTAAAATTCAGAATTTTAGGAGAAGTATGGGCCGCCAACCCATATTCGAGAAGAGGAGCGACCATAGTGGCCCAAGGCCCATGAGTGGGCGGCGGCCCATAGAAGGCAAGGGAGGAGGGGACCAAACCCTAGCCCCATTTGCTACAGTAGCCGCTGTGCTACAGTGGCCCGTGCTCTGATAGCGGCGTGCTCACGATGCCTCGCCGCTTGCTGCTCCTCCTCTCCCGGCGCCATCTTTCCTGCTGCTTGTGGCCTACCGTGGGAAGAAGAAGAGGAAGGAAGAGAGGATTGAAGGAGAATTTCTTCGTGGGATTTGATCAGCGATCTACGATGGTTCTACAAGGGTAATTTCAGATGCGAATTCGATTAGTTTGATTGGATTGAATTGCTCCCGTTAGAATTTCAGTTCTGTCCTGAATGTTGCGTGGCCTGTTTAGTGATCTTAGAGGCCGAATTTGGGTTGTCCATCTCCTAGAGTTTTGTAGATATTGATCTTAGCTTTCGGTGGCCGCCAAGAACACTGAATTCCGACTTTCGAGTCAAAAGTTATGATAGATTTACTATCTGCTGTCCAGAATCCTGACGAGAATTAGCAGTCTCTGTATAGGTTGATTTATGGCCTAGTTAGAGGGTGATTCAGAGGTCTTGCCCATACCAAATTTTGAAGGTGATATCACTAGCTTTCAGGATTGATAAAGAACACTTCATTTGGAGTTATAGATCAAAAGTTATGCACTTTTCTTTGTGACTGTCCAGATTGTTTGTCAGTCTGTCCAGATTGTATGTCAGTTTCTATCTTTAGTTTTGACCCGTGTGCCACTTTTTGGTAAAGGCAAAATTTGAATGTTGTGCCAACTAGTTTATTGTAGGTAATTTCATAACCTTTTCAGATTGTTAAAGAACGCTCAATTCGGAGTTGTAGATTAAAAGTTATGGTTGCTTTAGTATTGCTGTCCTGTTTGTTCAGACAGAAGCTGTGCTGCTGTTTTGTTTTCTTTATTAGAGAAGTTTATTGGCTGAATTGGGAAATCTCATCAACTTGAATGTTATAGATATGTTCGTTAAGATGAGGTAGGATCTGGACTCATCTCATTTCGAGTCCCACGTCATTAACTACTGTCATTTTCGTGCTGCTGTCCCGACACGTTTTGGGTTGCAGCCTGTTTTCAGATTAGGTTTTATGGTGATTCCTTGGGAGTTCAAGGGGGTATTGTAGACTATTAATTGGGTTGGATTCTATGTTGTTCTTATTTCAGTTATTTAATTGTTTAGGCCACGAGGCTACGGTTTGGGGCGCCATCGTTGCTGCTAACGCGTCGCATAGCGAAGGCAAGTACTTTGTTGCTTTTGAGTGTTATGATTGTGAATGTTTTCATGAATATAGTGTGACATATTGTGTTACCCGAGATCTTTGAATTGGTTATGTTCTTTCATTATGTGGAGTATATCTTGAGAGATGGTATTATCACTGTTCATGTTCATATCATGCATCCTTTTATTCATGTTATGTCCACGGAGTGGATTGTAAGTCCCACCATTCCAATGTGGGCAATTTTGGACATTGTCATGTCCCGTCCACGGAGTGGATTGAAAGACCCATCAATTCGGTATGGGCACGTAAGACCCATCAATTCCAGTATGGGCAGCTTTGGACACCTATATGAAACGTTCTTCATATAGGACTTGGATCCGCACTTTTGTTAAGGTGCGGGCTTAAGTGAACACCGACGGGTGTGTCACTCACTATACCGAGTATATGCATGTGTGCAGTCCATCCTTGATTACATTCATTCATTTCATGTTTTCATAAGTGTTCACTCGATGCAAGGTTCGCATTCTTAAATGGTGATGTCTGTTTGTATATGTGTTCTTTCTCTTTCATTTGTACTTGCTGAGTCATGGACTCACTCTTGCGTTGTTTGTTTATTTTAGGTAACCCATGATGTTGGCTCACTTGGGAGGGAGTAGACACGCACTACTCGTTCACATCATCCTATTCATGTTCAAGATTAAATTTAGTTTTATCTTACATTCGTTGATGATGAACTGTAATAATTAAATTATAATTGGTGAAGGAAGGATACCTTCTCCACATGGATGTTGATTTATTACTGCGTGTGAACCTTCTTTATTGATGATCGGAATTAAATAACTTAAAAGGTGAAGGAAGGATACCTTCATCATATCTGTTTAACTTAATCTTGTCTTTAGTTGATATACTTGTTTCAAATTCTTCCGCATTATGGATGTATGTTAGATGTTTTAGGTGACATCTTGGCTTCCGGAAATCCTAATGTGTTACTGTAGCTACAATGCTGTGTCGCCGCTATAGTACCCCGCGTTGCTATAATAACCTCTGCCCTTCGCCCTTGCTGCCGTCTTGTTCTTGCGTGCTTTCGGCTAAGGGAAAAGAAGAGGAGGACAAAGAAGAAATAAGAAGAGGGGAATATCTTCTTCGTGGGGTTTGATCATCGTCTTCCGGAGATCTTCAAGGGTAACGAGATGCTTTCCCCGCTGTTTGATGATGATTAGATGCGAAATTAGATTAGTTGGTTTGGATCGAAATTCATCCTGTTGTAGTTCAGTTCTGTCTAGTAGATTATGTGGACAATTTCGGGTTCTTAGAGGCTGAATTGGAGGTTTCCATCTCCTAGAGATATTTAGGTAATGTTCTTAGCTTTCAATGGCCGCCAAGATCGCTTAATTCTGACTTACGGTTCAAAAGTTATGGTATAATCTTTCCTACTGTCCAGAATCCTAACGAGAATGATCTATCAAGTTGTCTTTTAAAATATGATTATGTTAATGGAAGATTTAGGGTTTTCACCATACTAGGTTATTGTAGAAAATTTTATAACCTTTCTATATTGATAAAGAATGCTAAATTTGGTTTAGCTAATTAGATGTTATGGCTATTATCGTGCTGCTGCCCAGATTCATCGGGTAGTCCTAACAAAGGGTGTTAATCTGTCTTGTGGAGTTAGATACATCCAGAATTCGGGATTTCCACCAACTAGGTTATTGTAGATAATTTTGTTATCTTTCAAACAAGCCTGAGTTTACCTTTTTCTGAATTTCAGAGCAAAAGTTATGTCACTTTTAATACTGCTATCCGTTACGGCTTCCTGCTAGAATGTAGTTCAATTTGAGTAAAGTATATAATTAAACATTGGGGTTTTGGGGTATGAGCTAGGAGCTAGAAAGTAGTTTCTTAATGTCGTGGTTCTTATTGATCAACTTAATGGTGTAGGAGGTGAGGCTCTGAGGTTAGCAGCATCGTCTTTGCCTCATAACGCATCGCAACGTGAAAGGCAAGTACATTGGTATTCGTATGATTTGTGATTACTGGATGATTGATGTTTGTATTGTGTTTTAATATGATATATGAGAAGATTCAATGTTTATGTTTCTTCCATATTTGAAATTCACAAGTTTGGATATGATGTTAGTCATTATTCATAAGTTCATTCATGGATCCATTTTCATGTTCCTTCCACAGGAGTGGAGTTTAAAGTCCCATCAATTCTAGTATAGACATGTGAGACCCACCATTCCAAAGTGGGCTGTTTTGGACACCCGTATGAAACATTCTTCATACGGGATTTTGGATCCCCCTATTTCGTAAAATACGGGCTTAAGTGAACACCGACGGGTGTGTCACTAGCTATACCGATATAAGAAGGAGTGCAGTCCATTCATTTCATTCAATCCATTCATTCCATTCATTCAGATATTCATTCGGTATTATGTTCGTATTTTTTAAAGATGTTGTCTTGTTCATAATTATTGTATGTTCAATTATTCATTGTACTTGCTGAGTCGCGAACTCATTCTTGCTTTGTTTGTTTATTTTAGGTGAACGTTGATGATGGCTCTATTGGGAGGTAGTAGACACACACATAATTCATTCACTCCATAACATTCAAGTTTCACTAATATGTTTTTGCTCCTGTGTTGTATTCGAAAAATGATGAATTGCATTAAATAGAGAATGATGGTGAATATTCTATTTCTCTACGTTTTGGTTGATTAAATAATTGCTTGTGATCCATAATTACCTCCTTGAAGTAATTATCTTAGTGGATTTAGTAGACTTGAATAATTGAAGTTTGTGAACCGTCGTTGGATACAGAGTACATTCTTGTAATTATTCATTTATATGTTGGCCTCTTTATGCCATTAGATGAGTTATTGTTTAGATTCTTCCGCAATTTGGTCATATGTAGATTCTTTAGGTAACATTTTGGCTTAGAATAGCCGGTGTTCTGATTGGTATCGAGATGGCTTTATACGTAGTAATTAAGTTATTAAAATGACACACTGTGCACAATAGATAGGGTTGGGAAATCCATTGTTTCCGCATTTCTATTGTTATGTTTCATTTGTTAAGCAATTGTCGAGTTGCTTCTGTACTATCTTTCTTATTGTTAATCTATGATAAGATGTGATATCTTATATCTATGAATTTATTCTATAATTGTCATGAGATGATCCTAGGTATTCAAAATTGATTATAACGGTCATGCGTGTTGGTAACGGATGTTGAGAAGTTAAGGTCATGGTTGTTGTCCTGGGTTTTGCTAGGCTATACCACCACCGTTCATGGTAGGGGAATAGAGAAGTACTTACCCCCGTTCTATAGTTATGTTGTAATACTCCAGAGTAGATTTTGAGAGAAAGCCAAATATTCGAAGAAAATGACTATTTAGAAATTGATCCAGGAGAACGATCAAATAGAAAATACTTAATTACGCAGTTAACGGAGGGGTTTGCAGCTTTATTTGGGCAACTTGGGCTGGGCCTTGGCCCATTTGGCCATGGTGGCGGCCAAAGAAGGGGAGGCGCCCCAACCCCAAAACCCTAGCCACCCTTCTCTCCCCCTCTTGGCCGCACCCCTCCTCTCCCCTTGGCGCCCCATCCCCTCTTTCCTCCTATGCCTCCCCATGTCCAGCAGCATCTCCTCCTCCCTTGAAGCCCTTGCTGCAGCCAAGAAGATGTTGCCCGCTGCCGGTGTCGAGGAGGAAGGAGGCTCGCCGGGAGATAGATCGGCCAAGAAGAAGGAGGAGAAGAGGAAGAGGAAAGGGGGAAGGAGGATCGTGGCCTGGGGTGAGTGTTCATCACATTTGGTGGTGGTTCTTCAAAGGGTAATCCCTGTTTCCCCCAAATTAGATGCATAATTAATTGTTGAAGCAATGTCGGTTTTCTGTCTCCTCAGGACAGATCGCGTTAGAGGGACGTTTTGATTTAGTTAAGCGCGGATTCAGTCTCGGGCGTCTTCTAGAAAGTTGTAGAGGACGTCAATAGCTTTCAATGAAGTGCTAGATCGTGATTTTTGGACCTCTGTAGCAAAAGATATGATTTTATTGGTGCAGCTGTTCTGCAACCCTGTCAGTTTCTGGACAGGTTTTAGTGATCTGAACTTTGCGATCAGTTAAAGATAGAATTAGAGGATCTCAGTATAACGAAAGTTGTAGATAATTGTCGTAGCTTTCAGGGAAGCACAAGAACGCGAAATTTGGGTAAACGACCTGAAAGTTATGTTAGTTTTAGTGCTCTGTCCAGAAAGTCTAACGTGAAATCGATGTCTTGTTAATCGGCAGAAAGTGATTTTAGATGGCCGAATCAGGGAGCTCACCAACTAGGTTTAGTTGGGAAATTTGATAACCTTTCAATGAAGTCCAAGAAGACGTAATTTGGACCTCTGTACAGAAAGATATGAATTTTAGAACTTGACTGTTCACAGAAGGTACAGAACAGCAATTAGAAATTTGGAGTCGGGATTGGATTGCGAGCTATTGCTAGTTGTGTTTGTTTTTAGAATTCATGTGGTTCGTTACTGTGGTCTTAGTCTATGTTCTTGATTGAATTTAGGTGGGGAAGAGTACCGGAGGCAGCACCGACTTCACGTTCCCAGTTCGCGCGCAGTTAAGGCAAGTGCATTGTTTGATTCGTGGTTGTGTTTGATTGGTCATGATTGTGTGCTTCTCGATATGTGGTAGCATAGTGAGATTGTTGGCTTGATTTTGATTTAAGATTGATAGATGCGTCATATATGTCCATGCTCTATTGTTATATGTTCTTACTGTCTTGTGGTAATTTGATGATGATTAAATGATGAGCATGTGCATATTGAGATCATATTGAGGCTTGGTCATGTGGTGACCAAGTATGTTTCCTTTGAGATCCCGTCATGAAGGTGGCGGGCGAGATCCTCACTCGTGGAGTGTGGGCTTGAGGTCCCCATTACTTGCGGAGTAATGGGCAATTGGTCCTGTGCGTGCGCGCCTGAGGAATGGGTATCTTGGCGGCGGTTGCATACTCTGCATTACGGTGTAATGCACACAAAAGATAAAGAGAAGGATCCTTGAGCATTGCATCGCATGTGAAATGTTTGTTGTTGATCTTACGTATATTGATGCTGATGTTATGGCTTCTATTTACGTACTTGCGAGTGTAGACTCACCCTTGCTTTGTTGTTATTTTAGGTACCGAGCCAAGAGCGACATGCATGGGAAGTGAGCGCTAGTCACACACATGCCACATGAACTAAATAAAGTTGAATGATCTTGAGATAGTAATTGTTATTAGTAAATGGGCGAGATGCTCAAAGGTTTATTATATCTTGTGTCTTGAGGTGGTTTAAGTGTAATAACGATGAGTAGTGGAACTTTATACTTCATTGGATTCTTTGGATATGTAGCATATCTTTGATTATCTTTTGATGTCTCTAGCTGGTAGTTTGGTTAATTTATGATTCATTTGAATGTTGGAACCTCAGTGTAATTAACTTTACAAGGAGGTTCTGAAATTTATTAAGTTTGCTTTGATTAGAATTATTAGGGTTTGTTTAGTAGCATTCGGGCTCATGTTGGGTGGGGTGTTACGATTAGTATCGAGCGGGCGGTAGGTCCGTGGTGGTTGGATTTACAACCTAGGCAACTTAAATTGCTAAAATTTTGTAATGGTTAATGAACTTATAAACGACACCTTTGGTGCAGATAGGATGGGATGGGTCAAGCATTGCATTTACGCTTAGTTGAGTTGTATTAATGATTCTGTTTGAGATGATCTGTTATATCTATAGTATAATACTATGGTTATTATGTGTGGGGTAACCCATGTTGAGAGGTGGAGGTAGTGGTTGTGGTCTGGGCTATGCCGGGTTACACCAACGTTAGTGATGCAGAATAGCGAAGTATCCACATGAGAGATCGTAGTACGCAGCTTTGGTAGCGAGTATACTTAAAGAGTTGTTCTCTTCCTGAATTTGAATTTGATCAACTCTTATCCGATTGAGATTGATGAGTTTCTCTTGGGTTATTTATTCTTGTGGTTGATGGGTTGCTTTGAGAAAAAAATATTGGTGTGTTTTCTTTGGCTTAATTTGTCTGTAAAGCAATCATTATTTTCCCAAGCGATGAGTTATTCTTGCGGTGGTGAACCGAGTTGATTGTCAAGTTTGACCATTATTTTGGAGTTTTGTCCTTCTCATTGGAAAGCATGACCCATTTATCCGGTTGATGTTCTTGGGTAATGAAAGTTTCCTTTTGCAAGTCCCGTAGTACGTGGAAGTTTTGATTCAATATATTTCTTTTGGGTATCTTGAGTGTTGAAGTTGAAAAGTTCTTTTATAAAAGAAAATGCTAAACCCTTTAGCGATGTCATCTCGTGGTTAAGTGGGAGGTTATAATCGGAGAAATTAGTGAATATGATACGAGTTATCACGTTGGGTCTGTAGTGTGTTGTATAATCGATCCTAACCAAGATCCCTAGAAGGAAAGATGATTAATGTGATGGTGTCATGTAGTAATTCTTGTTGAACTGTGATTAGGTGTACGGCTATACCTAATTGGAATCAATCGAGTTATTAACCACTGTGGAACATTAACAGAGTGTTTGATCCCTGGAGTTGTTTAGTTTGCTAAACTAGTTAGATTATTTGATCTTAATGGATTAATCTAACTGTGCGAAAAGAGAAATATAAGATGTGTTCGACTGTCGTCTTGGTAGATATTAATATAGAAATCTTCTTTAATTGGCTATTTGATGATCTTATTTATGCTCGTGGGAGTACAAATAGATACAAGACCATCAATTCGTCCATGATTGAATAATCATCAAAAGTTTATGATAACCTCTAGATTGGAGTTAGTGTGTACTAAATAAGTATGATCATTCCGAATATGTTGTGTTTCTGTTGGAAAGGTTTATGGTGGGATTTAATAGGTGACATGTGTTTGCTTGATGGTGAGATTGTCAGATAATAGTATGTCTTTGATGAAAGGGTTTTGGTGTAACCTTGTAAATTGTGTAGTAGGTTCCTTGAAAAATATGGTGGTTGTTATAGTGAGGTGTAAGAATTTGGTGTACCCTCATTTGAGGATGAGAGGATAAAGTGAAATATAACAGTTTGGTCAGTTTTTTGGGGACTTTATAAAGGAAGAGTTGATGATAACGAACCTTGCTAAGAGTGAAATATTCTTGATGTTAGTAATAAGGTCTACAAGAGATTGTGGCGTGTTGGAGTGGTGATGATTTTCTAGAGAGAAAGTAAGTTGATTGTTTTAATAACGGTTAAATGAAATATTTGGAGTTTTGTATTCGTGATCTTTTGGGGACTCATGATTTTTGCAGTAGATAAAATTAGTTGAGCAATGGGACATATGGAAAGGTTCCGTTTGGTTCGAAGTGATGAATGTGTTTTGGTATTAAAGACATCTCTTGTTTGGTTTGGCAAGTAATGTTGTAATCAAAGAGATTACTTCGTTGTGTTAACGGAAAATGTTTACCATAAGTATTTGAGGTTGGAGCTAAAAAAAAAATGTAATCCATAACTTACTTGTTGTCTCGACTTAAGAGTTTCTTGGGTTTAAATAGCAATGTTTTATTATGAGTTATGGAGATGGAAAATTTCTTCTTGTGGGACTTTTGCCTCATTGTGGATTCGCATTCTGTTTTCGAGATCATTTCTATTTGACTATTTCTCTTGGTCTCGTGCTCACTTGAGGAGCCATGATTTCTTATGTGTCGAACTTTGTATCATTTATTTCTTCCTTTTGAATAAGGAAGTAACCAAATGTGTTGCCAAGTGTTATAAAGAGTAGCATGGTGATTGGTTGGAGGTGGTCAAGTATTTGGAATTGTTGATATTTTGGGAACCAATCTATTTGAAGAGCGTTATAATGTGAATTGGTTTGACTTACAACACTGCAGAGAATTCTACTTAAATGGAAAGTTTGTCGATGAGATAAAAGTGATTAGTGTTACAACTAGTGGAACCCATAGCGAATTATGATCCAAGAACCTTTGTCCATGTTGAAATATTGGGACTATTGAAATTATGAACTTTTGATAAACTTATTAGAGTATCACAATTGGGTACTTAGTATGATTGTGCGAAGAGTTGTGGTGGTGAAGTTTAATAAGAGTCGCGGTGTGGAGGAACCTAAGTGTTATGCTAATTAATGGAATAGCGAAATTGTTGGACTATTGTCAACAATGACTCACCTTAGTAAGTAACCTATGGGAGTTAAATTATTTCTAAGAATGTTTTGGTCAAAGGATATATATTTATTTATTGATGTTAGTGATTGGGTATATTTGAATGTTGGTTGTCAGTTAGGGTTTTGTGAGCGGATATATTGTGGTTGTGCAACTAAATTGGATTTGGTGTGGATTAGAGAAGGTCTAAGACTTGTGAAATTAATCGCCTTGGGACGGTTACTTGATTAGTGAGGCGCGGATGTTAATGATTGAGGTTTGGTTGAGCTATGTGAAATTTTAGTGAAAGAATTTGAGAATTTCCTATCCACCATAACAGAAATTCATTGCGAGGAGACTCGAGGTTGATTTTGGGCTTTGCATTTTTATATTAGAACCTTGATGCCAATGATTATGTGCGAAGTGGTAGAATAAGAGTGGATTCGAGTAGTGGGTGATCATTGATAGTATCCTTTGGAGCTAGTATATGAGAGTGTGGGATGTGAATTTCAAAATTGTTCATCCTTAACGGATTAAGGGATGTGATAGTGGGTGAAATCTATGTTGAGTTGTGTTGGAAATTATTTTGACAAGTTCATTGGTAGGGAAATTGGCTAGAAGTGCGAGATTGTGGATGGGAAGAGTCTCCTGCATAAGTGTGGATTTTGTGATCGGTAGAGTATAGGTTTGAGGTTGCCAATTTAAGAGAAATGAGTTAATGCGTTATGCAATGATTTGAGATCCTTTGGTTTAAGAGGAAGTAATTTCTTAAAAGAAAGATTGTGGTAAAGTGGCGTGATCTTGGATAGTGAGATGCTTTCTTAGTTCTTACTTGAACTATGTGGTTATGATGGATGTCGATTATAAATTGAGTTGGTTCTTGTCGGTATGTGTGATTCCTTCCAGTTAGGAAAAGGGTAAAACGGTTTTTGGAGTGTTTTCGCTTTTGGCTTGTCTGGCATTATTTCTAAACTACCTATTTTGGAAAGTGGAAAAGATTTCGTGGTAAATCTATTGATTTTGGATTGGGCTCTTCTAAGAGAAGGTGACTTTAAGTTGGATGCATTTTGACTCCTTTGTTTTGAGTTGAGTTTTTGGATAAGTGAGTTGGCGAGCGAGTTCTTTGTGCGTCCCTTGTGCAGAGATCTTGCTTGCTTAGGTAAAGTGATCGATTGAGTGTTGGAACAAGAGTTCTGCGGGTTACATGCGACGATGTACTTGGTACAAAAGGAAGTTTAACCAAAGGTGTGTTGGATAGGTTCCTTAGTCACGGAATATGTAGATTGGCATATCGCTAGGACCATCTCGAGTACTTGCAGATGCGCAATGTCTTGTGTTCTTCGGTCTTGAGAGAGCACATGAGAGGTCGGAGCTTAAGTTTTGTTGGGCTGTTGACCACAGTAAGACCTTACTTTTGAGTCCCGTGTGTGGAGCGTACCGTAAGGTCGAGATTAGTCTTGAAGTGAAAGAGCGTTATCATCAAGGTGATGGGATCATATAAGTCCGAGAGGAGGCGTCTTGTGAAGTGGAATCTCGCATCGCGGCGATGTCTGGGATTGTTCACAGCGGGTGGGTGGTAACGTTAGTAAGTTTCATTGTGATTATTCCTTAACGTTAAGCGTGGTTAGAATTGAGTCGAATTCTGTTTAAGAGGTAGAATGTAATACTCGAGTAGATTTTGAGAGAAAGCCAAATATTCGAAGAAAGGACTATTTAGAAATTGATCCGGAGAAGGATCAAATAGAAAATACTTAATTACGCAGTTAACGGAGGGTTTGCAGCTTTATTTGGGCAACTTGGGCCTGGACCTTGGCCCATTTGGCCATGGTGGCCGGCCAAAGAAGGGGAGGCGCCCCAACCCCAAAACCCTAGCCACCCTTCTCTCCCCTCTTGGCGCACCTCCCTCTCCCCTTGGCGCTTCATCCCCTCTTTCCTCCTATGCCTCCCCATGTCCAGCAGCATCTCCTACTCCCTTGAAGCCCTTGCTGCAGCCAAGAAGATGTTTCCCGCTGCCGGTGTCGAGGAGGAAGAAGGAGGCTCGCCGGGAGATAGATCGGCCAAGAAGAAGGAGGAGAAGAGGAAGAGGAAAGGGGGAAGGAGGATCGTGGCCTGGGGTGAGTGTTCATCACGTTTGGTAGTGGTTCTTCAAAGGGTAATACCTGTTTCCCCCTAATTAGATGCATAATTAATTGTTGAAGCAATGTCGGTTTTCTGTCTCCTCAGGACAAATCGCGTTAGAGGGACGTTTTGATTTAGTTAAGCGCGGATTCAGTCTCGGGCGTCTCCTAGAAAGTTGTAGAGGACGTCAATAGCTTTCAATGAAGTGCTAGATCGTGATTTTTGGACCTCTGTAGCAAAAGATATGATTTTATTGGTGCAGCTGTTCTGCAACCCTGTCAGTTTCTGGACAGGTTTTAGTGATCTGAACTTTGCGATCAGTTAAAAATAGAATTAGAGGATCTCAGTATAACGAAAGTTGTAGATAATTATCGTAGCTTTCAGGGAAGCACAAGAACGCGAAATTTGGGTAAACGAGCTGAAAGTTATGTTAGTTTTAGTGCTCTGTCCAGAAAGTCTAACGTGAAATCGATGTCTTGTTAATCGGCTTGAAAGTGATTTTAGATGGCCGAATCAGGGGAGCTCACCAACTAGGTTTAGTTGGGAAATTTGATAACCTTTGAATGAAGTCCAAGAAAACATAATTTGGACCTCTGTACAGAAAGATATGAATTTTAGAACTTGACTGTTCACAGAAGGTACAGAACAGCAATTAGAAATTTGGAGTCGGGATTGGGTTGCGAGCTATTGCTAGTTGTGTTTGTTTTTAGAATTCATGTGGTTCGTTACTGTGGTCTTAGTCTATGTTCTTGATTGAATTTAGGTGGGGAAAAGTGCGGAGGCAGCACCGACTTCACGTTCGATTCGCACGCCGTTAAGGCAAGTGCATTGTTTGATTAAATGGTTGTGTTTGATTGGTCATGATTGTGTGCTTCTCGATATGTGGTAGCATAGTGAGATTGTTGGCTTGATGTTGATTTAAGATTGATGGATCGTCATATATGTCCATGCTCTATTGTTATATGTTCTTCTTGTCTTGTGGTAATTTGATGATGATTAAATGATGAGCATGTGCATATTGAGATCATATTGAGGCTTGGTCATGTGGTGACCAAGTATGTTTCCTTTGAGATCCCGTCATGAAGGTGGCGGGCCCGAGATCCTCACTCGTGGAGTGTGGGCTTGAGTCCCCATTACTTGCGGAGTAATGGGCAATTGGTCCTGTGCGTGCGCGCACGAGCATGGGTATGCGGCGGCGGTTGCATACTCTGCATTACGGTGTAATGCACGAAAGATAAAGAAAAGGATCCTTCACATTGCATCTGCATGTGAAATGTTTGTTGTTGATCTTACGTATATTGATGCTGATGTTATGGCTTCTATTTACGTACTTGCTTGAGTCGTGGACTCACCCTTGCTTTGTTGTTATTTTAGGTACAGAGCCAAGAGCGACATGCATGGGGAAATGAAGCTGCTAGTCACACACATGCCACATGAACTAAATAAAGTTGAATGATCTTGAGATAGTAATTGTTATTAGTAAATGGGCGAGATGCTCAAAGGTTTATTATATCTTGTGTCTTGAGGTGGTTTAAGTGTAATAACGATGAGTAGTGGAACTTTATACTTCATCGGATTCTTGGATATGTAGCATATCTTTGATTATCTTTTGATGTCTCTAGCTGGTAGTTTGGTTAATTTATGATTCATTTGAATGTTGGAACCTCCGTGTAATTAACTTTACAAGGGAGGTTCTGCCGAAATTTATTAAGTTTGCTTTGATTAGAATTATTAAGGTTTGTTTAGTAGCATTCCAGGCTCATGTTGGGCTGGGGTGTTACATATGTGTTGAGAATGAGTTCTTTGTTAAAGTTATTGTCTTCTTTGAGCTTGTAATTGGTTTCCTGGTTGTAGTTTCTTGTAGTCAATGAACTTCTTTTGAATGGTGGTTTGAATGTAGTGGGCAAACTCCATTTGGTCTTTATTTGTTCTTTAAAATAAATATTGTTCTTCTGACTAGTGTGATATTTCCGCTACTTATGAAAGTAGTTAATTTGCAAGATTAATCTTTTCACGGAAGTTCTATTTTATCCTTTGTTGGAAATTGTAACTCAATTGTTCGCTTGGAATTTCGGGCAGTGGACGATTTCTTTTGCAAGTTCTTTATTAAGTGGGTGTATTGACCTTGCATATTTATTTTGGGTTAATTTGAGCGTTGAAGTTTTATGCCTCTTTTATGAGGAAGAGTATGTCAAAACCGTTAGTGATGTATTTGTAATACCCCAAAAGTATTCAAGAATATTCGAAAGAGTATTCGGGAGAGATTATGTGAATTCGGAGAAGGACCAAATATAAAATAGATTTAACAGCAATTAGATAGGGGGGTTTTTTGCAATTTTTCGGCAACCAGGGCCTCGGGCCTTGGCCCAGGAGGCCCATGAGGGGCCGGCCACCAATAAAAGGAGGGGGGAAACCCTAGTTGCTACAGTACCGCACCCTTGGTATTGTAGCGCCGCACTGTAGCACCCCCTACTGCTATGCCAAGAGGAGAAAGGGAGGAGAGGAGAAAGGGAGGAGAGGAAGGAAGAAGAAGAAAAGAAAAGGGAGAGAGGAGAAGAAGAAGAGAGGGAAGGGGAAGGTTCGCGGATTGCATCGTGGTCTACAGTGGTTCGTCAAGGGTAACCTAAATTTTTCCCCTTGTTTAGATGCATTACGGCTTAATTGATCTATGTCGATAATTAGGTCTGCTTAGGACAATTCGTGTTAGACCGACATTTTGATATAGTTACTGGCAGATTCAGTTCTGGACGGCTCCTAGTGTTTTGTAGAGGACGTCAATAGCTTTCGATGAAGTGCTAGATCGCATTATTTGAACCAATGTAGCAGAAGTTATGAATTTATTAGCGTGACTGTTCTGCGAATCTACCAATATTCTGATAGGTTTTAGTAATCTGACTTGAGCGAATAGTTAAATGGAAAATTAGAGGATCTCAGTATAACTAAAGTTGTAGATAATTATCGTAGCTTTCAGGGAAGCCCAAGAAAGTGAAGTTTGGACAAACGAGCTGAATGTTATGATAGTTTTAGTGTACTATCTAGAGAACCTGACGTGAAATTGATGTTTTGTTAATCAGCATAAAAGGGATATTAGATGGTCGAATCAGGAAGGCCCACCAACTAGGTTTAGTTGGGGAATTTGATAGCCTTTCAATGAAGTCCAAGAACACCTCATTTGGACTCATGTACTAAAATATACTGAATTTTAGAACACATTTGTTTCCAAAGGGGATAGATCACCATTTAGGAGGTTGGAGTTGGGATCGCGTTATAAGCTATTGCTAGTTCGTGCTTGCTTATGAAGTTTGTTTGGTCCATTACTGTTGTCTTAGTAAGATTTTAAATGAATTTTAGGTGGGGGAGTGGTCCCGGAGGCAGCACCCTCTTCACATCCTTCGATCTCACGCGGTTAAGGCAAGTACTTGTTTGCTAGTATTATGAATAAATATGATATCTATGGATGCTATAGTGTATAAGATGTTGTTGATCATGATTATTAATGTTGTGAAAATATGTATTATGCATGGTTGCTTGAGTGTATGAATGTCTATGAACATGAATGATAGAAGTATGAATGAGTTAAATTCATAGGTGATATTGCTGAGGAGGTATGATTATGGTGATTCATGATTTGTGCATATGCATCATGTTGACAAAATGAAGACTTGGTCACGTGGTTAAGGCAAGTGTAACGATGGGTATTGTAGATTTCATTGCATGGCTATGTGTGGTAGAAACAAGGAGTATTTGTGTTACCCATGATTGCTATGGTGGTATGTTTGGTAGTATTCATGGTTTACAGTGATATGAGTAAGGTACTATTATTTGATGCTTGGAGATCATGAGCCTTGATTATGAGCTTTTGTAGTATGTGTATGGTAATCTCATGCAATATTCTGTGGGCGCAAATTTATTTAAACTTGAGATTTCATACATATGCATCATGATGGTTATTTGAAGTTTTGGTCAAGTGATGACTAAGCAATCTGTTGAGGTCCTCGGCATGTTCATGACGGGCTAAAGGTCCCCATGTTTGTAGAGCATGGGCTTAGGTCCCCATACACAGGGGTATGGGCTATGGTCCTGTGCGGAGAGGCACATGCATGGGTGTGCATCAGCGGATGCACACTCGCATGACTGATAAAATGCAAAGAGAAAGAAAGTAAAGGAGCATGTTGATCATCTTTCATAGCATTTGCATGTAAAGTAATTGAAGTGTGATTTGTGTGATTCGGATGATGAGCTCACATGTTTGGTTCTTTATTTATGCCATTCATTATATTTCTTGACTCATTGGACTTACCTTTTGTTGTTTGTTGTTGTTTTTAGGTACCGATATGAGATCGCGGGCATGGGAAAAGAAGGATTAGTCTTGTTGCACTAGCGCACTATCTACCCACAACCCAATGCAAAGAGAATTTTATTATTAGTTGAATAAATTATTAATAACGCACTTTATGATTATTGCTTTACTTGGAATAAACTGTAATAAGCAGATAGATGTCTTTGGATGCTCTTGAACTATGTTCCAAATGTATAGATGCTATGGATGTTATAATAATGGTTAGTCAGTTTTGATGATTACTTAATCAATTTGTAAGTTGGAATGCTTACGTTTGGTTGGAACCTCTGATTAGATAGCTATTTAACCAAATGTTTAGATGCTATGGATGTTATAATAATGGTTAGTCAGTTTTGATGATTACTTAATCAATTTGTAAGTTGGAATGCTTACGTTTGGTTGGAACCTCTGATTAGATAGCTATTTAAAGGAGGTTCTGCCAAAATTCTGTAAGTTGTTATAGCTCATCTGGTCTAAATTATTAAAGTCAGTAGTATTATAGGCCTTTGTCAGACTAGGGTGTTACAGTTGGTATCAGAGCGGGCAGTAGGTTCGTGGTATTGGAATTATTAATTTTGACACACTATGCACTATAGGTGGGTTGGGTTTTCTTCTCGTACTGCATTGCATACGCACTTCCATTATTTGTATAGTTAATTTTTTACCTTTGGTACTAGTTGCTCTATGTGCTTATGTTTGAATTATTCTTGTTTGTGTTGCTTAGATATGGCAAGGGGTAGAGGCTGTGGCCGTGGTCGACCTTGACTCTTTGGCGAGGCAGAGCATCGCCCGCCGATGTTGAACTCTATAGCCGAGGAGGCTAGTCTTGCGGGATCAGAGGAAGAGGTCGCTTCAGCGGTTCAGGGGATCCAGGCACCACCAACCGCACCTGCTGCTGTGCCTGTAGCAGTTCCTGCGGCAGCACCCACGGTGGTTGCTATGGGGTTGCATCAGTGGAATGCTTTGAGGTTGGACACTTTTGATGGGTAGAACGCATGATGGATCGCTAATCGGCCGCACATAGAAAGGCATTTGGGGCGTTGGGTTTGACTTGGGCGAGAGGTGCGATTCGTGGCCTTTGGTTGAAGGGCAGCGGATCTCTGGTGGGAAGGAGTCCTGTCAGCTAGAACTGCTGCCCATGGACCGGCAACTTGGGAACTATTTGTGGAGCAATTCAGGAGAAGGTTTTATCCTGCCTCATTTGTGGAAAGGATGGAAGTATCATTGAACAGTTTCAAGCAGGGTAAGATGTCGGTGACAGAGTACGAAGTGGGTTTCAATAACTTAATTCGCTTCGTTCCAGCTGTGGCTACCAATGAGGAGGAGAAGGCTAAGAGATTTCGCAGAGGGCTCAGGAAGGAATTTCGTCAAGTATTGGGGGCACTGGAGCTGCGTGACTTTAGCTCCCTGGTAGAGCAAGCTAGGGGTATGGAGCTAGAGATGCAGCTTGGGGAGGAGTTACCAAGTACAGGGGGTGCAATGGTTTCTGAGGGTGCTGGTGGCAGTCAGAAGAAGAGTTTTGGAGGAGTAAGTGGGACGTCTCTGAAGCCAGTTGCCAAGAAATTCAAGTGTCCACATAATTCCTTCAAGTCCAGGTTCACAAAGCCACAGTCATCCTCCACTTCCCGACCGACAGCGAGTGCTCCTAGGATGCGACCGATCCCAGGGCAAGGTATGAAATGCTTCAAGTGTGGAAATGAACATCGTGCTTCAGAGTGTTCTTGGTCGGGTGTTTGTCGCCACTGTGGTCTGGAGGGCCACAAGGCGTTGGTCTGCAGGCGGAATCCCGCCAGTATTATCAAGTGGGAGCCAGTTCAAGCGCTAGCACCAGTGCCAGCTGCTTCTTCCCGAGGGTCCGTGCAGATGCTTGCAGCCACTCCTACTCACTCCTGGATGTAGCCTCAGCCCTACTACCCTACTCCTGGGGGAATCCCATCACCAGGGTATTTTTGGTCGCCACCCCCTGCGGCACAGTTCCCAGTTGTGTAACCTTCAGCACCTCCAGCACCACCATACCGAGTCTTTGGGTCACAGCCGTTCCAAAGATCGGTCTCCTCGCTATGCCGACCGCTCAGTCAGTGGGTCGTCTCGATGTGGTGACAGTGCGCTCAGTGGAATCGGTGAGAGCTTTTGTATTGTTTGATTAGGGGCTACTTTCTCTTTTGCATCGTTAGAGTTTGCTAGCCGGGCCAAATTGAGTATGAAGCCTATAACTCAGTCTGTTCTAGTTAATTCGCTTGGGGGAATTCTTTCTAGTTCCACAATCTGTCCTGGATGTGTGATTACTTTAGATGGAGAGGACTTTATTGCTAATCTGATGGTTATGAAAATGGACCCGTTTGATATTATTTTGGGAATGGATTGGTTGCATAATTACCTTGTTGTCATATCATGTTTTTGGAAGACAGTAACCCTTCAAGCTCCGTCTGGGCAAGAAATAGTTTTTCAGGGTAGTGCTCCCTCTTACTCACTCTGTGTGCTGGCTAGTTTGTATCCTGGTAGACGAGCCGCAAAGAGTGGATTTCTTTTTTCTTTAGTGGGAAAGCCGAGTTCCTCTTTGACTGCAGAAAGCATTCGGTGGTTCCGGAATTCTTAGATGTATTTCCAGCGGAGTTGCCAGAGATGCCTCCGCCACGTCCAATGGAGTTCAGGAGTGATTTGGTGCCAGGTGCTCGACCGGTTTCTATGACCCGTGCCGTTTGTGCGTCCTTTCGGGAGGAACTAAAGAAGCGATTGGATGATCTAAAAGCGAAAGATCTTATTCGACCCAGTGTGTCTCCGTTTGGAGGTCCGGTTCTGTTTACCAAGAAGAAGGATGGTAGTTGGCGCATGTGTATCGATTACCGTGCTCTCAACCAGCTGACCATCAAGAATAAATATCCTTTGCCTCGCATTGAAGATTTATTTGATCAGTCGAGAGGGGCAAAGGTATTTTCAAAGATAGACCTTCAGTTGGGATATAATCAGATTCCTGTCCGAAAGGAGGATATTGAGAAAACGACGTTCTCTACAAGGTATGGGCACTTTGAGTTTAAAGTTATGTCTTTTGGACTAACGAATGCCCCTGCTGCTTTCATGGAGACAATGAACAGGATGTTGCATGAGTACCTGTATGACTTTGTTGTCGTCTTTATTGATGATATTTTGATCTATTCAAAGACTGAAGCGGATCATGGGCGTCATCTGAGGCTGGTGTTGCAGACGCTAAGAGAGAATAGGTTTTATGCCAAGCTAAAAAACTGCGAGTTCTGGATGTCTGAAGTGGGATTCTTGGGGCATGTTATCAATGATACGGGAATATCCGTTGATCCAAGTAAAATCTCCACAGTGGTAGAATGGGGAAGGCCAACCAACATCAAAGAAGTGAGAAGTTTCCTTGGTATGGCAGGTTATTATCAGTGCTTTGTGCAGGATTTCTCCATCATTGTGAAGCCGTTAACCAGGCTCACTCAGAAGGATGTGAAGTTTCGATGGGATGAGGATTGTGAACGCAGTTTTCATATTTTGAAGGAAAAGCTGGTGACCGCTCCTGTTCTCACTGTTCCTGAGCCTGGGAAGCGGTTCGCAGTTTACTCTGATGCTTCTTGAGTCGGTTTGGGTTGTGTGCTCATGCAAGATGGTAAGGTTCTAGCTTACGCGTCTAGACAGCTGAAGAAGCATGAGCAGAACTACCCAACACATGATTTAGAGTTGGTCGCGGTAGTGTTCTCTTTGAACCTTTGGAGACACTATCTTTATGGTGAATCTTGTGATGTCTTTACTAATCACAAAAGCCTTAAGTACATTTTTACACAGAAGGATCTGAATCTGAGGCAGCGCAGATGGTTGGAGCTGATCAAGGATTACGATCTCATGATTCAGTACCATCCAGGCAAGGCCAATGTAGTAGCTGATGCTCTTAGTCGCAAGGCAACGCCGGCTACTCTGGATTGTTTAATTGAGGATTTTGACCGCATGGGAATATCTTATTGTTATGCAGGCACAGCTCAGGCCGAAACCCAGTTGATTCTAGAGTCAGCTATCCCAAAACACGTGCGGGAAGCACAACAGAGTGACCAATTATTGCAGAGGGTTAGGAAGCGTCTAGATTTGGGCAAGGAAGGGGATTTCAGTTTGGATGGGTCTAGAGCTTTGCGATTTAAGGGTCATCTTTGTGTGCCGCAAAAGGGGGGGTTAAGGATGACATCCTGAGGGAGGCACATTGCACTCCGTATACTGTTCATCCGGGTGAGACGAAGATGTATCGTGATCTGAAGCAGAATTTCTAGTGGAAAAGAATGAAAGTGGATATTGCTAATTATGTGGCCTCTTGTGGCGTTTGTCAGCAAGTGAAGGCAGAACATAAGCGTCCTACAGGGTTATTGCAGCCGTTAGAGGTTCGTCAATGGCCTTGGGATGATATCTCAATGGACTTTGTAGTTGTGTTGCCTCGATCACTGCGGGGTAAGGATGCAGTTTGGGTTATAGTGGATCGGTTCAGCAAATCCGCACATTTTATTCCCACCCGCACGACCAACTCAGTGAGCGACTTGGCTTCTATCTATGTGCTGGAGATTGTGAGATTGCATGGAGTGCCAAAGACCATTATTTCTGACAGGGATGCCAAGTTTGTTTCCAAGTTTTGGGAGAGTTTGCAGAGTGCACTGGGCACAGAACTTCGTCTGAGTACAGCTTTTCATCCACAGACAGATGGACAGTCAGAGCGCACTATTCAAACCCTGGAGGACATGTTGAGGTCCTGTGTTCTGTCCTGGAAGGGTAGTTGGGAGGATCAGTTGCCATTGGCGGAATTTGCTTACAATAACAGCTACCATACAAGCATGAAAGTCGCTCCGTTTGAGGTTTTGTATGGGCGTAAGTGCAGGTCACCCCTTTGCTAGGAAGCCGTGGGTGAGAAGGCGGTTTTGGGTCCGGATTGGGTAAAAAAGACGGTTGAACGAGTGGTTTTGGTGAGACAAAACTTATTAGCAGCTCAGAGCAGACAGAAAAGCTATTGCAGATGTGAGGAGAAGAGAATTGGAATTTGAAGTGGGAGATCAGGTGCTCTTGAGAGTATCTCCTACAAAGGGTGTGGTAAGGTTCGGTACCAGAGGAAAGCTTAGTCCGAGGTACGTTGGGCCATTCATGATCTTGGCTCAGATCGGAAAGTTGGCCTACTGCTTGGACCTACCAGAGTCTATGCGCGGAGTTCATAATGTGTTTCATGCGTCTATGCTAAGGAAGTACTTGAGGGATCCGGAGCATCATATTTCGCCAGAACCCCTAACCATCGAGCAAGATCTGTCCTTTGAGGCCAAGCCAGTGCAGATTCTGGAAAGATCAGAAAAAGCGTTGAGGAACAAAACTTTGAAGTATGTTAAGGTGCTTTGGTCGCAGTAGAACGAAAGAGAGGCCACTTGGGAACTGGAGTCTGGCATGCGCTAGCTATATCCAGACTTGTTCACAATAGGTGCGTAATCTTCGTTGTTATGTTTCCAGTCTCGGATTTATCTTGGGTAGTTTGGCATTTAGATTTGGCGTCGAATCCTGTTAAGGGGGGTAGAATGTAATGCCCTTTTGTCGTTTAGGAAGAATTCAGTTTGAAATCGGATTTTAACAGACAAATTCCGGCGACTCGCCTGTTCTTCTAGCTTTGGGTTAGGGCCAAGAGGAGGCCTTGAAGCCTAAGGGGGGGGGGAACGACCGTGGTGCCCAAAGGCCCATGTTGGTGGCCGGCCAAGGGGGGGGCTCCAACCCTAGCGCACCCCCACTCCCCCACGTCTCCCACCCTCCCCTTGTGGCCGCCACTTTCCCTCCCCTCCCCTCCTCCACCTTGCGCCCCAACCTCCTCCCTGGCCAGTCCCCCTTGCGCCCCCTCCCTTGCACCTCCTCTAGTCCTCCCCTTGCTGCTGGTGAAGATCTTCCATCCCCGCTGTCGGCCGAGTGGAGTAGAGAGGGAGATCGCACCTGGGGTGACCGGCCAAGAAAGGAGAAGAAGGTGAAGGAAGGAGCTCATCTTCGCGGGGCAAGTTCTTCATCTCGCTGCGATTCTACAAGGGTAACATTGCGCGTTCTTCATTGGTTGAGGTGCATTAGTTGTAATTGAATTCGTTTGGTAGATCGAGTCTCGTCACTTGCTAGATCGCGTTCTGTCCAGTAGATTGGACGACAGTTTTCATGATGTTAGATGCAGAATCTGGGAATCCAATCTCTTAGAGATAGTTGGGTTATGTTCATAGCTTTAAGTGGACACCAAGAACGCCCAAATCCGATTAACGGTCTGAGATTTATGAATTTTGCAGTTTCGCTGTCCTGCTGATCTGCCAGCTTTCGGGTAGATTGTAGGAAACTGGATAAAACTGTTATTTAAAGTGGAAATCGGAGGATCTTGTTATAACAACAAATGTAGGTAATTTCCATACCTTTTTATAGAGATAAAGAACGCAAGATTTGGACTTTTGTAGCAAAAGTTATGGCGGTTTTAGTGTACTGTCCAGAGAACCCAACGTGAATACTAATGTCTTTTGATTTGGCTTGGTAGGGGTATTAGATGGCCGATTTAGAAGGTCCCCTCAGCTAGGTTTAGTTGGAGAATTTAATTACCTTTCCAGAAAGTCCGAGAACACCTCATTTGGACTCCTACGCCAATAGATATGGATTTTTGTTTATAACTGTCCACCGAGGAGACAGATTGACTTTTAGGATTTGGGTTGAGATCGGGTTAAACACTTTTGCGAGTTAGTGATTGTCGTTATATGGTTTGTTTGGTATACTACCATTATCTTAGTGTGTTTTATAAATATGTTCAGGTGGTGGTTTGATCCCAGAGGCAGCTCCTTCTGCTCGTCCCCCGCTCTCCCGCGGTTAAGGCAAGTATAACGATGGGTATTGTAGATTTCATTGAATGGCTATGTGTGGTAGAAACAAGGAGTATTTGTGTTACCCATGATTGCTATGGTGGTATGTTTGGTAGTATTCATGGTTTACAATGATATGAGTAAGGTACTATTCTTTGATGCTTGGAGATCATGAGCCTTGATTATGAGCTTTTGTAGTATGTGTATGGTAATCTCATGCAATGTTACTGTGGACGCAAATTTATTTAAACTTGAGATTTCATACATATGAATCATGATGGTTATCTGAAGTCTTGGTCAAGTGATGACTAAGCAACTGTTGAGGTCCCCGGCATGTTCATGACGGTCTAAAGGTCCCCATGTTTGTAGAGCATGGGCTTAGGTCCCCATACCTGCGGGGTATGGGCTATGGTCCCTCTGCCAGAAGGCACAGGCATGGGTGTGCATCGACGGATGTACACTCTGCATTACCGGTAAAATACAAAAGAGAACGAGAAAGTAAAAGAGCATGTTGATCATCTTTCATAGCATTTACATGTAAAGTAATTGAAGTGTGATTTGTGTGATTTGGATGATGAGCTCACATGTTTGGTTGCTGTTTATGCCATTCATTATATTTGCTAAGTCAATGGACTCACCTCTTGTTGTTTGTTGTTGTTTTTAGGTACTAGTATGAGATCGGCATGCATGGGGGAAAAGAAGGATTAGTCTTGTTGCACTAGCGCACTATCTACCCACAACTGAATGCAAAGAGGGAATTTTATTATTAGTTGAATAAATTATTAATAGTGCACTTTATGATTATTACTTTACTTGAAATAAATTGTAATAAGCAGATAGATGTCTTTGGATGCTCTTGGACTATGTTCTAGATGTTTAGATGCTATGGATGTTATAATAATGGTTAGTCAGTTTTGATGATTACTTAATCAATTTGTAAGTTGGAATGCTTACGTTTGCTATAACTGTTAGTTGGAACCTCTGATTAGATAGCTATTTAAAGGAGGTTCTGCTGAAATTTTGTAAGTTGTTATAGCTCATCTGGTCTAAATTATTAAAGTCAGTAGTATTCTAGGCCTTTGTCAGACTAGGGTGTTACAAATTCATTCGCTTGGTGTTTTAGATAATGGAAAGTATCATTTACAAGCTTCATTGAAGTACGTTTCGACTTTATGCACTTCTTTTGGAGTAGTTATAATATTAAAGTTTAGTGCCTCTTCTTTGAGACAGAAGGTATCAAAACTCTTTTGAGATGTTTTGATGTGTTTTGTGAGAGGTTTTAAGCATAAAGGATAGATTGATAGAGATATCAAGTTGGGTCTATAATGTGGTGCGTAATCGATCTTAACCAAGATCGTTGGAAGTGAAGTTGATAGATTTGATGTTGTCATGGAGTTATTACATGATGAACTTGTTAAATGGTATGATCATTCAAACTAGGAATCCAAGACTTACTAACAGGTGTGGTGTATCGATTACTTGGTCTAATCATTAAGACGATGGAATTCGATAGATTTATTGGATAATTCGGAGTAAAGTATCTCAATGGATTTGTCTACCCATTAGTGATGATTATGTTAAGGATGTGTTTGACGTTGCCTTAGAGGATATTAATCTGGAAATTTTCATAAACTGGCTACTTGGTGATCATACATAATTGCTAGATTGAAACATGTATATCGGATTAGATGGATGTTGAGGTAGTACCTTGTGAAGCCCGATGATTAAAGGAGATGATGTTATTAAATATTTAATTGAACTCTGAGCATAAAGTGGAATGATGACTCTGTGTTTATAAATAGACAAGTGACTGTAAATAGCAGTAGGACCCCATTTGCATAAGTGATAAATACAATTGTCAAATGTCAAAGATAGTTGAAGTGTATGTTGAGTAGCACTAATGGTTGAATGGATGAAAGAATAAGTGATATCTAAAAACATGCATGGCAAAGTTATTATTTGATAGTATGGTCTTGTTAAAGAGGTTTTTACCTTGTGGTGGTGCTTCTTTTGGAGAGATTTATGATGGGACAAGAGGCTATGATGATTCTCGCTAGGAGTGTATTATTTCTTTGTTAGTGTGATTGTCAGTAAGGGATTTTGACGATAATATTGAATGTTTTGTATAAAGAAATTGGATCGCTCGCCTGATATTGATTAAGCGAAAATGTTTCTAGTTTCACAATTGTGATCTTTCAGACCTCATGTTGATGTGGTAGCTGAAATTGTTTTGAGCAAAGTGACGTGATGAGAGGTTTTATTAGTTTCTAAGTAGTTTATATGTGGTAGTCTTCAAATCTCTTTTTGTTGGAGTTGGCATGGTGATGTTGTAACCAACGAAATCCATTTTCTTTGTTAAAGGTAAGAGTGAAGTAGAAGTATTTGAGATCGAAGTCAAGTTTTGTAACTTGCAGTTTTTCGAATTTTGCTTAAACTTTCTGTTTTGCCCATCAGAGTTTCCTGAATTCCAAAAGTAATGTTCTATTCTCGTTTGAGCTTGGCTATTCTCTGCTCGTGGGACTTGTGCCCTCATCAATGATCTCATCCGTTTTCCGAGATCATTACTATTTGATTATTTCTCTTGATCTTGTAACTACTGTAAGTAGTAACGTTTTCCGATATGTTGAAATTTACTTCTATTTGCCTCTTCTTCTAAGAAAGGGTTAACCGAATTTTGTTGCAAAGTCCTTTTAGTTGTGTTTTGTCAACTAGTTAGTGGTGGTCTTGTAGATGACTTTGTGAGCCCTTGGGTGTCAAGTTTTTGAGAGGCATTGAGTAATAAAACGATTTATTAGAATAACTCTTGGAGAGGATTTGATTTAAATAGAGTGTTTGACTTTGGAGCTAGCAGATTTCGTTGTCACAACTAGTAGGGCCTATAGCGAGATGTGGCCCAAGATCTTGTGTTCATTTTGACAGAACATTAGAATTAGCAAGTATGGAAACCTTGAACAGTTTTTTTAGAATATATGGCTGGTACTTTCGGTAAGATTGTGTAGAAGAATTATGATAGTGTAGTTTAATGAGAGTAGCAGTGTAGAGAAATCTAGTAGTCGTGTTATTTAATGGGATAACAGGAATTGTTGAGTTATTGTCAAGTATGACTCGGCCTCAGTGAGTAACACTATGGGAGTTAGATTATCTGTAAGGATAACTTGATCAAGAATATATTTATTTTTTGATGTTAGTGATTGAGTATGTTTGAATCCTGATCAATCAGTTAGGGTATGGTGAATGGGTATTTTGTGGTTGAGTAGCTGTATTTGATTGGTGTGGGTTGGATAAGGTCTATGATTGGTGGATCGAATCGCCTTGGGCGGTCACTTGGTTAGTGAGGGATGTTAACAATAATGATTGAAGTTATTGTTGAGCTATGTGAAATTTTAGTCATCAGATCTAAGGATTACCTATCAGGTATACCATACATTCTTTGTAGGATTCTCAAAGGTTGAATTTGGGCTTTACATTTTTATGCTAGCATCTTGGTTTCCTATGATTAGGTTCCAAGAGTTATATTGATCTTTGATAGAATCCTTTGGATGCAGTAAAAGAGTGTGAATGCGGTGAATTTCAAGTTGTTTATCCTTAAAAGATTGAGGTGATGTGATTGTGGCTGAAATCTATATCGAGTTGTGTTGGGAATTATTTGTCAAAGTAATTTCTTTTGGTAGAGAAGTTGACTAGAGTATACTATTGTGGATTGAAAAAGTCTCTTTACATAGGTTTGGATTTTGTGTTCAGTTTAGCATAGCTTTGAGATTGCCAAACTAAAAGAAATGAATTAGTGTGTTATGCGATGATTTGGAATCTCATGGTTTAAGAGAAAGTTGAATTCTAAAAAGAAAGTTTGAGAAAAGGTTGTGTTCTCGGATAATGATGTATTCTCTTAGTTTTATTTGAGCTTTGTCTCTAAGACATATGCCAATTAAAAATTGAGTTGATTCTTCTTGGTATGCGTGATTCTTTTTGGTTAAGAAAAAGAAAAGAAATGGTTATTTTGGGCATTTGAGTGATTTCGCCTCTGGCTTATGTGGTGTTTGTTGGCAAACTGCCTACTTGGAAAGTGGAGGAGTTTCATGATGAATATTTTGGTTTTGGATTTAACTTTCTTTGGTGGGGAGTTGGTAATGCGTGTTTGCAATGAGAATCATTTATTCTCAGTTGAGTTCTGTTGTGCGTCCCGGGTTAAAGGAGGTGCTCATTGTTAAAGTGAAGAGATCGATTGATATAAGGAACAAGAGTTTTGTGTGTTATGTGCAGGTTGTGTTGTTTGGTACCAAAGGGAATGTTGACCCAAGGTACGTTGGTTATTCCCGAAAGTTGCAGAGATTTGAGAGATAACGTATCACTAGGACCGTCTTGAGTCCTGGCATGGGGCACATATCATTTTGTATGATCTAGTGCCGAGGGAGACATATGGAGTGTGAAGTTTCGTTTGGACCGTTGACCCACGAGTAAGACCGTGCCTTCGAGTCATGTCCGTGGAGTGACACGTGACAGGTTGGGACGAGTAATAAGCAGTAACACGTTAGTTACGTCAAAGTGCGGTGGTCCCATAATTCCGAGAGGAGAACGATTTGAAAATTGGAGTCTCACTTGCGCGAGCAATATCTGGTATTGATCACAGCAGGTGCGTGGTTTTGTGGTAAATTCTAGCAGTGATTGTTCCTTGACATTAAGCATCTTTAGAATTCGGGGTCGAATTCTATTTAAGGTGGGTAAAATGTAATACCCCAAAAGTATTCGAGAATATTCGAAAGAGTATTCAGGAGAGATTATGTGAATTCGGAGAAGGACCATGTAATACCCTGAACGTCGTTTCGGCTTCGGATTTAAATTAATCGCGGAGTCACCGGTTATTCAGTAAATCGTGGGAAAAGGAAATTAAAATGTAAGTTAGCAGTAAATTGGGAAAAACAAAGAGATTTAATTTATTAAAAATTAGTCTAGGGAGGCGGGCTTGACACCTTGGGCCGAGAGGGCCAAGGGTGGCCGCACCCTCCCCTTTGCCCTAGCTGCCACTCCCTTTTATTTCCTTGGCTGCACCTCCTCCCCTTTTTCCCTCTCCCCGCCGCCACTTTCCAGCCCCTCCCTCCCCATGGCTGCTGCCCTTGTGCAAGAAGAAAAGGAGAAGAGGAAGGAGAAGAGGAAGGAGAGGAAGAGAAGGAAGGAGAAGAGAGGAAGAGGAGAAGAAAAAGAAGGTGATCCCCAAGGTTAGGTAATTTTCCCCATCCCAAATCCCTGATTTTTGCTGTAATTAGGGTTCATAGCACGAGATTTGATGGGGATTAGCATTTAGGTTCTCCAATTAGAGAGTTCCTGCTGATTGCCCGTAGATCAATTCGCGCTTGCGCAGTTGTTTCTTGCGGTTTAGACCCATGAAGAGATTTTTCCTGCAGTTTGTCCCAAAAGGAAAAACGTAGAGGACGACGATGCGCATCTACTGTATTGTTTTCAGATTTGTTGGCCGCGTAATTTAGTCGTACCAGGATCTGGAATCTCGCTGTCCATCAGGGTTGCAGACAGGGACAGACCACTGTTCAGATGGGAATTAGGGATAGTATATGAATTCTATATTTTTGGCCACCATTGAGAAAGTTGTAGGGAATTTAGTAAGCTAGTTTCTGTATAAAAATAAAAAATTTTAGAGCCATACTCTGTTGTTGGGAAGCTTTTGATCCTGACTGTCCTGACTGAGAGAACAGAGGAGGATCTCTGTTTTGAGCATTTAGTTACCCCATGCTAAGAACAAAATAAAAATATATGATCTACATGAAAAGTGTAGGTATTTAAGTGAGGAATCTAGATATATATCTTTTGCTGTGATTAGTTTTATACTTTTAAAGATATGAAAATGTTAAGCAGCCCCGCTGCAGTGGGATTAGTGTAGAACCGTTACGCCGGAAAGGTTGTTGTGGGATTTCGGGGCTTAGCGACACCTTTGCTTCTTAAGAATCATTTTGAGTGTTGTTGTATGGTTCTGAGGTGTACTTTTGAACAGGTGGTTTTGCTCCTGATCGTACGTGATTGCGTCGCTTCGCCGATAGAGGCAAGTAAATGTAGCGGTTGTGCTACGGTTTAACTCGTTATTCTTACTTCTTGCAATATACATGTTTTTCATAACTTGAAGTTATATGCCATGGGATGGGTCAAGCATTGCATTCATGCTTTGACATGTTATATTGATTATTCATGCTATGAGATAATCTTGTATGTTTATGTGTTGTTTCTATGATCGCTATGAGTGAGGATAGTCAATGATAAGAGGTAGGGTTTGCGTTTGTTGCCTTGGGCATTGCGATTTATACCCCGTTCGTGGTGCGAGGATATTGATGCGATTACCTCGGGTAACTTAGTTGCGGATGTCATGGGTAAGTTTCTTAGAAAAGTGTTATCCTCCTTGAATTGATGTTGGCGATTCTTGGCCTATTGCGATTAATGATTTTCTCTCGGGTTAGTTGTTTATTGCGGTTGTTGGGTGTCAATAGGCCTCCAATTGTTCTTGAGACCAAGTATTGTTTCTTTCGATTGATGGGTTGTTTGATGCTCGTGAGCGTGCTTTTGGAGAGACCGGTATTTTCGCGATGTTCCATCTTTCTTCTTGGAAAACATGACTCTTGTATTTCGTTTGATATTTTGAGAGAGAATCAAAGCTTTATGTGGAAGTTCATTAACTTGTGGAAGCATTGGCTCTATGCATTTGTTTTTAGGTTTGATTTCTCTCTAGAAGGGAGTGTTAAAACCCTTTGTGATGTTTTGTTGTGTTTAAGTAGTAGGTGGAAATTATGTAAATAATTGATAGATTGTGAATTATCAAGTTGAAAAGTTAGCGTGGTACATCATTAATTTCTACTAACATCCTTAGAAGTGAAGTTGATTAATATGATGTTGTCTGTTGTAGTTTCTTGAAGATTTGTGGCTACGAATTTAGCGATACATGTGTAGAACTCATGCATTTATTAAGGAATATGAAAAACAATTGTTTTGACTATTGTAGTTGTTTAATTTTCCCAACTTGTTGGATAGATTGGATTGATCGATCTTAAGTAATGTCGACCATTGGGATGGTCAAGTAAGGAGGTGTTGGAATATTGCCTTAGTAAGATTAACTTTTAATATGTTCTCTCTTTACATACTTGATGAGCATGTACAATCATTAAATTTATGTAACTTTTACCATGCTAAATTGTTGAAACATATATACGAGAAATGGATGAAGGTTGATGTATTGACTTGTGGAATCTTGTCTTATAAAGTGGTATTATTGATGTTTAAAGTTATTTTATTTTAATATCTTAACATAAGGTGGAGTCACTACTACGAAAAAGCCATCACGAGCGGTTGGAACCGTCATCACGAGCGGTTTTGAACCGTCCGGAAAAATAGGTGTGATAACGGTGGTTATCACAGCACGGTCGATGAAACCGCTCGTGATATGAATATCACGAGCGGTTTTATCAACAACCGCAGTGAAGAAGAGTATCACGAGCGGTTATGGTCACAAAACGTCGTGAAGTCGAAATATCACGACGGTTATATTTAAAACCGTCGTGATACTCGTGTTCCTGACGGTTATTTACACTAAACGTCTGTGAAGTCGACTTATCCTGAGCGGTTCGTTGTTAAAACCGTCATTATACTCGGAGTTCACGGGCGTTTTTACTTAGAACCGTCAGTGATACTTTGAGTTCACGACGTTTTTCTTATAACCGTCGTGATACTCTGTCTTCACGCATCGTTTTTATAAAAACCGTCTGTGATAGTTCATTAAACTAACTACATTTTCACGATTTTGGCTAGCCTCGGGAATTGCTAGCCATGCCCTCAAAACAAGCATACAAAAAACGGATACATCACGTATAATCAATTGTCGACAAAGCGAATCGATCATTACTCAAAATAAATTACAAAAGATCACATTTGTTCAAGTATTGTTACAAAATAAATTGGATTACAATTGAGTAAATTGTTTGCGGTGGTTGAGAAGTGCCGGCGGGTGATGCGCTCGGTCGGCGGAGTGAAATTCTCGGTGTCCTTAATTATCTCTCGATATGATAAAGCCATGAGCTTCCTCGAATGTCCCCGATCTCATTATCAACGAGTCCATCTAATTCTATATTCAAACCACATAAGCTAGCAAGAGTAAAGTGTTATGCATATATATTTAATTTTATAATTAGAAAATAATTATTTGGAGATTCACAAACCTCGGGATCCTTCTTCCTAGCTCTAATGATTTGGTCCATATGATGGCAAACGAGATTGCACATAACTCATCATTTTTTCTTGGCGGCCTTGCAAAAATAGAATTACATATATCGATTCGAGATGCGTTATTATGAAGTATGATATAGGATTATCGTATTATAGCGCGTCACGGAAATTTTGTCTGTGTGTTAGTTGGGCGCTCTTTCCATCGTATATTCCTTTGTTGGCAACATAGTCGATGAACGACCTACATGATTCAAAAATTTATCCTCGACCATTTCAAACTAATGGAGACTAAAATAGAGTTATGTATGAAGGAAATGAGCATACATCCGAGTATTCCTCCTAGAATCTTTGAAGTCGTGGTTGTTGCGGATTAGGGAATCAAGGTATATCACATGGTTCCTCTTTGGTATGATGACTAAAAGGATCCATGGTACCTACTCATGTATGTCACTATAGTCATTAAACCTGAGTTCGTGCTGCGTATAAAGTAGAGCAAGTAGTGACACTTACCCACGGTTGTAGGGCACCACGATGTACTTAGTGTTCTGCGTGAAGCAATGCACGTAATGTATTTCTCGGCGAAGGGCGAGTCTATTTGGATGGTTTGCAATGATACCACATGTGGGTCGAGAAACCCACCGGTTCTTTCCACCGGATATTTTTCATCATGTATCTGTACATAAGAAATGAGTTGTGATATTTATCGGTATTACGTGAATGTAGAACTTGATTGTATGCACTTACGATGTCCAACATCGTGAAGCGAGCGTCAAGGCCAGCGAGGTTGAATAGGTCATATAGGTCGTTGAAGCCCACGACGAAGTGGTTCGTCCGTTGAAGAAATGCTTATCCTCGTATCGGCGGTGATTCGATGATCGCACCCTCCTTTGGGTCCTATCCAAGTACCGGGCATGCAAAGCGACAAGCATATCCAAAGACGCCCTAATGCTGCGGGGAGCACAGCGGTTTCCGAGGATGTACTTCGCGGATATTCCCGACTTGCGGACTTGAGGGGCCGATTTGGTCTTAAGCATTGGCAGCGTCTTCTTGCGAGACGACTCGGGACCCGATACGGTGACACGCTTTTCTTGTTCCTTCGATGTCTTCTCCAAGGGAACCGAAAAGGTGGCCTTCTGAGGCGAAATATGAGGTGGAGTCATGGAGGGTCCCGTTGGAGAGGAATGGTCGTGTTGAGATCGCGGCCTTCTGGGTCAGGGCGATGTCCTTCTTGGGCCATTGGATAAAGCGTACGGCATCCCTAGTGTTGTGATCTCTTCATTCGGGCGAATCTCCAGCGGGGCGGCCATGAAATGTTCATGTACCATGTCCACCTCCACCCTGGCGTAACCCTGCGCCACCTGGACACCGTGCTGCACTGCCCCTTCCTGGTATGGATGCACCATCCCCCGCGCGGCCTCAATAGAAATGGACCCAACTAACCTCACTACGAGCTTGCAGGCCGTCGGCTCCTACAAAACGATACGCAATTAGCTAAAGTGTCCTATAGGTCTATCTTTGCTTGCATTCCATACATGTACATTACCTTGATCTCGTCTATCGGTGGTGGACATCGTCATGTCCAGAATTATGCGTGGACGCGACGCTACTCCGATGTCGAGCAGGACTGGCTCCCAAATTAACAGGGGCGGCTTGCGACTGCTGCTGGCTGAGGAGTTGATTCAATTGATCCTGCAATGCTGCCAGCTTTCCTTCAAAATGTTCACCATGCATGCGAACCGGTCCTCACGCTTCGGCCTTAGATCTCTTCCTACTCTGTGCGTGCGATGAGTCGTCTGCGAATCCATGACTCCATGGTGCGGTAACCCCAAGACCTCGCGTGCGTCCGGTGTTCCTTGTTTCCGTGGTGTAGAGAGTATATCCTTCTCCTGTCTACATGGAAGGAGCCTTGGGAAGTTTGGGCGACAATTCACGCCGCAAGAAGTCATCATGTTATTATAGATACTATGAAGTTATATATGGAGTTATTAACTAGGTAGTTCGACATACTTACCAAGCGTTGAGACACTTCCTCGTCTGCGGGTTTGTGAAAGAGATGCTTCCGAAGCGAGACTTTTGCCTCGCTTTTAACCGAGCTAGGGAACGCGGTGCGTGACATCGGGAAACGCGTTGTCCTCCGCGCCGCCCATTCATCATATTTTCCTGCGTATCCAGGTGGTGCGAGTGCGTGCGGATGAGTGTTTCGTGTCCGAGAGCTTTGTGTGCCGCACTTTGCTCGTTAAATTCAGGCGTCGTCTTCATAGCAACAAAGGAGTCCCATGTTTCTGCGTCAAGAATGCATGCTTGCGAAGGCGTCGACCGTGTTCCGCGTGCCGTGACAAGAATGCTCTTGAACGACCTCCACGATTTATCGATCGTGAGCATCGCCGTCCGTTCCACGCGTGCCATGTGCGCTTCGGGATAGTGAACTTTTGTAATAGTTACGTCCACGGCGCGCCTCTCGCTTCTTCGTCGAGATCCTTCCACCTTGGTGTGGTGATGGGGACCCGTTTCCTTGCAAGTATCCCGCACATGGTCCGAATCTCGCGTGAGCTCTTGGGGCGCAGAGGGACCCCAAACCGACTAACCTCCGTGATGACCGGATCGGCCCACAGCATCTTCGATTCTCCTCGCCATCTCGCTTTCGTGTCATTGTCATTGCGGCGTCGGCGACGTGGGAAAGATGGTGCCTCTGCAATCTGCGGCGTCGGCGGCGGGAAGATGGTGCCTCGCCATCTCGCTTACTTGCTATCTATATAATTAGTTTGAGATATATTACTACCGGGCCAGGGCGAGGTTAAGCACACGAAGAAAACAAACCGATTGATACCAAAAGATGTGGTGAGCATTCTTTTCTTATTAATGCAAACAATGGAATGATCTAGTGTAATAACTCAACAAAGAATTTCTAAAGCAATGTTCAACAACTAGATGCTTTGCAAGCAGACAACAAAAGAGGTCACCTCATCGATAAAAATTCAACACATCGACACCACATTGCTTCCTAACGACATGATTTCTCCATGAAAACAATTAATATTAATGTATGGGCACAATGTTGCATCCTCAAATGAGCATAATTGAGCGACTAAACACATAAGCTATTACGAGAAAGATCACGAGCAATTGCGATTAAATGAACCTCAAAGATCACATACATTTGCGGTTAAGATGCCATGGCAATCAAAACGAACCCTCAAATGCATTTTTTGTTGACAAATTGCTCTCGGTTGACAAATTGCATAAGACATAGTCTTTGCAATCTTAGTCCTCTCACAAAATCTCTTCACCAATCAATTTAGATAATTACAAAACAGATCTTGAGCTCAAACTACAACACATAAAGCATTCTATAAGCAGAACATCTAATCATATATCTTGAGAATAATTCACAAATTTATATCAACAATAAGCCTAATTAACATCGAGAATAAAAATATGCTTAAGCTCAAGTCCTGTTTCTAATCATCTATTTGATTTGATTTCGCTATCATCACGAGAAAACATACAAGTCGATCTTAATTCGCTATAATCGCAAAACAAAGAGTACAAGAGCTCAAGTCTGTTTGTAAATATCTATATGATTTCATATTTTGACTACATCACGAGCATCAACAAGGCATCATCGTAACCCATCACAGAGCATCAAACCCATCACGAGCATCAACAGAGATCATCACAGAGCATGAACAAGGCATCATCGAACCATCACGAGCATCAACAGAGCCCATCACGAGCATCAACAAGGCATGATCGAACCCATCACAGAGCAAGGGAGGTGCGAGGAGAGGAGGTGACGAGTAAGAGCACAACCTAGTGTCGGTCGCCGAGGTCGGACCCATCACAGAGCCCATCACGAGCATCAACGAACCCATCACGAGCAAGGGAGGTGCGAGGAGAGGAGGTGACGAGTAAGAGCACAACCTAGTGTCGGTCGCCGAGGTCGGAGGCGGCGGTGTCGGGCGCCGGTGTGAAGCGCCGAGGTCGGGGCGTCGAGGTCGGGCGCCGAGGTCGGGAGCGATAGTGTCGGGCGGCGGTCGGGCCGGTGGGTCGAGTCGGGCGGCGGTGAACGGGAGCCCTAGAGGAGGCAAAGGAGCACGCGATAAACTTCGAAGTGCGGGAGAGGAAGGGACGAGTGAGGAAACCCTAGCGGTTCCCACCTTATAAGAGGCTATCACAGACGGTTCTTTACTAAAACCGTCTTTGATAAGTAATCATAGACGGCTCTATCTAATAACCGTCTGTGATACGTTCCATATCACAGACGGCGGTATTTAAACCGTCTGTGATAAACTCATATCACATTTTATCACAGATTGGTTTTGTCGGGATATCACAGACGGTTATCAAATAGAACCGTCTGAGATAATCTCATATCACAGACGGTTCTATTATAGAACCGTCTGTGATAGATCCAGACAATTATCAAATACAATGAACCTGGTGACAACTATATATGAATTACAATGAACATCCACATTCACATCAATATCCACATATATGAGAGATGACAAAACACGTGACAAGTATATATGAAGACAAGCTCATAACACATTTTACTTCAAAAACCAATTGTCGATTCGATGAGCGTCCACATTGACATCAATATCAAAATATATGAGAGATTACAAGTCCATAACACATGATGTTATAGAATAAATTAATTACAATGGATTAAAATCTTAATGAAAATATAGCCCTTCATGATGATCGACGCGCATATAGCTAGCTTCCTGACTGGGTTCTTCGTCGAGCCTGATGCCATCTCCGAAAGGAGGCAACTCGTCAAATTGATTGTATTCTTCCTCGTCCACTACATTCTCAACACCGACAATCCTTCTTTTTCCATGAAGAACTACGTGGCGTTTCTTATTTGCCGGGTCGGTTACATAGAATACTTGAACAACTTGATTAGCCAGTACGAATGGTTCGTCTTTGTATCCGACACGTTCAAGGTCCACGGTAGTGACGCCGTACTTGTCAACCTTCACCTGTGGGAGATGGACCCAACGGCACCGAAATAGGGGGATCTTGAAAAGCACGTAGTCGAGCTCCCATATCTCCTCTATTTGCCCATAGTACGAGCTCCTCAGCCCATCGGTACTGAATGCATCTATGCGGACACCGCTGTTCTGGACTGTGCTCTTCCTATCCCGAGCTGTCGTATAAAATGTGTACCCATTTATGTCATATCCTTGCCATGTGACAATTGTAAATTGTGGCCCTTGTGCCAACCATAGCAATGTATCATCACTTGATGACCTCCCAGTGATTCGCACCTTTAACCATCCGTTGAACCGACGGTTGTGCTCTCTCATGATCCAAACCTCCGACCGGTTTGGATTTTGTTGGCGTACCATGTCTTTGTGCTCGTCGATGTACGGGGACACTTCGGTCATGTGTTGCAAGACCATGAAATGGGCTTGAGCGTATGTATCCAGATCGGGAGTGATTGATTTCCTTCCGATGGTCCCGAGCCATATAGTCGACACAGAACTCAATGACCTCTTCCGTTGCATAACCTTCGATGATGCGGCCCTCCGGTCGAGATTGATTCCGTCACGTAGGACTTGAGAATTCCATGTACCTCTCGAACGGGTACACATAACATAGGAACACAGGGCGCATATCTTTATCTCTTTCACAAGGTGAACAATGAGATGGACCATGATATCGAAAAATGACGGAGGGAAATACATCTCAAGATGACATAGAGTCGTCACCACCTCGGCTTTGTAGAGCATCTAGTCCTTGGGGATCGATGACCTTACGAGCAATTGAGTTGAAGAAATAACACGCCTCAAGATTGCTACTCGGACCTTGTTCGGCAAGATACTCCTAATTGCAACAGAAGCATTTGTGTCATCAAGACATGACAATCATGCGACTTCATACCAATTAATTTCAAATCTTGCATAGAAACAAGTTTCTTAATGTTAGCGAGTAACGGACGGGACTTTCACAAAGATGCAAGCTCGCACGATTCATATCTCTCGGCCTTGGACAGAGTGTAGCAAGCTGGTGGGAGGTACGTTCGTCCTGTATCAGTCTCTTGCGGTGCTAACTCGGTCCTTATGTTCATATCGACCAAGTCTCTCCGTGCGTTAACACCATCCTTTGTTTTGCCACTAATGTTCAGTAAGAGACCAATCAAGCTATCACATACATTCTTCTCCACATGCATGACGTTGATGCAGTGGCGAACTTCTAAGTGCTCCCAATAAGGCAAGTCCCAAAAAATTGACCGCTTCTTCCAGATGTTCTTCTGACGGGTTCTTAATTGACGTCCCTTCCCAAGCACAACATCGATATCCTTAACCATATCATAGACATCTTTCCCTCTAAAAGCCCTTGGAGCTGAACCGTCCTCCTTATTTCCGTCGAATTGTTTCTTCATCTTCCGGTATGGGTGACTCCTGGGAAGGAACCTACGGTGACGCGTATACACAGTTTTGCGTGAGTTGTTTAGCCATATACTCTCTGTAGCATCTAAGCAGTGCGGACAAGCTTTGGCTCCTTTTGTACTGAAGCCCGACAGGTTACCCAGGGCAGGAAAATCATTGATGGTGCAGAACAACATGGCGTGTAAAGTGAAGTTCTCTCGTTTGTACGCATCCCATACCTGTACCCTTCGTTCCACAGTGTCACAAGATCTTCCAGCAATGGTGCTAGGTACACATCAATATCATTCCTAGGTTGTTTCGGCCCTTGGATAAGTAGTGACATCAAAATGTACTTCCGCTTCATACACAGCCAAGGAGGAAGGTTGTACATGCATAGATTCACAGGCCAGGTGCTATGTCGACTGCTCATGTTACCGAAAGGATTCATTCCATCTGTACTCAACCCTAACCTTATGTTCCTTGGTTCTGCACCGAACTCTTCGAACCTCCGATCGAAGTTTCTCCACTGAGCAGAATCAGCAGGGTGTCTTAGCTTTCCATCTTTCTTACGGTCCTCTGAGTGCCAACGCACCAATCTTGCCTCTTTTGAGTTCGCAAATAAACGCTTCAAACGTGGGATCACAGGCAGATACCACAACATCTTAGCAGGAGGTCCTTGCTTCAACCTAGAAGTATTCTGACGCTTGTATCGGGATGCTTTGCACACGGGACATACATGCATGTCTGCATACTCTTTACGATAGAGGATACAATCGTTCGGACATGCATGTATTCTTTCTACTTCCATTCCCAATGGACAAAGAACCTTCTTTGCTTGGTAGGTGGTGTTGGGCAACACGTTTCCCTCCGGAAGAATGTCCGCTAGGAGACCTAACAACGCCGTGAAACTCTTATCAGACCAACCATTGCTTGCTTTTAATTTAAGCAGTTCAATCACGGTTGACAACCTTGTATATTCGGCTTGCGGCCGGGGAACAAAGGTCTCACCGAGTCCTCCATTAAGTGCTCGAATTTACAAAACTCTCTCATCGTAGTTCTCTTACGCATCGCGTAGCATCCGATCCATTGTTATCATGTGACCTATCCTCATCAAAAGCACGATCTACATCCGCATATCGTTGACATCCGGCATATCGTTGACTTCCTCGGCGATGTCGTTATTACTAACTTCATGTCGCTCTTCACCGTGGATGGTCCAACATGTATACCCTTTTTGAAACCCTTCGAATCAAGTGTGCTTCTATCTCGCGAGTTGGTAAACATCTTGATTATCGCAATCAATGCATGGACAGTACATATATTTTATCCTTTTTCAACATATCCTGCTCGGCTCTTCTAAAAGCAACCACGCCATTAATGTACTCTTGACTCACACGGTTCACACCATACATCCAGTTTGGTCCATCTACGCTACATGTAACAAAATATATAGTGTCAAATTAGATTAATAAAATCTCTCTCAACCGCTCTCTCTCTCTCCATTTCCTTCCCCCTCACAGAAACTTTAATATTATTCCAACTACCAAATGAAAAATATTATTCTATTCCCTTACATCGGATACAAAAGTTTACTCCCACTGCGACTCTTATACACGCGATGCTTAGCATATTCTACCATATCTCGATTGGGTTATAAAGAATGTTACCCTCGTAGCTCACGACGAAAATACCAAATCGATCTATTCCGATTGCTGTCTCCCTCCCTTTCTCCTCTCCTTCTCCCTCCCTTTCTCCTCTCTTTCTCTTCTCCTTCCCTTTCTCCTCTCCTTCTCCCTCCCTTTCTCCTCTCCTTCTCCTCCCCTCTCTCTCTGTCGGCGGCGCAGTGGGTTTTTATCTGGGTGGCGGCTCAAATGGGAATGGGCAGGGGGTACTCAAGGTATTTATAGCGCGAGGATATCACGACGGTTCCAAATATGAACTGCTCATGATAGGCATATATCACGCACGGTTTATAAATAAAACCGCTCGCGATATGTCACTGACGGTGCTTTTATGAACCGCTCGTGATACGAGATTATCACGACGGTTTATATACAAAACGTCGTGACATATCACGACGGCTCTATTAATAAACCGTCGTGATATGGTGAATTATCACGACGGTTCATAAATAGAAGCGTGCGTGATATTTCCTGACGGTTCTTTATATAAACCGCTCGTGATAATCATATATCACGAGCGGTTACTAGGAAGAACCGTGCGCGATAGACCGGCAAAGCAAATGCTTGCCGCTAGCAGACCCAACACGACGGATTCAAATTAACCCGTCTGTGATGGGGTGTCTTCTATAGCCTGTTTTGTAGTAGTGAGTATTGAATCTGTGCTCTTTATTGTCTTTGTGATTGCAAATTAGAGATAGGATCATTAATGCTATGCTGATGAAAAATTAATAATCAATTATTGACAAAGAATGGCTAGAGTGTAATTACTTTTTGCTAAACTAGAGTTGAGCATCAGTACGAGATAAATGTATGAAATCTAATAAGAGATTCATACTAGCATGTTTTGTGAGGTTGTTATGTTCTAATATCATCTTGTTAAAGAGTTTGTTTTAATATGATGGCTTATGCACTAGGTTTAACTAGATTAAGTAGTTGGAATCTTATTTGGATAATAAGAACATGATGAAGTGATTTATGGTGTTCCTTTTGGAAAATATGAAGGAGTGAGATGATATGATGATTTTTTTGCAAAGAATGTTTTACCTTGTTGTGAATACAATCGATAGCATGTAGTTGTGATTATGGTGTTGAATGTTTTAAAAATAAAGGAATTTGTTAATTCCATAATACTTGTAACACCCTGGCTATTCGGAAGCCAAGATGTCACCTAAAACATCTAACATACATCCATATTGCGGAAGAATTCGAATAAAATCAACTAATGATAGTATCAAAACAACCAAGACATGATGAAGGTATCCTTCCTTCACCATCTAATCTATTTATTTCAGTTCATTGATAATGAAAGTTCATATGCAGTAATAAATCAACCTCAATGTGGAGAAGGTATCCTTCCTTCACCAATTATAATTTAATTATTACAGTTCATCATTAACGAATGTAAGATAGAACTAAATTTAATCTTGAACATGAATAGGTGATGTGAGCAGTAGTGCGTGTCTACTCCCTCCCAAGTGAGCCAACATCAGGGGTTACCTAAAATAAACAAACAACGCAAGAGTGAGTCCATGACTCAGCAAGTACATATATCAATAAGATAATCATTCAATATGAATAAGACAAACTCATCATCAGGTTCGATCACATCACAACCGACTACATATGAAGACATGATATGAATGCTCAAAATCAAAGGAATGGACTGCACACATGCATATCTGGTATAGCCGTGAAACACCGTCGGTGTTCACTCAAGCCCGCATCTTAACAAAAATGCGGATCCACTTCCGTATGAAGAACGTTTCATACGGGTGTCCAACATTGCCCATCTTGGAGTTAATGGGTCTTACATGCCCATTCGGAATTAATGGGTCTTTCAAATCCACTCCGTGGGCGGGACATGACAATGTCCAACACGCCCACACGGAATGGTGGGACTTGCAATCCACTTTCGTGGATGAAACATGCATAATGAATGCATAGAATGAAATACGAATATTGAAAGACATGACAACAAAACATGGATTCAACACATATGAAAGAACATAGACAATCCATCTTCTCTCGTATCATACAAAATCACAGCATGACCATATAAACATTCATCAATCACAATCATTAAGGGTGGCAATGTACTTGCCTTCGCGATCACGCGTTAGTCGGCAAAGGTGATACTCCTAAACCCGAGGCTTCACCTCCTAAACAAGTAAAATAATTTCAATAAGGACATAATATACCCAACACTACTAATCGGCGTTCTATCCTGCTTTCCTGATGACTCAAGTCATTCTTACAAAGCCTAAACCGAAAACAACGATTTCTGCCATAAACTGTATCTGGACAGCAGCACGGAAATTAACATAACTCAATGTCTGGAAGTCGAAAAATGGTAAACCCAATTGCTGTAGCTTCTTAACTGACTAATCTACAATACTCTAGTTGACGTGATAAACCAATTTGGCCAATTTAATGGGTTAATAAATGCTTGAACTTTCAGTACAGAAACTGTCAACAGAATGAACAGCAGAATTAAAAAGATCATAACTTTCATTAGGTAACTCCAAATTGAACGTTCTTTACCAATCTGAAAAGGTCATCGAATCCTCTACAATAACCTAGTTGGGTGAACTTTCAGTTTCGACCAATTTCCCTTTCAAAATTTAGGAAATAACCAGACAGTTTATTCTCGTCAGATTTCTGGCAGCAGGTACTAAAACATCCATAACTTTTGACTCAGACCTTGGAATCAAGTAAACTTGGTGGCCACTGAAACTTAAGAACGAGGCCTACATATCTCTAGGAGACCAAACCTTCAGATTCTGCCTAAAAATAACTGAAACAACCCCTCCAACATACTGGACAGAACTGAACGAAACGCAGATAGACTGGAATTTAACAAAACTACTCGCTCACTTAACGAAAGACTTCTAGAAATCCCAAGAACACATCGTTACCCTTGACGACGTGGGAGATGACGCTGAGTGAGCCTCGAAGAAGAAGTTGGTGGTGATTTCCTCTTCTTGTTCCACAGCCCACGATCGTCGTCCCCGATCCTCGCGAAGACCGGCAACGGAAGGAGACCAACACCGCAGCGGGAAGAAGTCTTGAGGGCAGCACCATGGAGGAAAGACTAGGGAGGGAGGAGGCAAGGCGCACGGGAGGGAGGCCAAAGGGCGGCCAAAGGGGAGAGGAGAGGGAGAAGTGGGGAAAAATTAGGTTTCCCCACCCTTTATGTTGGCTGGCCACTAGATGGGCCTATGGGCCTCTAGCCCAGCCCAGGTTGTCCAAAAACATAGAAAACCCTTCTAATCTCCCGATTAAACGTTTTTCCAAAGAAACCTTCTACCGATTAATTATTCTCTCCAGAAAATTAATTCTAGCACTATCGGAGAATTACACTAATTCTCTCTCAATTTGTATTGCAATCTCAAATGAAACTCGGGATATTACATTCTACCCCCTTAAAAGGATTAGGCCGAATCTAAACACCGAATCTACGAAAGAAAACGTGAGTGGAATGAAACAACGACAAACAAGCACCCGTTTGAACGAATCCGGATATCGATCACGCAAGCGAAACTCCATCTTCCAAGTGGCCTCACTCTCGGTGATGGGACCACAACATAAGGGCGTAAAGCGGCGTCATGACTAACCCTCAACTCGACATTTCTAGGTACACTCATTGGACAAGACTCGAAGGTAAGATCCTACTCATGGTCCACGGCGCAAGCGAAATCTCAAACTCGGATCTCCCAGAACTCACTCAACACGAGACATACAAGGCGTTACGTACTCGCGCATGTACTGAGATAGTCTGGCGATACGCCAACTAGCGAAAACAACCCAATGTACCTTGGGTTAACCTTCCCATTGAAACCGAACCACACGACAAGCACGAAGAACACGAAACTCATGTTCCACCTTTCAATCGAACTCTTCACTAAAGCAAGGATCACCTCCTTTAGCAGGAAACATACAATCGAATTCTTTTAAGCAAACTCTTTTACCGGCAAAACCATCTGAATAAGAAAGATTCACGTCACAACTAGATGTTACCAACTGGGTACTGAAGAGTAAAATCCAGAAATCAGAATTTCATCACGAAAACCTTTCCACCCTCCAAGTGGCGGTTTGCGAATAAACGTCCACGAAAACCAAAGGAGGAATCATTTTAAATGCCCAAATCAGAACTTCCTTATTCTTCTGAACCGATAAGAACCACACATACCAAAATCGAGTCAAACTCGACTTACGAAAGACATTGGTCAACGACACAAAGCTCAGCGAGAATTAAGAAAACGCTTCACTAATCAAGAAGACATTTTTTCCCCTTAGTTTCACTTTTGGAATAAAACATCTCTCCAACCTTGGAATTGAATTCATCGCATACCACACGGTCTCAACCATCTTCATTTAACATCCTCAAGTTAGGTTTAAATCGAAATACATCTTCCACACCGTTGTAGAGAGACCTATTGATTCCATCAATACTCTAGACAACTCATTCAATCGATGACATTAATTTGATAGAAGGCACCAAAGCACCTAAAAAACCCATACAATCTCATCACCTCCAACTTTCAAGAATATCACATCAGAATTTTCAGTACACCCGCTCATGAACTACATCAAAAGGGTTCTATCGCCAATCATTCCACTACTCAGAATACTCCAGTTTTCTATCTCCTCTACACACAAATCTTTGGGCGACCAAAAGTTTAGCATGAAAATGGAAAGCCCAAATTTAACCTCTGAGACCTCTACAACGAATTCCTCTTATAACAAATAATGAAATCATCGGATTAAATCTCTAAGATTCCCCCAATTCCGACATACTCACTCATTGACATCATTAGGAATCATTCATACAATATCACGATACTTTCAATAGAGTTACTCTATAAAATTGATTAAGGTTTCCATACATTTGATAATCCCCAACATTCCAACATGAACCAAGGTTCTGGAACTACACTATACCATAGGTCCTACTTAGTCGAACAATATACAATTTTACTTCGAAACCATACATTCCATCTGAATCAACTTCCCTCCAATAGGTTCAGGTCAAAACCAACTCATCTTCTATTACTTCTCCAATAGCTGGGTAGCAAAATCTCACCCCTACAATCACTTAACCACCACCAAACAATTAACAACTCACGATTTGTAAAACTTTATAGCACAAAGCGGTTGATCCTTTCTCAAAAGAAAGAGGCGAACAAGAACAACTTTCACCACACAGAAAATGTTGCTGCTCACGGTGAGCACGAGACCAAAAGAAATAATCTGTAATGAAGATCCGGGAAAACGAAAGTTGAGTTCACGGATGAGGGCACGCATCACCTCAAAATGGAAATAGCAAATAACAACCAATAAGAAAATGACATTGCGATTGAAACTCGACAACTCTTGAGTGAAAAGAGCAAAAGTTTATGAACGATTCAAATAACCACGATTTACAAAACTTGACTCAAATTCTCAAATATTCCTCTGCACTCTTTCCTTTAACACTGAAATTAATTCTTTGACTAACATCGCTTTGCCACAATGAACAAGATAAGGTCTTTAGTCCAAACCACACGGACTAAATAAGAACCAATAAAATTCCTCAATACGTCCTATTTGTTCGAACAATTCAACTACACACGAAACATGAGATCCAAATAATCTCACCACCAAACTCAAACATTTCCAATTACGGATTTCATGAAAAGCAAGCGATTATTCTCCTCTTAAAGGAACCAACATAACTTCTTTGATTGCAACCTTACGTTGTCAACTCGGACCAAGAGCCTTTAAAATTAAATCACACAAATCTCTTAAGAAGCAACAGGACAATCCAATACCTTAATTTATTTTAAAAAATTTCAGCTACGGATGATTCAATAGCTCAAAGAAAATATCACAGCTAAACTTGAATTATTCTCATCTGAACGATATCACCAAGGCGATCAAATTACTATGGGTATTAACATCAATTTCACAACAACAATTAGAAAACACTTCAAAAGACCCACGTGAAAAGAATGAGTTGATTCTTTCTCAAAAGAAGAGACAAATGGAAACGATTTTCACCAACTAGAAAACTCATCCACCACTCGCACTGAACATGGGACCAAGATAAGAAACCAATTAAGCAATGAACTTGTAATACCCCGTTGGAGTAAATAGTTAAACAAGATATAGACTGTGATTAGAAAGAAAAGTTTTGGTGAGGAGATGAGGTAGTGGGCCGGATTGGGCCTCTGTTGCCCATAAACAAAGGGAGATGAAACCCTAGCTCCCTTGGCATCATTTCCCTCCTGCCCTCCTTGCCACTTCCTCCTCTCCCAGCCGCCACTCACCAGGAACCCCATCCCCTTTGCTTCATCTCCCGGTTTCCGGCCTCGGCCGCGGCCGACGCCGCCGGCGTCGCCGCACTCTGTTTCCCGCGCGATGCGGCCCGGTCCACGCCGTTCCCACGCCTGCGTCCTCCCGGCTCGTCCCGCCTCGGCCCTTCTCCTGCGCCGTTCTGTGCCTTGGTGGTCGACCGCTACTCGCGGCTCGACCAGGTCGCCGGCGCCTCTGCGTCTTGTGCGAGCTCGTCCCGCCTCGATTCCCCTTTCTGCCTAGCTCAGCGCCGTCGACCTTCGAGCCCGCGGCCGTCGCCTGCGCCCAAGGTGCCGCCACCAGGGCTCGGCCCAGCCTGGTCTCCTCTATGTCGCCCCTGCATCACCTGTGCGCCGCCGCCAGCTCGGTTCTGCTTCCCCCTTCTTGTTCTTTGTTAAATCAATTATAGTGTTTGAGGTTGAATCAAGTCCTAATGCTAGATGATTTTCATGTTTGCATGTTCGTGGTGATCTGTTGAAGGTGGAGGTGGCTACTTGGAGGTGATTGTTTCATGGTCTGATGGTAGTGGGGTTGCACAAGCTACACCACTGAAGGCCACGTCCGGTTACTGTCCTATGTTAGATTATTAGGTAAGGCATAAGATGACATCATTTATGATCCTTTGTATGCTTGCCTTTGGTAATTTGATGCAGTCAAACAAGTTCAATGAGACAATAACTTAGGATGGGATTGAAGATGCGGTTGTTGTATTGGTCATGGATGTAAAGATTGCACATTCCTATTAATAATTGTTAATTGCATTTAGTTATGTCAATTGTCATTAGCGTCTAGTTTAGGCTCATGATCTTTCTCTCTTTCTTTCCATGAAGCCTTAGAACAAATATTTAGCACTCATGAAAGGAGGCAGATTAGAACTTCTGCATCTAGTCCATTTAATTCCCTCTTTTCCCGAGGTTGTTCTTGATGTTGTATGGATGATCATGGGCGTCTCTCCTGTTGATTGTGGTTGTGAGCCCATATTGTAGGCATTGCTACTTTGCTAGTTCCTATGAAATTATATAACCTTCCCTGCTATTCTACGTTCAAAATTGAGAGGCATGTGGCTTGGTCTTGATGCTAGTACATTGGATTTGGTCTAGTGAATCACTAGTCTATCGCTGTGCATCTGATTGGAGGGCTAATATATAGTATATCCTACCTGCACTTTTCTGCTTTGTGGAAATAGAGAGGAAATAAACGCTTGGAAAGTTAAAATAGTGAGTTGATCATTTGGGATTTTGAGCTTCGGTTTCATCGAACCGTAATTATACTTCATAGATCCCGGAAATACATGATCTATTGCAGGGCGTGTGCGGCGTCGGCGATTGGCTTTGCATCTTGTCGGGAGTAAGGTGGTGGTGAGCCTCGGTGCTAGAGCATTCCGCTATTTGTCCTCTGTCTCACGGTTAAGGCAAGTGCAAGTAGTATTAATGAGTTTTATATTTCATACTTGATGAATGCCATAGTTGATTGTTGATGATTGCTGCTTGGTAATGCGGACGAGCATGAATGCCATAGTTTAATGATGATGTTTTTATGATGATGCTTATGTGATGAAGCTTACATGGAACTATTTACATGACGATGCATGGTAATGTTTACGTGATGACACTTGCATGGTGGTATTTACATGAGGATGCTTACATGGTAATGGGTAAATGATGATATGTACATGGAAATGGTTTCATGAGTGATGGCCATAATGATGGGACAAGGTAAGCAATGAGAATATCTTGTAATGATAACATGGATGAATCATGATAATGACATGGGACATGTGCATTTGCATCATGTCATTGGATCCCTGTGCCTAGAGGGCACAGGCCTTGAGAATGATTTTGGTTCCCAGTCATGCATTAGACGGGCCTGGTCCCCACACTCATGGAAAGTCATGTAACTAATCCGGTGAGGTCGGTGAGAAAGATACATGACTTGGAGTGTGGGCTTTGGATCCCTGTGCCTAGAGGGCACAGGCTTAGAGTATGTATCGACGGATACACTACTCGGCATTACCGGTAATTGCTAAAAAGTGAAGAATATGCATTCATGACATATCATTGCATTTCTGCATAAGATATGGATTTGGTTGTTTAGCTTATGTTGTCGTTCACGATGGTATTGTTGTTCCCTTTGACTACTTCTGATATTATAATAAGAGATGGATTTGTGGTAATAATGCTATGTTTATGATGGGACTGTTTGTTCCTTTTGACTGTTTATGATGCTATGTTTGATTTACTATTGCACTTTGCTGAGTCGTGGACTCACACTTGTTGTGTTGTGCTTGCTAGGTACCTCTCGAGGCAGCGTCATGCATGGGAAGGGGTAGACATGGTGCACGACATACAAAACACAAACCGCACTGAATAATCAAACCCAATTATCCACAATTTATATTCTTGTTAATTACCTTAGTTTCGAACCTGTGACCACCCTTCGTGGTGGATGTTTTGTTCGTGATCATGGATGATCCCTTTATATTCTCATTCGTTCGTTGATTGAGTTCATTTAACCCTTGTTGTTATGCTGATCATTGACGTATTAGTCGATTAGCGTATTTTGGATGTCCTTTGATGATTCGTTTATACCGAGGATTTGATTGTGATTGATGCTATATTAAATCGTTGAATCTCGGTATAGGCCTCTATACAAAGGAGGTTCGCGAATTTTAGAGAAAAGTATTAGTTTAATTTGGTTAGTTTGTTAGTTTGGTAGCATTCCGGCTCATGTTGAGTGAGTGTGTTCTGATTGGTATCGAGCGGGCTTTAGGTCCGTGGTAGTTGAAACATTAAATTGACACGTGTGTACCTGAAGATGGGAATGGGTGAAGATTGCATTCACGTTTCGTTATGTCGCCTTGAGCATTGTTGTAATAAATTGATTATGAATTCTTAAGATATGCCTATATGATTAGTATATGTTATAATAGTAGATGACAGAGATTTAGGACGTGGTTGTAGCCTTGGGTTGCGGGTTGCACCACCGTTTGTGGTATGAGATTAATGGAGTGTCTACCTCGAATCGACTAGTTCCGGATGTTGAGTATGAGCTTCTTTGGGAGAATTTTCGTCTTCCTTAGGTTGGAATGGTTATTCTTGTTGATTGTGGTGGATGAGTTTTCTTGGTTTAGTGGTTCATTGCGGTTGAGAGGAGTTCATCGGGTCTTTGTTGGTTTTCTTAAGGCAAACCTTTGGTCTCTGCATGACGAGTTGTTTTGCTGATTAAAACGTAGTTGATTTATGAGAATGTTCTTTTCATGAAAGCCCTACCTTTGTTGTTGAAAAAAAGGGTGATCGATTATTAAATCAGTATTTGAGATAATGGAAACTATCTTTTACAAACTTCATTGAAGAAAGTGTTGACTCTACTCATTTCTTTTGGAGTAGTTAGAGTGTTGGAGTTTAGAACTTTTCTTTGAAACAAAGGTGTCAAAACCCTTTGCAAGGTTTTGTCGTGTTAGGTGAGAAGTTGTAAGTAAAGAAGTTAATTGATAATGAGAGTGGAGTTGGTGTGAGCAACACCAACCATTTGAGTTGATGAATTTCGTAAGTGGCCTTTGGTAGCGTGCCTTGTGTTATTGCTCTTTGCATAGCATGATCTTGTAAAAGTGATGTATTGGAATGTCCTATTGCTTCTTAAGAGATTCGTGTGATTTGATCTTAAAGACTCTTTTATGCGAGTTGGCGGCGTGAGGTTGCAATCAAAGAAAATTATTTTGTTGAATTCTTTTAAGAGGAGTATAATTTGCTTACTTTTCGTGAAATTCGTAAATGAAAATGTTTTAGTATTGCGCCGAGATTATTTGGATCTCATGATTTATGCGAAAGTTGAACTGCTTAGAGCAAAATGACGTGTCGAAGAATTTTATTGGTTCTTAAGTGGTTCTTGTGGTTTGGTCGAAAGATCTTATTTTGTTCGAGTAGGCAAGGTATTGTTGTAGATAAAGTATTATTTTCTGTTCTTCTTCCGCACAAGCATTGTCGAGTTTTACTAGAAATGTTGCATTCTTATTGGTTGATATTTGCTATTCTCTTTTGAGAGCGTGTACCCTCAACCGTAATCCCAGTTTTGTTTTTCCAAGATCATCGTTATCAGTTATTTCTTTTGGTTTCGTGCTCATTGTGAGGAGCAATGTTTTTCTGTGTGTGAAACTTGTCCTTTTCGCATCCTTTTGAGAAAAGATCAACGATTTTGTGTCGCAAAGTTTTACAAAGCGTTTATTTGGCAACTGTTCAGTGGTGGTTATATAATTGTAGTGGTGAGATTTTGCTATCAAGCTATCGGAGGAGTAGTAGAAGATTGAGTGGTTTTGACCTGTACCTCTTGGAGGAAATTTGATTCAGATGGAATGTATGGCTTCGAAGAAAAAAAAACTGAATAGTGTGTTGACTAAGTAGAATCTATGGTATAGTGTAGTCCCATAACCTTAGTTCATGTTGAAATGTTTGGGATTGTCGAAGGTATGGAAACCTTAATTAATTTTATAGAGTAATGTAATTAGATAGTATTGTGAGTTTGCGTGGGTGATTTACGATGATGTCAATGAGGAGTATGTTAGAATTGTGGGGATGTTAGAGATTTAATCTGATGACTTCTCTATCTGTCATAAGAGAATTTCGTTGTAGTGGTCTTGGAGGTTAAATTTGGGCTTTGCATTTTTTATGCTAGACCTTTGGTTACCCAATGATTGTGTGTAGAGAAAATAGAATATGGCGTTTCTGACTAGTGGAATGAACATTGATAGAACCCTTCGATATAGTTCATGAGCGTGTGTTTTGAGGATTTTGAATTGTTTATTCTTAAAAGTTTAAGGTGATGTGGTGGCGTGAAAATTATTTCGAGGTGCTTTGGGTGCCATCCGCCAAATTAATTTCGTTAGTAGGAGTTGTCTAGAGTGTTTTGGTGGGATCAATAGAGCCTTTCCACAAAAGGTGTGGATGATGTATTTTGGATTGAGCATAATTTGGGAATGTTAAATTAAGAGGATTGAGCCTGTGGTATGCGTTGAGTTTGAATTCCAAGGTTTGATGAAGTTTTACTCTAAAAGAGAAACGAGAAAAAGGAATATTTCCTCGGGTAGTGATGCATTTTCTTAATTATCGTTTGAGCTTTGTTGTTGACTAATGTCTTCCGCAAGTTGAGTTGGCGCTGTGTTGGCATGTATGATTCTTTCCGTTTCAGGCAAAATAAAAGAAATATTTGATTTGGGCATTTGAGTGATTTCTCCTCTGGCTTTCGGAGTGTTCATTCGCAAATTTCCTAATTTGAAAGAGGAATTGCTTTCATGGTGATTTATCAATTTTTTTGGGTTTGACCGTTTTGGTGGAGAGTTGGCATTGCGTGGTTGCGATGAGAACTCCTTAATTTCAGTTGGATTCCCTTTGTAAAGCAGTTGTTTAAGAACGAGTTTTGTGTGCATTCTCGATTAAAGGAGGTGCTTCTTGTGAGAGGAAGAGTTCGATTTTTTTTAGCATGTTGTGTGTTTTGAACCAAAGGGGAAGAAGGCCCAGGTACATTGGTTCATTTTCGATAGTTGTAGGGATTAAGAAGTTGGCGTATCGCTTTAACCATCTTGGGCCATTCGTGGGTACATGTTGATTGTTGTTTAATAGTAGTTTTGGTGTTCTTTCGAGTAGAACGACGAGTATAATTCGAGGTCGAATTCTGTTTAAGGGGGGTAGAATGTAATACCCCGTTGGAGTAAATAGTTAAACAAGATATAGACTGTGATTAGAAAGAAAAGTTTTGGTGAGGAGATGAGGTAGTGGGCCGGATTGGGCCTCTGTTGCCCATAAACAAAGGGAGATGAAACCCTAGCTCCCTTGGCATCATTTCCCTCCTGCCCTCCTTGCCACTTCCTCCTCTCCCAGCCGCCACTCACCAGGAACCCCATCCCCTTTGCTTCATCTCCCCAGTTTCCCCGGCCTCCAGCACGGCCCGACGCCGCCAGCGACGTCGCCGCACCCTTGTTTCCGTCGCGCGATGCGGCCCGGTCCACGCTGTTCCACGCTGCGTCCTCCCAGCTCGTCCGCCTCGGCCCTTCTCCTGCGCCGTTCTTTGTGCCTTGGTGGTCGACCGCTACTGCCACTGGCTCGACCAGTCGCGGCGCCTCGCCGTCTGCCGCCGAGCTCGTCCCGCCGATTCCCCTTTACGCCTAGCTCGGTGCGTCGACCTTCGAGCCCGCGGCCGTCGCCTGCGCCCAAGGTGCCGCCACCAGGGCTCGGCCCAGCCCGGTCTCCTCTATGTCGCCCCTGCATCACCTGTGCGCCGCCGCCAGCTCGGTTCTGCTTCCCCCTTCTTGTTCTTTGTTAAATCAATTATAGTGTTTGAGGTTGAATCAAGTCCTAATGCTAGATGATTTTCATGTTTGCATGTTCGTGGTGATCTGTTGAAGGTGGAGGTGGCTACTTGGAGGTGATTGTTTCATGGTCTGATGGTAGTGGGGTTGCACAAGCTACACCACTGAAGGCCACGTCCTGGTTACTGTCCTATGTTAGATTATTAGGTAAGGCATAAGATGACATCATTTATGATCCTTTGTATGCTTGCCTTTGGTAATTTGATGCAGTCAAACAAGTTCAATGAGACAATAACTTAGGATGGGATTGAAGATGCAGTTGTTGTATTGGTCATGGATGTAAAGATTGCACATTCCTATTAATAATTGTTAATTGCATTTAGTTATGTCAATTGTCATTAGCGTCTAGTTTAGGCTCATGATCTTTCTCTCTTTCTTTCCATGAAGCCTTAGAACAAATATTTAGCACTCATGAAAGGAGGCAGATTAGAACTTCTGCATCTAGTCCATTTAATTCCCTCTTTTTCCCTGAGGTTGTTCTTGATGTTGTATGGATGATCATGGGGCGTCTCTCCTGTTGATTGTGGTTGTGAGCCCATATTGTAGGCATTGCTACTTTGCTAGTTCCTATGAAATTATATAACCTTCCTGCTATTCTACGTTCAAAATTGAGAGGCATGTGGCTTGGTCTTGATGCTAGTACATTGGATTTGGTCTAGTGAATCACTAGTCTATCGCTGTGCATCTGATTGGAGGGCTAATATATAGTATATCCTACCTGCACTTTTCTGCTTTGTGGAAATAGAGAGGAAATAAACGCTTGGAAAGTTAAAATAGTGAGTTGATCATTTGGGATTTTGAGCTTCTGGTTTCACTGAACCGTAATTATACTTCATAGATCCCAGGAAATACATGATCTATTGCAGGGCGTGTGCGGCGTCGTGCTGGCTTTGCATCTTGTCGGGGTAAGGTGGTGGTGAGCCTTGGTGCTAGAGCATTCCGCTATTTGTCCTCTGTCTCACGGTTAAGGCAAGCGCAAGTAGTATTAATGAGTTTTATATTTCATACTTGATGAATGCCATAGTTGATTGTTGATGATTGTTGCTTGGTAATGCGGACGAGCATGAATGCCATAGTTTAATGATGATATTTTTATGATGATGCTTATGTGATGAAGCTTACATGGAACTGTTTACATGACGATGCATGGTAATGTTTACGTGATGACACTTGCATGGTGGTATTTACATGAGGATGCTTACCTGGTAATGGGTAAATGATGATATGTACATGGAAATGGTTTCATGAGTGATGGCCATAATGATGGGACAAGGTAAGCAATGAGACTATCTTGTAATGATAACATGGATGAATCATGATAATGACATGGGACATGTGCATTTGCATCATGTCATTGGATCCCTGTGCCTAGAGGGCACAGGCCTTGAGAATGATTTTGGTTCCCAGTCATGCATTAGACGGGCCTGGTCCCCACACTCATGGAAAGTCATGTAACTAATCCGGTGAGGTCGGTGAGAAAGATACATGACTTGGAGTGTGGGCTTTGGATCCCTGTGCCTAGAGGGCACAGGCTTAGAGTATGTATCGACGGATACACTACTCGGCATTACCGGTAATTGCTAAAAAGTGAAGAATATGCATTCATGACATATCATTGCATTTCTGCATAAGATATGGATTTGGTTGTTTAGCTTATGTTGTCGTTCACGATGGTATTGTTGTTCCTTTGACTACTACGATATTATAATAAGAGATGGATTTGTGGTAATAATGCTATGTTTATGGTGGAATTTGTTTGTTCCTTTTGATTGCTTATGATGCTATGTTTGATTTACTATTGCACTTTCTTTGAGTCGTGGACTCACACTTGTTGTGTTGTGCTTGCTAGGTACCTCTCGAGCAGCGTCATGCATGGGAAGGGTAGACATGGTGCACGACATACAAAACACAAACCGCACCGAATAATCAAACCCAATTATCCACAATTTATATTCTTGTTAATTACCTTAGTTTCGAACTCGTGACCACCCTTCGTGGTGGATGTTTTGTTCGTGATCATGGATGATCCCTTTATATTCTCATTCGTTCGTTGATTGAGTTCATTTAACCCTTGTTGTTATGCTGATCATTGACGTATTAGTCGATTAGCGTATTTTGGATGTCCTTTGATGATTCGTTTATCTTTGGAGGATTTGATTGTGATTGATGCTATATTAAATCGTTGAATCTCCGGTATAGGCCTCTATACAAAGGAGGTTCGCGAATTTTAGAGAAAAGTATTAGTTTAATTTGGTTAGTTTGTTAGTTTGGTAGCATTCCGGGCTCATGTTGAGCTGGGGTGTTACAGAACTCACAGAACATAAGTGGAGTCCACAGTTGAACGCATAAGCCTCGCAAGAAGAGAATATCGAACCTTAACAGATAAGAACAAATAAGTATTCAAAATCAAGCACTTGCATCATCAAGAACCATTGCAACTTTGTAACATATCGTTACTCGATAAGCTTCATTTACCACATAAAGTCTGAACCCCCAAAAGATCAAGAACACAAAACTTGAAACTTGATCATTTAGAAAATATCACCATGGGTGATCAAATTACTACGAGAATTAACCTCATTCTCACATTTTGACTATTTAATAACATCGACAACATACACTAGTACCAAGAGTCATCAAACTTTATTACTCCATCCTAAAACTTCCCAAAGGGAACACAAACCACAAGGTTGAAACAAATTTATCATAACAAGATTATGCTAAGCAATAACGATATCACAAGGCACGCTATCAAAGACTACTTACGAAATTCGTCTACTCCACTGTGGGTGTTGCTCAACACCTTCTTTAGCGCTCAATAACAAATGATGATTGTATTAATCATGTATGAATATACGGTACTAATTCCATTTGCAAACACATAACCATATATAAACATAGACTCACATTTCACCTTTGTTCAGAAATCATTTCAAAACATGATTAAAGATTCACTAACATAATTTTCTATAAACAAGGTTTCACGAATCGATACACCGGCACCCATCCGGTCCTTTATACAAGTTTCAACAATTTTAGCATACCATGAAATAGATAAATCTAGCTCTTATGTAAGATCTATAGGTTCTGAACAGATATGGACAGTCTTTATTTAACATACAGCATGTATCAAATACAAGGATATTTCAAATTAATCAATTTCACTTTCATAGATGGTAGTTAAGAATAGTTGATTTGCACCATGCTAATAACCCAACTTGGTAACTCATATCGTAACAATTTATTCGCTTAGTTATAAATTCTCAATTTAAGCATGGCAAGACATCACAAAAGGATTCTAACACCTTACTACAGCAAAAGAGAGACTTCAAACCTCAACGCTCGAAGTAATCTAAAAGAAACGCATAAAGCCAAAGCTTTCCCCATGCAAACGAACTTACAGCGGAAAACTCTTCACTAACCAAGTTATCAAACGAGTAAATGAGTCATTCTTTTCCAATGAGAAAGAAGGAGCAACCAAGAAAACATCAATCTTGCCAATTGACAACGATCACAAGTAGTAGAAACAACTCAACAGTCGAAAAACAATAATTGTTTCAGAGAACCAAGAGGGATCTATGGAAAACCATAACTATCATGGACCACAAACCCCAGAGAAGTTCATCAACCACCACAGGACAAGAATTGCCAAATTCCGAAATCAAGAAAGAGAACAACTTTCTAAAGCAACTCACGCTTAACACCTGAAACTATGGTACTCGGGGTAACTACTCCTCTAACCACGTTCTGCGAACAGTGGTGTAACCTGGTGAATCCCAGAGTAACAACCACGACCTCCACTTCTTATCATCTGATAACATCACGCTTCACCGAAATACTCAATTATGAATATACAGGATCATCTCATGACAATCATAGTATTAGTTTATAGATATTGAATATCATAGCACATCATAGATTAACAACAAGAATAACAGTACAGAAGCAATTCAACATTTGCTCAACAAATGAAACATTACAACAGATAATGCGGAAGCAATGTAATTTCCAACCCCACCTACTGTGCACAGTGTGTCATTTTAATGTTCTTCTATTAACCACGGACCTAAAGCCCGCTCTGATACCAACTGTAACACCCTGGCTATTCGGAAGCCAAGATGTCACCTAAAACATCTAACATACATCCATATTGTGGAAGAATTCGAATAAAATCAACTAATGATAGTATCAAAACAACCAAGACATGATGAAGGTATCCTTCCTTCACCATCTAATCTATTTATTTCAGTTCATTGATAATGAAAGTTCATATGCAGTAATAAATCAACCTCAATGTGGAGAAGGTATCCTTCCTTCACCAATTATAATTTAATTATTACAGTTCATCATTAACGAATGTAAGATAGAACTAAATTTAATCTTGAACATGAATAGGGTGATGTGAACGAGTAGTGCGTGTCTACTCCCTCCCAAGTGAGCCAACATCAGGGGTTACCTAAAATAAACAAACAACGCAAGAGTGAGTCCATGACTCAGCAAGTACATATATCAATAAGATAATCATTCAATATGAATAAGACAAACTCATCATCGTTCGATCACATCACAACTGACTACATATGAAGACATGATATGAATGCTCAAAATCAAAGGAATGGACTGCACACATGCATATACCGGTATAGCCAGTGAAACACCCGTCGGTGTTCACTCAAGCCCGCATCTTAACAAAAATACGGGGATCCACTTCCCGTATGAAGAACGTTTCATACGGGTGTCCAACATTGCCCATCTTGGAGTTAATGGGTCTTACATGCCCATTCTGGAATTAATGGGTCTTTCAAATCCACTCCCGTGGACGGGACATGACAATGTCCAACACTGCCCACACTGGAATGGTGGGACTTGCAATCCACTTTCGTGGATGAAACATGCATAATGAATGCATAGAATGAAATACGAATATTGAAAGACATGACAACAAAACATGGATTCAACACATATGAAAGAACATAGACAATCCATCTTCTCTCGTATCATACAAAATCACAGCATGACCATATAAACATTCATCAATCACAATCATTAAGGGTGGCAATGTACTTGCCTTCCAGCGATCGACGCGTTAGTCGGCAAAGGTGATACTCCTAAACCCGAGGCTTCACCTCCTAAACAAGTAAAATAATTTCAATAAGGACATAATATACCCAACACTACTAATCGGCGTTCTACCCTGCTTTCCTGATGACTCAAGTCATTCTTACAAAGCCTAAACCGAAAACAACGATTTCTGCCATAAACTGTATCTGGACAGCAGCACGGAAATTAACATAACTCAATGTCTGGAAGTCGAAAAATGGTAAACCCAATTGCTGTAGCTTCTTAACTGACTAATCTACAATACTCTAGTTGACGTGATAAACCAATTTGGCCAATTTAATGGGTTAATAAATGCTTGAACTTTCAGTACAGAAACTGTCAACAGAATGAACAGCAGAATTAAAAGATCATAACTTTCATTAGGTAACTCCAAATTGAACGTTCTTTACCAATCTGAAAAGGTCATCGAATCCTCTACAATAACCTAGTTGGGTGAACTTTCAGTTTCGACCAATTTCCTTTCAAAATTTAGGAAATAACCAGACAGTTTATTCTCGTCAGATTTCTGGCAGCAGGTACTAAAACATCCATAACTTTTGACTCAGACCTCGGAATCAAGTAAACTTGGTGGCCACTGAAACTTAAGAACGAGGCCTACATATCTCTAGTAGACCAAACCTTCAGATTCTGCCTAAAATAACTGAAACAACCCTCCAACATACTGGACAGAACTGAACGAAACGCAGATAGACTGGAATTTAACAAAACTACTCGCTCACTTAACGAAAGACTTCTAGAAATCCCAAGAACACATCGTTACCCTTGACGACGTGGGAGATGACGCTGAGTGAGCCTCGAAGAAGAAGTTGGTGGTGATTTCTCTTCTTGTTCCACAGCCCACGATCGTCGTCCCGATCCTCGCGAAGACCGCAACGGAAGGAGACCAACACCGCAGCGGGAAGAAGTCTTGAGGCAGCACCATGGAGGAAAGACTAGGAGGGGAGGAGGCAAGGCGCACGTGAGGGGAGGCCAAAGGGGCGGCGGCCAAAGGGGAGAGGGAGAGGAGAAGTGGGGAAAAATTCGGGTTTCCCCACCCTTTATGTTGGCTGGCCACTAGATGGGCCTATGGGCCTCTAGCCCAGCCCAGTTGTCCAAAAACATAGAAACCCCTTCTAATCTCCCGATTAAACGTTTTTCCAAAAGAAACCTTCTACCGATTAATTATTCTCTCCCGAAAATTAATTCTAGCACTATCGGAGAATTACACTAATTCTCTCTCAATTTGTATTGCACTCTCAAATGAAACTCGGGATATTACAATACTAATTGAATTGAAGGGTGTGAGATTTACGGTTGGAATCTTTTTGGACCTTATGACTTGTGTGATAGCCGAGGTTGCTTTGAGTAAAGCGACATGTTGAATGATCTTTTTGGTTTTTATCTGAATCTCGTGTTGTGGTCTTCAAGCATCCTTTGTTGGAATTGGCGGGATGCTGTTATAAAAGAAAAATTGTTTCTTATTGAAAGAAAAAGTTGTACTATAAGTATTTGAGGTACAGATGATCTATCTTGTGTTTTCCAACCTCAATGCTATCTATTTTTTTCCCCTTGGTCTTTTGGCTACTGTGAATAATAGCAATTTTCTCAGATGTCGAATTTATTTCTTCTTACCTCTTCTTCTAAGAACATGGTAATTGTTGTGGGTTGCGAAGACTTTTGTTGCGTGATGACAACTTAATAGTGGTAGTGTAGTGATGTTTTTGTGGGAGCCTTAAATATCACAATATTTAAGATGTAATGGATGATATATTATTTTCATGGAATAATCCTTGGGAAGGGTATGTTTTAAATAGAATGTTTATCTTAGAGCCAAGCGATTTATTGATGTTAAGAAATGAGTGTTTGTTAATTGTGGTATAGTAGGGCGTTTACCTGAGGTTTTCCCTATCTTATATGGGAAGTTGGTTGTAAGAACTTGGAAGCTGAGTTTGGGCTTCACCTTCTGTTATGCTAGAATATTTTTTTTAGAGGCCCAGTGTCTCTGTGTTGGAATAGTGGATCAGAGTGGAATCCAAATAGTGTGATGATCGGGATAGCATCCTTGAGGTGTAGTAATTGAGTATGTGTGGATGTGATATGAATCCCGAGTTGTTATCCTTAAGGGACTGAAGTGCGTTAGGAATTATTTGTCAAAATAATTCTATTGGTCATGGTTTTGGCTGGAGTATGATTTGCGGGGCCAGTAGAGTCTATCTACAATGGTGTAGATGATGTACCCAATTGATCTAATTGTTGAGGTGGCCAACTTGAGATAAATGAGTTGGTGTGTTGGGCAATGATTTGAAAATCCTTGGTTCAAGGAAGTTAAATTATTAAAAGAAATGAATTGGGAAATTATTGTTATGTCAAGTAGTGAGATGCTCTCTTGATTGTTTTGGTCTGTCGAGTGATTTTCACTCTTAGCTTATGTTGTGTGGTTCTCCAATTGTCTACTTGACGAGTAGAAATATTTTGTGGTGAATCCTTTGATTTGGATCGTGGTCCTTTGAAGGAAAGCTGGTTGCTAGTGTGATGCTTGAGAGTTCTTTACTCTTCTGTTGCTGGGTTCTATTTGCAAAAGATACCGTTGTGCTTCTAGTAGAATGATGTGAGTGGAATTTGTGATCAAATTCTTTAAAAAGGGTATATTGTGTTATCCCGAGTATATTTAATAAGAGAAAAGTGTTTTAAGAAAGAGGATGGTTTTAGAAAGTGGTCTTAATAGTTATTGCGGGAAATTTTGCCAAGATGGCAGGACCTGTTGGCCGCTCAGAGTTGACCGAAGAGTTATGCGGACGTTAGGCTTAGACCAACGTGAATGGTGGACTTGCCGGAACTGGCCGTGAGGAAGAGGGCCATCAAGTATGTGAAGGCCCTCTGGACGAATCAGTCCAAGCGGGAGACGACGTGGAACCTTGAAGACCGGATGCATAATAAGAGCCCGAGCTCTTCAAGGCGGAGAGTACCCGTAGTTGTGGTTCCCTTGGGATGCTCTATCCTTTGGTTGTTTTTTTTTCTTCATTGATCTTTTGTCTCGTGCGTTGAGGAGTTAAATTCGAGGACGAATCCTTTTAGGTGGGAGAATGTAATACCACGAGCGTCGTTTCGGATTTAAATTAATCGCGGAGTCACCGGTTATTCAGTAAATCGTGGGAAAAGGAAATTAAAATGTAAGTTAGCATTAAATTGGGAAAAACAAAGAGATTTAATTTATTAAAAATTAGTCTAGGGAGGGCGGGTTGACACCTTGGGCCGGAGGGCCCAGGGTGGCCGCAACCCCTCCCCCTTTGCCCTAGCTGCCACTCCCCTTTTTATTTCCCCTTGGCTGCACCTCCCTCCCCTTTTTCCCTCTCCCTGGCCGCCACTTTCCAGCCCCCTCCCTCCCCCATGGCTGCTGCCCCTTGTGCAAGAAGAAAAAGGAGAAGAGGAAGGAGAAGAGGAAGGAGAGGAAGAGAAGGAAGGAGAAGAGAGGAAGAGGAGAAGAAAAAGAGGGTGATCCCCAAGGTTAGGTAATTTTTCCCCATCCCAAATCCCCTGATTTCTGCTGTAATTAGGGTTCATAGCACGGGATTTGATGGGGATTAGCATTTAGGTTCTCCAATTAGAGAGTTCCTGCTGATTGCCCGTAGATCAATTCGCGCAGCGCAGTTGTTTGCGCGGTTTAGACCCATGGAGCGATTTTTCCTGCAGTTTGTCCCAAAAGGAAAAACGTAGAGGACGACGATGCGCATCTACTGTATTTTTTTCAGATTTGTTCGCCGCATAATTTAGTCGTACCAGGATCTGGAATCTCGCTGTCCATCAGGGTTGCAGACAGGGACAGACCACTGTTCAGATGGGAATTAGGGATAGTATATGAATTCTATATTTTTGGCCACCATTGAGAAAGTTGTAGGGAATTTAGTAAGCTAGTTGTCGTATAAAAATAAAAAATTTTAGAGCCATACTCTTTTGTTGGGAAGCTTTTGATCCTGACTGTCCTGACTGACAGAACAGAGGAGGATCTCTGTTTTGAGCATTTAGTTACCCCATGCTAAGAACAAAATAAAAATATATGATCTACATGAAAAGTGTAGGTATTTAAGTGAGGAATCCAGATATATATCTTTTGCTGTGATTAGTTTTATACTTTTAAAGATATGAAAATGTTAAGCAGCGCCGCTTCAGTGGGATTAGTGTAGAACCGTTACGCCGGAAAGGTTGTTGTGGGATTTCGGGGCTTAGCAACACCTTTGCTTCTTAAGAATCATTTTGAGTGTTGTTGTATGGTTTTGAGGTGTACTTTTGAACAGGTGGTTTTTCTCCTGATCGTACGTGATTGCGTCGCTTCGCCGGTAGAGGCAAGTAAATGTAGCGGTTGTGCTACGGTTTAACTCGTTATTCTTACTACTTGCAATATACATGTTTTTCATAACTTGAAGTTATATGCCATGGTTGCATGTTTTATGGATGAGGTCGTGGTAGCAAATTAATATTCATTTTTGCCATGCGTTGGAAGAGTTGTTGGTAGTCATGTGGTAATTTGCTTAATGAGCCAAATGCGAATATGAAAATAAACTCAAGGTGGACATATTGATAATTCCTTGTGGTTATATTCATGATGATCATGTTGTGTTCTATGTGGTAGAGTTCCCTTTAGATCGATTGATTTTGATCTTGGTGAATCGGGTGTGGGTTATGTGGTAATGGTCTTATGACACAACGGTATTGTGCTTAATGAGACACATGTGGATTATGAGAAAATATTCATGATGAGTATGTTGTTGACCTTCGTGGTTAAATTCTTGTGGTTTATGATTATCATATCATTCATGACATATCATGACATTTGCATTGTGGATGTCGCCGCTTATAGCCGCGACCGTACCGGTACAACATCGTGCATTGCCGTAGCACGATGCATACTTTTACCTTGTTGGGTAAAGGTGCAGTGGAGCATAGCATACATATGCATTACATTGTGGAAAGATCATTTGCATACTGATGCAAGATTTTGTGGTGAAGTTATATTACAAACAACTGCAACTTTATAGTTGTAATGTGGAATTGGCTCATGAGAGTCACTTGTGGTGTGAGGAAAGTGGCTATGGTCGTGGATTGGGGTTCATCCCTTGTGGTATGGTAGTGGTTGTGATTGTGGCATGAGATCCTACTCTCTTGTGGTAATTGTTGATAGCAGTTGTGGATGCGAGAAATAGTAAAGTTATGAGGTAAAACTTGTTAATGCTTTATTGTCATTGGTAGTAGTAGTGGTGAATAATATGAAGAAGTTAATCAAGATTCATTTGCTAATATTTTACTATTGATGGTAGTAAATATGGTTGAGTCTATAATTGTGATCATTATGGGAAATGGATATTGATGCTTAATATCTTTGTAGTTTAATTAACTTGTAATGAATGTGGATGCACATTATGGATGTGGACATGTGGATACTGTAATGATGTTGTATATTTGTTTGTAGTCTGAATATCCTGTTAAACAGTTTGCTTGCTGAGATTTTTATCTCACCCTTGTTTTTCCCCTACAGGTGATTGTTGAGCATTCATGGGTTGGGTAGAGCGGCACCACAATAATGCACTTGGTTCATCAACTCATGCTGTAATAAAGTCGATGAAATTCTAGTCAAATGCTTAGCTATTTGTGGGTGAATATTTTATTTAATAATGATGGACTTGTGAACTATTCCTTTGATTAATCTGCTAGAGGTTGTTTTAATTATTGAACTTGTTACCGTTATCTTTGTTCCCTTAGTTGTTTATGCTTCCGCTTAATGCTTCATGTCTAGAAATTGTTGCCAGAATAAATTATCTTGAAATTTCTGGCTAGCTGAGTGGTTTAGTAGCATTCCGAGGTAATGTGGGTCTGGGTGCTCTGGACCAAATATAAAATAGATTTAGCAGCAATTAGATAGGGGGGTTTTCTGCAATTTTTTGGCAACCTGGGCCTCGGGCCTCGGCCAAGGAGGCCCATGAGGGGCCAACCACTAATAAAAGAAGGGGGGAAACCCTAGTTGCTACAGATCAGTGCCTCTGCAGTGCAGAGTGCCAGACTGTAGCACCCCCCGACTGCTATGCCAAGAGGAGAGAGGGAGGAGAGGAAGGAAGAAGAAGAAAAGAAAAGGGAGAGAGGAGAAGAAGAAGAGAGGGAAGGTGAAGGTTCGTGGGCTGCATCGTGGTCTACAGTGGTTCGTCAAGGGTAAGCTCAATTTTTTCCCTTGTTTAGATGCATTACGGCTTAACTGATCTATGTCGATAATTAGGTCTGCTCATGATAGTTCGTGTTAGACCGATGTTTTGATATAGTTACGGGCAGATTCAATTCGGGACGTCTCCTAGAGTTTTGTAAAGGACGTCAATAGCTTTCAATGAAGTGCTAGATCGCATTATTTGGACCTCTGTAGGAGAAGTTATGAATTTATTAGCGTGACTGTTCTGCGAATCTTCCAATACTCCGATAGGTTTTAGTAATCTAACTTGAGCGAACAGTTAAATGGAAAATTAGAGGAGCTTAGTATAACAAAAGTTGTAGATGATTGTCGTACATTTTAGGGAAGCCCAAGAACGCGAAGTTTGGACAAACGAACTGAAAGTTATGATAGTTTTAGTGTACTGTCTAGAGAACCTGACGTGAAATTGATGTTTTGTTAATCAACATACAAGGGATATTAGATGGCTGAATCAGGAATGCCTACCAACTAGGTTTAGTTGGAGAATTTGATAGCCTTTCAATGAAGTCCAAGAACACATCATTTGGACTCCTGTACTAAAATATACTAATTTTAGAACACAATTGTTTCCAGAGGATACAGATTAGCATTTAGGAAGTTGGAGTTGGGATCGCGTTACAAGCTATTGCTAGTTCGTGCTTGCTTATATTGTTTGTTTGGTCCATTAATGTTGTCTTAATAAGCTTTTAAAGACTTGGTCATGTGGTGACCAAGCATTTGTGGAGATCCCCGTCATGTATATGACGAGCTTGAGATCCCCATACTTGTGGAGTGTGGGCTTGATGTCCCCTTTACTTGCGGAGTATTGGACAATTGATCCCTGTGCTTGCGAGCATAGGCATGGTATGCGGCGACAGTCGCATATCTCGTATTATCGGTAATTATCTAAGTTTGTGAACCGTCGTTGGATACAGAGTACATTCTTGTAATTATTCATTTATATGTTAACCTCTTTATGCCATTAGATGAGTTATTGTTTAGATTCTTCCGCAATTTGGTTGTTTGTAGATTCTTTAGGTAATATTTTGGCTTCCGAATAGCCTGGGTGTTATAGTTGTTTCCCAAAATGATTTTTGTAGTTAATTCCATTAGCTTTTAGGATTGATAAAGAACACCCTTTTTGGATCTATAGAACAAAATTTACGTATGTTTCAATTTTACTGTCCAGAACGTATATCAGATTCTGGCAGTATTTTTGAGATGTGGGCTAAAATTTGTTAAATGCATAATATGAGAATCGGTCCAACTAGACTTTTGAAGTTCATATTCTTAGCTTTTCAAATTGATAGAAAAATCAATATTTTGTTCAGCCAATTAAAAGTTATAGCATTTCTTGTGCTGCTATATTTTCTGTCGGACAGATTGTAGTTCTAGAGTTTCATCTATTTTTTTAGACATAGAAGTTGGCCGATTTAGAAAGTCTTGCCAACTAGGTTATTGTAGAAGATTTTATTATCTTTCCAGAGGATCTGATATCACGCCTTTTCGAGTTTCAGAGAGCAAGTTATGAAGTTTTAATATCGCTGTCCAAAGATAGCTTCCTAATTAGCATGTTTTGTAGTTTGAGTAGATCAAGTTGGTAATCTTGGGTTTGGGAAGACGAGATAGAACGTTACGAGTAATTTCTTGTTATGCACGTTTGATTGATGCCGAGTATTCTTTGCGGTGGCCAGGCGGTGGTGAACCCCAGGGCTCGAGCTTTCCCTCGTTGTCTTACGTCCCACGGTTCAGGCAAGTGCAAGTAGTGATAATGATATTATGGTATTTCATTCATGTTAATTGCCATCATTTAAGTATGAAGCTTTATATTTGATAATGTTGCTGAGGATTAAATATTCATGATGAATTTAGAATGTGAATTCAATTTGTATCATGGCATTCATTTGGACTACGTGGTAGCCAAGGATTGTTTCTTGAGATCCCCATCATGCATTGGACGGGCATTGGATCCCCGTCATGCAATGCACGGGCTTGGGTCCCCACACTCGTGGAGTGTGGCATGAGGTCCCTATGCCTAAAGGGCACATGCTTGAGTATTACCGGTAATTGCAATGAAGATGAAGAAAGAGCATTCTTGACATATGCATTGCATACATGCATAAGACATGGATTTGTCATTCATTGATGATGTTCATAAAGAGATTTATTATCCTTATTGGTTGGATTTGAGGTTATGTTTTTACTACTGTTGTACTTTGCTGAGTCGTGGACTCACTCTTGTTGTATTGTACTTTCGAGGTACCTCTTGAGGCAGCGATATGCATGGGAAGGGGTAGATTTGCTGCACATCACGAATACACACACTGTGACAAATAAAATAGATCATTGATCTAAACATTGAATTCATAATGCTTTAGATTTCGTTGCTAAATATTTGCTCCCATTATGTAGCTTAGACTATTGAGTTGGATTTGGATGATAATGGGAAAGGTCTATTCTTAGATTAATTATCTTTGATAGATATCATTCTTTATATTGGTTATTTGCTCTTGGTGCTAAATCATGATGTGTAGAAATGTGTCCTTCGGTTGAATGTTTTGCTGAAAGTTATTAAGAAGTTGGAATAAAATGGTTCAATAGAGTAGTTTAGTAGCATCCTAGGCTCTATGTTGAGCTGGAGTGTTACAGTTGGTATAAGAGCGGGCTTTAGGTCCGTGGTAATTGAATCATTATATTGACATACTATGCACAGTAAGTTGGGAATGGGTCAAGCATTGCATTTACGTTTCTGTTGTGACGTATTGATCATTGTTGATATGAAATGAGTATAAATGCTTGTGAACTGCCTATATGATTATTATGAACTAGGAACCTTTGGGAAAATTATACACATAGTCATGCTTAGACAAAAATTGTTCAATTTGGGAATTTTAGCCAAATATTAAACTATGTTTTAAAAATGAGTCTATGACATTGGTATGCTATACAAAAATTATAAATTGTTTAAAAAGAAAAATAAAATAAAAAATGGTTTAGACTTGGGTGAAATGGATGTTAGGTTGGTGCATGTTGATGCACAGGATCGATTCATTTCAATGATCGAAACCAGGGTTTTACTGGAAGTTGCCCAAATTGTATAAGGATTAGTCTTCAAGCCGCATTTTGCAAAGCCACTCCGTACTACCACAAGATTGGTATGGGCTAGACCTGGCCAAATAATTTGTAACACTCTAGCCCAACATGAGCCTGGAATGCTACCAAACTAACATTAAACAATTCTAAGCCAAAACCTTCTACTAAATTTTCGGTAGAACCTCCCCTCTATTGTTAACTACCAGGAGGTCCAACATTTGAATAAAACACAAATAAACAATCCAACATTCAGAATCATCAATAGGCGTTCAAAACATGTAAGCAATTAGCATATTCAAAGGTATGCAAAAGGCACTACTCATCATTATTACACTTAATCCAATGCATGAAGCATAATCATAATCAATCCGTAGCGCTTGCTCTTTTATTAAAGTACGAACTAAAAATTTATCAACTTTAAAGGTGGATGGCAGTGTGTGAGTCGAATTCAAGTCTACTCCCTCCCATGCATGCCATTCTTGCAAATGGTACATAAAAACACAACAAAAGCAAGGGTGAGCCCAAAGACTCAGCAAGTACCAATAATGAAACATTAAACTCACATTTACAAACATCAACATTCCATTCCAATGTTTTACTCAAAACATATCTCATGAGGTATGTATGCAAATATGCAATGCAACTTTTCTCTTTCACACTTTTTCGCATTTCACCGGTAATGCGAGATATGCAACCGTCGCCGCATACCATGCCTGTGCTCGCAAGCACAGGGACCAATTGCCCAATACTCCGCAAGTAAAGGGGACCTCAAGCCCACACTCCGCAAGTGTGGGGACTTCAAGCCCGTCATATACATGACAGGGATCTCAACAAATGCCTGGTCACGACGTGACCAAATCTCCATTTTGTCAACATGATGCATATGCACAAATCATGAATCATCATAATCATACCTCCTCAGCAGCATCACATATGAATTTAACTCATTCATACTTCTATCATTCATGTTCATAGATATTCATACACTCAAGCAACCATGCATAATACATATTTTCATAACATTAATAATCATGATCAACAACATCTATAACACTATAGCATCCATAGATATCACATTTATTCACAATACTAGCAAACAAGTACTTGTCTTAACCGTGTGAGATCGGAGGATGCGAAGAGGGTGTTGTCTCCAGGACCACTCCCCCACCTAAAATTCATTTAAAAGCTTACCAACACAACAGTAATGGACCAAACAAACTATATAAGCAAGCACGAACTAGCAATAGCTTGTAACGTGATCCCAACTCCAACTTCTTAAATGCTGATCTGTCCCCTCTGGAAATAGTCGTGTTTTAAAATTTGTATCTTTTAGTACAGGAGTCCAAATGAGGTGTCACTACTACAAAACAGCCTATAGTGGACGCCTCATCACAGACGGTTCCAAAGGAACCGTCTATGTTGAACTTATACAGACGGTTACTTAGGAACCGTCTATGCAACCGTTTGTGATATGTCATTATCACAGACGGTTTGTAATAAAACCGTCTGTGATACTTCACAGACGGTTCTATCCTTAAATCGTCTGTAATATACTATCATCACAGACAATTCTCTAATAGAACCTTCTGTGATACGGGACATATTTCACAGACGGTTCTCTTCACAAACCGTCTGCGATAATTACATATCATAGACGGGTGTATAATAGAACCGTCTGTGATATGTCATTATCACAGACGGTTATTTAATAGAGCCGTCTGTGATATTTCATAGACGGTTCTATTTACAAACCGTCTGTGACAATTACATATCTCAGACGGTTCCATTATACAACCGCCTGTGATATGCCTTTCAACCCCTTCATCTCCCGTGCGATGTGTCTCTTCATCTCTTCGTCTCCTGAGCTTTAGTACTTGTTTTATAAATAGACATCCCCTTATGAAAGGGATTTCTCATGAACCTACATTTTGTCTCTGCTCCTTGATCCCCTTTCTCCACAAACTCCAAATGGCTTCTTCCTCTCTCGTCCCGGCTGTACTGGCCATATTTTGGTTGTATACTCACACCTCTCTGGTCGCAACCTGGCCCAAGCTGCGGACAAGCCGTCCGTTCGCAATGTCATCCGTTGTAGGCCCTCCCATCCACCGGAGAACATAATGTCCATCATCTGTCGATTGGAGCTCCTCCTCCAACAGACCAGTGTGAGGCTCTCCAGCATCCGACGAGTAAACCTCGTCGTGGAGATTGTCCTATGGAACTATTTGGTCCGCACCGAGGATGCAGCCCAGAGAGTTGAGGACAACATCGAAATTGCAGGAGAGCGGGTCCGCCTAGCCGAGACTCTGGATACCAGGGTTGATGGCCTCTGGGATATTTGGGACTTGATTACGGAGTCCGAACATCTACAAGAGGAGGCGTTTGGTGAGACAGTCGTTGATCCTGCCCCCACTGAAGCCGACGAGACGGCTTATGAAGATTTGAAGACTAAGATAGGATCGTTTATCCTTTTTTTATCGTCTGTGATGTAGAAACGATATGGCTAGTCTTTTTTATCTATCGTCTGTGATGTAAAACAATATGGTCTTTTTTATCTATCGTCTGCGATGTAAAAATAATATGATCTTTTTTATCGTCTGTGATGATATGGTCTTTTTTATCATCTATTTATTACTAGGCAATTCATTTTAGTAATTATTTGCGCATATACAGGCTCCGTACGCTATCACAGACGGTTCCATGAAGAACCATCAGTGATAATATCCTCATCACAGACGATTCCTTGAAGAGCCGTCTGTGTTGAATTTATACAGACGGTTCCCTTTTGAACCGTCTGTGATATCCCACATATCACAGACGGTCCGTAAATAGAACTGTCTGTGATATACTCACATCACAGAGGGTTCTATTCACGAACCGTCTGTGATGTACACAGACGGTTTGTACTACAAACCGTCTGTGATATGTAGGATATCACAGACGGTAGACAGGAACCGTCTGTGATATATTCACACCATAGACGGTTGGTAATAAGAACCGTCTGTGATATGCCACCCCTATATATATCAGGACCCGACAGACCTGCCCTAGCACCTCTGATCTGTTGTTTGGAATAGAGTGGCTTGAGAAGCTTTGCTCTGTGGTGGCTGTAGGAGGCTTGCTTGTTTTGCTTGCCTTGTTCTTGGTTGTTGGTTGCCCTGGCAACTTATGGCTATTTGGCTTGCATATTGCTTGCTTTGTGAGGCTTGGCTTTGGTGGTAGCTCTTAGTTTGGGTGTTGTGAATGAGTGCTTTGTTTCGGCAGTGGGTGTTTTGTACGAGGGAGAAGCTTATGGGGGAGGTGCATTTCGGTTGTGGCTCTTCTCTTGCCCTGTCCACTTAACTCTCACATTGCACTGTGGCCTGAAGGAGAGGAGAAGGCTAGTGAGGAATCTCGCGGGATATTTGGAATTTTCATCGTGAGCTCCAAGGGTAACGATCTGTAACTCTTTATATTTGCTCCAGGTTAATCTTTAATCAATTTTAGTGTATTTAGTTAATAGGAGGAGTAACGTATTTGCAGTTTATTAATATAATTTAACACTACTAATTGTTACGTGCATAGTGTAGATGGATTGAAACTGGATGTACGGTGCGAACCATGTGAGTGAAGAGTACATTAATAGCGTGATTGCTTTTAAAAGAGCCGCGGAGCAGGATATGTTGAATAAGGGGATAAAATTTATGTACTGTCCATGCATTGATTGCGGTAATCTGAAGATTTTTAACAACCCGACGCAGATCGTAGGGCACTTGATTCGAAGGGGTTTCAAAAAGGGGTATACATGTTGGACCAGTCACGGTGAAGAGCAGATTATACAAGAAGTTAATAATGACGACATCGCCGAGGAAGTTAATAATGATGACAACGCCGAGGAAGTCAACGAAATGCCGGATGTGGACTGTGCTTTTGATGAGGATAGGTCGTACGATGACAATCTGGATCAGATGCTACGCGATGCAGAAAGGAACTACAGTGAGAGAGAGTTTTGTAAATTCAAGCGCTTAATGGAGGACTCGAGGAAACCATTGTTCCCTAGCTGCAAGCCGGAATACACAAGGTTGTCAACCGTACTTGAACTGCTGAAATTGAAGGCAAGCAATGGTTGGTCAGACAAGAGTTTCACGGTGTTGTTAGGTCTCCTAGCGGACATTCTTTCGGAGGGAAACGTGTTGCCCAGCACCACCTACCAAGCCAAGAAGGTTCTTTGTCCATTGGGAATGGAAGAAGAAAGAATACATGCATGTCTGAACGATTGTATCATGTATCGTAAAGAGTATGCAGACTTGCATGTATGTCTCGTGTGCAAAGCATCCCGATACAAGCGTACTGCTAAGGTGAAGCAAGGACCTCCTGCTAAGATGTTGTGGTATCTGTCTATGATCCCACGTTTGAAGCGTTTATTTGCGAACTGAAAGGAGGCAAGATTGCTGCGTTAGCACTCGGAGGAGCGTAAGAAAGATGGAAAGCTAAAACACCCTGCTGATTCTGTCAAGTGGAGAAACTTCGATCGGACCTTCAAAGAGTTCGGTGCGAAACCGAGGAACATAAGGTTAGTGTTGAGTACAGATGGAATGAATCCTTTCGGTAACATGAGCAGCCGACATAGCACCTGGCCCGTGAATCTATGTATGTACAACCTTCCTCCTTGGCTATGTATGAAGCGGAAGTACATTTTGATGTCACTACTTATCTAGGGGCCGAAGCAACCTGGGAACGATATTGATTTGTACCTAGCACCATTACTGGATGATCTTGTGACACTGTGGAACGAAGGGGTACAAGTATGGGATGCGTACAAACGATAGAACTTCTCTTTACATGCCATGTTGTTCTACACTATCAATGATTTTTCTGCCCTTGGTAACCTGTCGGGCTTTAGTACAAAAGGAGCCAAAGCCTGTCTGCACTGCTTAGATGCTACGGAGAGTGTATGGCTGAACAACTCGCGCAAAACTGTGTATATGTGTCACCGTAGGTTCCTTCCCAGGAGTCACTCATACCGCAAGATGAAGAAACAATTCGACGAAAATAAAGAGGACAATTCAGCTCCAAGGGCTTTTAGAGGGAAAGAGGTCTATGATATGGTGAAGGATATCGATGTTGTGCTTGGGAAGGGACGTAAATTAAAGACCCGTCAGAAGAACATCTGGAAGAAGCGGTCAATTTTTTGGGACTTGCCTTATTGGGAGCACTTAGAAATTCGTCACTGCATCGACGTCATGCACGTGGAGAATGTATGTGATAGCTTGATTGATTTCTTACTGAACATTAGTGGCAAAACAAAGGATGGTGTTAACGCACGACGTGACTTGGTTGATATGAACATAAGGACCAAGTTAGCACCAAAAGAGACCGATAAAGGACGAACATACCTTCCACCAGCTTGCTACACTATGTCCAAGGCCGAGAAAATGAAGCGTGCGGAGCTTGCATGGTGTCAAAGTCCCGTCTCGTTACTCCGCTAACATTAAGAAACTTGTTTCTATGCAAGATTTGAAATTAATTGGTATGAAGTCTCATGATTGTCATGTGCTGATGACACAAATGCTTCCTGTTGCAATTAGGTGTATCTTACCGAACAAGGTCCGAGTGGCAATCTTGAGACTGTGTTATTTCTTCAACTCAATTGCTCAGAAGGTCATCGATCCCCAAGGACTAGATGCTCTACAGGCCGAGGTGGTGACGACTCTATGTCATCTTGAGATGTATTTCCCTCTGTCATTTTTCGATATCATGGTCCATCTCATTGTTCATCTTGTGAAAGAGATAAAGATATGCGGCCCTATGTTCCTACGTCATATGTACCCGTTCGAGAGGTATATGGGAATTCTCAAGTCGTACGTACGGAATCGATCTCGACTGGAGGGTAGCATCATCGAAGGTTATGCAACCGAAGAGGTCATTGAGTTCTGCATCGACTACATGGCTCAGGTGGGACCGATAGGTGTGCCTCTATCTCATCATGAGGGAAGGCTGGATGGTATCGGTATCATCGGAAGAAAATCAATCACTCCCGATCTAGATATGTACGCTCAAGCCCATTTCACAGTCTTGCAACACATGACCCAAGTGTCCCCGTACATCGACGAGCACAAAGACATGGTACGCCAACAGAATCCAGACCGATCGGAGGTTTGGATCACGAGAGAGCACAACCGTCGGTTCAACGAATGGTTAAAGGTGCGAATCACTGGGAGGTCATCAAGTGATGATACGCTGCTATGGTTGGCAAAAGGGCCACAATTTACAATTGTCACATGGCAAGGATACGACATAAATGAGTACACATTTTATACGACCGCTCAGGATAGGAAGAGCACAGTCAAAAACAGCGGTGTCCGCATAGATGCATTCAGTACCGATGGGCTGAGGAGCTCGTACTATGGGCAAATAGAGGAGATATGGGAGCTCGACTACGTGCTTTTCAAGATCCCCCTATTTCGGTGCCATTGGGTCCATCTCCCACAGGTGAAGGATGACAAGTACGGCATCACTACTGTGGACCTCGATCGTGTCGGATACAAAAACGAACCATTCGTACTAGCTAACCAAGTTGTTCAAGTCTTCTATGTAACCGACCCGGCAAATAAGAAGCGCCACGTAGTTTTTCATGGAAAAAGAAGGATTGTCGGAGTTGAGAATATAGTGGATGAGGAAGAATACAATTAATTTGACGAGTTGCCTCCTTTCGGAGACAACATTAGGCTCAAGGAAAAACCCAGTGAGGAAGCTAGCTATATGCGCGTCGATCATCATGAAGGGCTTTATTTTAATTAAGAATTTACTCTATTGTAATTAATTTATTCCATAACATCATGTGTTATGGACTAGTAATCTCTCATGTGTATATTTGTAATGTGAAGTATCAAAATTAGTTTCACTTGATTTGGAGTTGAGTTGAATTAGATATGAATTTTTGAAGTCAAATATGTTATGAGTTGAGTAAGAGCAAAATAGGTGGCCTCCTTATGAAAAGGTTATCACAGACGGTTCTATTAAATAACCGTCTGTGATACGTCCATATCACAGATGGTGCTATTAAAGAACCGTTTGTGATACTTCCATATCACAGACAGTTCTGTGACATCTACCATATCACAGACGGTTTCATATTACAACCGTCTGTGATATGGAAGTATCACAGACGGTTCTTTAATAGCACCGTCTGTGATAAGATATCACAGACGGTGCTATTAAAGAACAGTCTGTGATATCCTTTTTATAAGGAGACGCACCGCTAGGGTTTTGCTCTTTACTCGTCACTTCCTCTTCCGCGCCCCTTAGGCTCTCGTGCACTCTGTCACCTCCTCTAGGGTTCGCCCGTTCACCTCCCCGGCCGTAAGCCCCGACGTCGCCGCCCCCGACATCGACGACGCTGCCGCCGCCTCGACCTACGGCCTCCTCCCCGTGTCGGCCTCCTCCCTCTGCACCGGCCTCCTCCCCGCGCCGTCCTCCTCCCTGTGCCGGCCTCCTCCCTCTGCACTAGGTCCTCCCCGCACTGTCCTCCTCCCCGTGTCGGACTCCTCCCCTGCACCGGCCTCGTCCCCGCGCCTCCCTCCTCCCCGCGTCGGCCTCCTCCCCTGCACCGGCCTCCTCCTTGCACCGTGAGTTCTTGTGCGGCATCCTCTCTGTGAGTATTCCTATATTACGTTTTTGCATCACTTTCTGCCAGTCTATAATTGTAACGTCCCAAAATTTGGCTTTTCAAAAATCTTTTGAGTAGTTTAGGTCCCTAGAAAATTTCACCAATTTTATTTGAATTAATAAAGCTTAATTGGGAATTTTCTAAATTTAAAATATTTAATTTGACTAATATAAACATGAATTAAATAAAAACTTGTGTTATTTGGCTTCCTTGTGTTTCAAGGAATTTTTGGGTATTTTCTGAATTTTTTTTGAATTTATTTGCTATTTATTTGATCTCCTTGATTTTCGGCCTTTTATTTTAATTCCGAAAATCAGTTTTCTCTCTCCTGCCCATGTGCTACGAAACCCGCAAGATCGTTCATCTTCCAAGAACCGAAAGGTCACTGAGTCCGAACGTGTCGCCTTGGTCTCAAAACTTCAAATTTCCATATCTTTCTCCACGGTGTATATAAAAGCGAGCCGTTTGCGCTCACACGTCCGTCTTGATCTCCTCTTCCAATCCTCGAATTGGTTTCCTCCAAACCGATCTATTTTCGTCGTAATCTCCGTAAACGAGCCCAACCGGTCTTCTCGCGAATCGCGCCGTCCGACGCCCGCCGTGAACCGCTGCGGCGTTGGCTTCGCGTCGTCGCCCTCACGCCATGGTTCCATCCACTTCACCCGAAGATCGTCGAGCACCATCGCCATTAAAGCCAAACCGTGTTCATCGCGTTCCTCGCTTTCTAGGTGAGTTTTCCAAAATCCGACCGCGCCATCGCGTCCGGCTCGTCGTTTCCTTTCCGTTTGCCCTTCGCCATTGCTCGCCGCCTCCGCCACGCCACCAAGCGTGCATCGTTCATGCATATGCATCAGTAGCGTTTCATCTCTCTGTTGCCGTTGCTCCTCTCTATTATGTTGTCTTCTGTTGATTCATGCTATCTGTTGTCTTAATTCCTTGCTCTATATATTAATTTTGTCTTTAACCCTTGCTTTTCCATGTCAATGCCAAATCCTTGCCACCTTCCGTAAACCCTTGGCCATGAACTAGATGGTGAAGCCTCTGTTCTATGTCTCTTCTCTAGGCAATGCACGTAGAAACTTTCCAACACAAAGCTTTGCCTTTCTCTCTGCTTCTTAGTACGTGAGTTTTGGTTCGGTCCTTGTGTATCTTCCTGGTTGATCCTTTGTCCGATGAATAGGCCAAGCATCATCTCAATTTCCCTTGTATTAATTCTCTATTATTTGCTTTATCTCCTCATCACTAAAAATCCTTGCCATCTCTCGCCAATTCCATGCATCCGAGCAATGCCGCATGAGCTTCGGCCCTATCTTTTGTCTATTTATTCTCCTTTGCTAATCCTTCTCTGTTAATTATCTTGCGCCAACAATCCAAAGCATGTTGTCTGTTAGTTCTTTATTCTTGCTTTACCTTCTCAGTACCAAAGATCTTGTCATTCAAATAGTCAAGAGAATATATATCTATCTCACCTACAAGTAGACCCCACATGTCATCCACCCAATTAAATATCCTATTTATTTCATCTCACTTACATGCGGGTCCCGTACGTCAGTCAACTCTTGGTCAACCCTAGCCATGAGCTTGGTCCACCGTGGACTAGCATATCTCTGTGGACCTGGTCCATAGACCAGTGGCCCACATGTCAACCCCTAATTCTATTTTCGGGAATTAATTTAATTCTTAAAATCCTTTTATCTTATTGGTCCCACATGTCACTCTCTCTACCTTATTTCTGGAATTATTTTAATTCTAGAAATCCATAAATACCAGTCGGTCCCACCTATCATACACTCATTCTTTTTCTAATATTTTCGGAATAGAATATTCTGAGAATATTCCGTAGAGCTTTTTCATCATTTCATGTGAATTTCAATCTTCCGAGAGCCATATCTTCTTCGTCCGAATTCCGATTGAACCCATTCAAGTTTCTAAATTCATATAAATTCAATATCTATCTTCCAGTACCATTCAATTTCAATTTGGAGTTTATTTGATTTGCCTTTTGGATTTAGTTTGTTTTGCGCTTTCTTTCTCCTTAGACGCCGAAGTCCCGGAATCGTCCGAAGGAGCTGAAGATCAAGGAAGTAGAAGATTGAAGATAAAATGAGAACATCATTGCTATAGCAAGGCAAGTTATACCTTTGATCATATTGAATTCCTATTTTCAAAATTACTTTGATTCAAATTATTGCATTTACTTTAAGTAATTATTTAAATGCTTTTGGGTTTAGCTATTAATCCAATTTGTTATATCCACTTTGTCTATTGTATGTCATAATCTTTTGTCACCCTAGATTGGTTCATATTTAGTTGGTGCTATGGTATTACCAACGTGGGTTGGTTAGATGCGAGTACAATGGCTTAGCCATGCTACGAGTCTCACATCTCATGAAAGTTGCAAATATGAACTATGACTAAGTGACTATGGAACTTTGTGTAAAACTATGTGCTATGTGTTATTACTTCGTGATGGCATGTGTTGCACTAAAACCAACCCAGGTGGTAAAGGATTTAGACCGAGGCAAGTGGTGGAAACGTGTGATATGGTGGACTATGTGATGGGAATGTTAATCTTTGTGATCTAGTTAGAAAATGGAAGTCTTGCCTTGGTCAATTAAGGACTTAACTTTGTGCGCCATTGAACCGAGCCTTCTTTGACGACCACATGCCTGGTATGGGACGGCCTAACTTAGTAAGTTATGGATTCGGCATTGATGTTCGGTGGATAGGTTAGGTTTGTGTGAGGTGGAGTTGTGACTACTTGGTAGTTGCATCGTGGGACGATTCGTCTTCCCGTCCCAATGGTGTGTTATACCAATTCTATGTGAGTCGGTATAGCGGTTTGTAAGCACACTAGGAACGTCAATGTTTGAGATGAAGTTTCGAAGGTTTTGTTGTGATCACTCGATCCAGCTTGATTGCATCTTGTGGGTAAAGTGTACAACCTCTGCAGAGTGTTAAACAATCTATTCGAATAGCCGCGTCCACGGTCAAGGACATGCTCGGGGATTTCACACGAGGGGTAGATTTTCATAAAACAATTGGGAAGGGACAGCTGTGTGATTTAAGTCATATGGCTATGTGAAAGAATTTGATTAGGCTATGTGTCTTTGTGAAAACAACTGTTAAATTAATATTGTCTATTTGTTTTGAATTATGCTTTCAATCTATTACTTGTATTCAATTGCAAATGTTGCATTTCTGCAAAATAACCACAGAAGCCTTTTCTTTTGGAATAAGCCTGCAACTATAAATTGCATTCTGTGGTATGACTTGCGAAACGGTTGTGTACTCACGCTTGTTGTAAAACTTGCGCCCAAACCTACGTAAATGGAGGAATCGTCGACCAACAAGGTCTACCTCAAGGATCGAGAAGAACTAGGTCGCGCACCCCGTACCGATTGCACTGTGGGCATATGGATGGGCTTCACTGAAGTTATTCTATTTTGTTCCGCTGCAGCTTCATTGAGCTATTCGCCTTCTGAGGCATTAATTGTAAGCTTTGACCTTAAGGTCTTTACTCTGATATTTATTGTTATTTGCCTATTTGTTAGTCACCTTTGTATATGGAAATGATATTTCATCGATGTTGCCACTGTGTGCACTAGCGTGATCCTGGACTAGTGCAGTATACACAGAGGGTCCAGAATTGCATTTTTGGGTCCCGACAAAGGTGGTATCAGAGCCATATCGACTGTAGGTCGTGACCTTAGTTAGAATGGCCGTTTGTAAGGAAAACTTCAAAACTTATTTTACAAATGGAAAATCTTAATGATGTGCTATTCTCACCTTGTCTATTCTATACTCTTCTATTCTATCCGTTCTCATCTATATTCTTCCACCGCTATTTGGAGTATTAAATTGGACTCTCTCCCCTCATAACTTCTATAGTCATCGTTATCCATGTCAAATGTCTTGATGGATGCCCAAGCGCTGTTTTGAGCAACTGTTTGAGGACCATGCAACCAACAACAACGTATCGACATCTCCCCAAATGTTCAAGACAAGCTCGTCGCAAGAATTCAAGACCAAGAACAAGTTGTACGTCGCCCCTGCTTTCTCCGAGCTTCGCCTCCAAGGATCGCAAGCAGTCAACGTTTGATGAAGACCGTGACCAGTTCAAGTTTTCTTCAGACCAGCCATATAGGATGAATCAGCATAGGTTCCTCCCGTGTGTTGAGCCAAGTCTCCCTGTTAAGTTAGAGTTTAATCAACTAGACGATTAGATCTTTGTTTTCTTTCTTCAGTGTAGTTTGGCTGTGAGTTTTATGCTTCTTAATAGCTTTCTGGCTATTTGTGTGTTCCTTGGTGTTCTTTGGGTTAAACATACTCCCTTAGTAGATTCTCTTCCCTTATCTTATGTTTTTCCCTCTCATCTATAAGCCCTGGTCAGCCCAGCTGATGAAGAGCCCTAGTGGAGTCAACCTTATCAGTAATCTTGAGACGATGCATGCCACCGGATGTTGTCAATTCCGATGGGCGATTGTCGATGCAGGAGTAGCAGATCCAGTCATGGAACAATTCTTGGTAGCTCAGACTCAACTCATGAATGCGATGATGCGGAACATGACCGTGCAGAATCAGACCACCGCTACCTTAGTCAATTTGATGAATCAGAATAATCAAGCAAGTCATCGTACCGTCGCCATTGCTAGTGCGAGCGCATAATGACCAACAACTATCTCCGATGCGAGTGACACATCGTAACTCGAGCCGCCTCGCAGCCCGAATCGATCATGCAAGGGACGATGCAACCATTAGACAATATTATTGTTCGTAATGATGCACAACTCGTTGCCATCCCAACGGCACGCCCTCAGTTCAAGTTTGTGAAGTTCCCAAGGACTAAGCCGCCTGTTTTTGAAGGATCAACCATACTCAAGGATGCAGAATCTTGGATTCGCACTATCAAAGAAAAGCTAACTGTTGTGCAATGCAACGATAATGAGAAAGTTTTCTATGCTGCTCATCAATTAGAAGGAGTTGCATTAGATTGGTGGGAAAAATTTCGCGCCGCCCATCAGGACGAGCACACCATCACTTGGGCAGAGTTCACCACCGCTTTCTGCCAACAGCATGCAATATCAAGTATAAGTGATCAAGAGAAACCTGCTATTTCGATATCCTACACCAAATCTAGCCGTTGTCAGTTGAAGTACTGCCAATCAGATAAGTCAGAAGATTGTGCATGTACCCACTGTGGAGAAATAGGCCATAGTGCTGATGAGCACAATATCAATTGTTCTAGTTGCGAAGGGAACCATTCCGTTGGAAAAAGTCCCCTGATCAAGATCACATGTTTCTTGTGTGAAAACGATGATCATTGTCCGAGCCAGTGCCCGATGTATTCCATGTTGACTTCTGCAACGCAACGTCAGCGAGAAAATTTCGGAGCCACAGGCAGAGCATTAGCAAAAGAAGGCAACCCAGTGTTAGTACAAAAATTGTCAGGTGAAGGATCACAAAAGCAGAATATTGACCTCAGCAGCCCACCTCAAAAGAGAAACAAGCCAATATCGTCAGGAGGTTGTTTCAAGTGTGGTAAGCAAGACCACTATGCCAAGAGATGCCCTGCAAAGCGTCAAACTTCAACCTTCAAGAAGGTTAGTCGTTACAGTGCAATGTCATCAAGCAAGTCACAATGTCCGCCACGTGTATGTTACAGTTGTCGCAAGGAAGGTCACTACGTTAGCCAGTGTCCTCAGAAGAACCAGTCACTAACTCTAGATGCAAGAATACTAGAAGTCAGCTCAGTCAAGATTTTAACTCCCAGAGCAAGTGGTAACGCAGTAGGATCCGTGTGTCCAGCGAAGCAGTCAAAGAAGAGACATTTGAACGATGATGTTACCAAGAAAGTCAGAGAATCAATGTAACTTTTCCTTTGTTGGAGAGATAAAAATGTGGACATCTTTGCATGCAAGTTACGGAGAAAAAGAAATTGTTGGATATTAAATCATTGGATACCTTTCCAAGAGTCTGCCTTTGCAAGTTGAGTAATCAAGCGTTAAGGCATGATGATGGAAGGCTGTAGAGCCATAACTATAGAATGTGATGTTGAATTCTAACTCATCATTTTGCATAGCAGTGAGACAATGGTAAATGATTGAAGAATCTAATCATTGGATAATGTCCATATCCGCAAGAGAATGTGCAATTGTCATTGCAAGTGATCTATGCAACATGCAACCGTATTCGAAGTTAAGTTTATCTCTGACTTGGTACCCAGGATCGGCCAATTTCAGAAGGAATTACATTAGAGGTGAAATATGACAAAAGTTGCCAACGAGTTTGCAGAGATGATAGAGTAGATCAGATGACTTTATCAGATAAAGGCAGTGTCAAATCAAACCCATCAGCTTAGCAAGTGTCAGTTGAATACCAGTGAAATAGTTGTTTTGAGACAGTGTCAGTTGAAGATCAGTGAGACGGTCGTTTCAAGTCAGCCAAGACCCCTCACCGGATGTAAGAAGAGAAGTTCACCCACACCGCTAGAAGTGAACCGAGTCTGTAAGAATTTCATAAGAGATTAATCACAACTCCAGTATTCGTATTGCCAGATACCAGAAAGAACCTTGACAGATTTTATCAGGGAACATCTAAGAATCAGGGTGTTAAGAAGTTTCACCAGCACTTCCTAACAACTAAAGTTTCAAGCAGTGAATTATCCTAGTCGTAATTCAAAGTTTGCTGTCATGAAGAAACAAAGACGGTTATTGGATTGAGAACAATAAAGTTGAAATCTGTTCCCTCATAACAGATCGCAAAGCGTGTCGATGTTTGAATCGAAGAGCTACCGCAAGAATCGCTGATTAGTCACCAAGGTTACCCGTGAAATTCGTGGTTGGATCTTGAGTCGATTGCAAGGATATCTGTTGAAACCGTAATTTGAACCGATGCTAGAAATCGGTGTTGACCGACATGCTGGAATGACAGTTTTGTCAAGAAAATTCGTCCTCACGTAAAGCAAACGAAAGCGTGAGAACCCGCTGAAGGCGAACAGAATGATCCATGGATCAATGAGCATATCTGCATATCTAATGAGAAGAAACTCAAGTAGTTGACGCTCACACCAACATTTGAGTGCAAGCATTCTATTTTCCCTGAAAGTACCAAGGTGTACAAAGATCTCAAAGTTGCATTGTGATGATCCAAAATAAAGCGAAATATCGCAGAATGGGTTACCATGTGTTTGGTATGTCAGAAAGTCAGCCAAAATGTTGGAGGCCAGTCATACTACTTCTATCCCTGAGAATTCAGATATGGAATTTCCTCGGACCCAATCGGGGTGTAATTTCTTGAAGGGTGATTGTTGATCATTTGACAGAAATTTGTTGCTTCATGCCTGTCAAAATCATCTAGCCTGGAGACTATCTAGCAGAGTGGTATACGACAGAGATGGTATTTGTCAGCATGGGTGCAGTGTCAGATCTACAGAGATGGTCAATTTGCACGGCACGTCAGAGAAGTTAGTGTCAGACCAAGGATCTCAGCTTATCATGTATTAGCGATAGAGTCTGTATGAAGCTTGAATGGTCATTCGGTTCAAAGACTGTATCGCTCAATCAATAGACGATTGAAAAAATGAGTTGTGCCTTAACTCAGAGTAATAAGTCGAGCAAGTAAGTGTTATGTGCAGAGTTTCCCTACAACCCAGATGTCAGCCAGTTGAAGTTGTCACCCTCTAAAGTTCACAGTGGTTGATTGTGTAAGTCATCGCTCAGCTAGGAACAGATGAAATTACAAAGTATGTGGATGTTGCATTAATCGTGAAGCAGAAGACCAAGGGTCCTTAATCTTAAATATAATTTAAGTAGTAGTGTTCAAGAAGAAAAGCTACGAACATTATACAGATTTTCACCTTCGAAGCCATGTCTATCTTCAGAATACCTGTTGAAGTTCTGTGCTGAGAATTGTGTGACATGTGTCAGTTAGTTCAGATTCTGAAGCGAGGAAGAAGAGATAGTTTGCTAACCTGAGTTTCCAGTCAGCAGCAAGATTTCCTCCACTGCAAAAGTGCCCTCAAGCACCGATCAAGCAGCCCCGTTAGATGCAATCGAGTTTCAAGATACCTTCCAGCCAAGAGCCAGTTTGTCAAGTTTTCAGTGAAGCGGGAAGTTTAGCAAGAAGCAAGGCGTTGTTCTGTAAGTGGTTAGAAGAGCGATTCACACAAAGTCAAAGCAATTTGAAAGCAAGAAGTGAACCCGAAGGCTGAGTTCCTTATCCTATTCTATAGCCAGCCTGAATCTCGGGGACGAGATTCCTTTAAGGGGGGAGGTTTGTAACGTCCCAAAATTTGGCTTTTCAAAAATCTTTTGAGTAGTTTAGGTCCCTGGAAAATTTCACCAATTTTATTTGAATTAATAAAGCTTAATTGGGAATTTTCTAAATTAAAAATATTTAATTTGACTAATATAAACATGAATTAAATAAAAACTTGTGTTATTTGGCTTCCTTGTGTTTCAAGGAATTTTGGGTATTTTCTGAGATTTTGTCGGATTTATTTGCTATTTATTTGATCTCCTTGATTTTCGCCTTTATTTTAATTCCGAAAATCGGTTTTTCTCTCCACCAACCGAAACGCCACGAGTCCGTAACGTGTCGTCTTGGTCTCAAAACTTCAAATTTCCATATCTTCCTCCACGGTGCATATAAAAGCGAGCCGCTTGCGCCACGCGTCCGCCTTGATCTCCTCTTCTAATCCCCGAATTGGTTTCCTCCAAACCGATCTATTTTTGTCGTAATCTCGAAAACCGAGCTCCAACCGAAGGTCTTCTCCAATGAATGCGCTTCGTCCGACGCCCACCGGCCGAACCGTCATGCGGCGTTGGCTTCGCGTCGTCGCCTCTACGCCATGGTTCCATCCACTTTGCCCGAAGATCGCTCGAGCACCGCCGCCATTAAAGCCAAACCGTGTTCATCGCGTTCCAAAATCCGGCCGCGCCATCGCGTCCCGCTCGTCGTTCCTTCCGCTTTTGCCCTTCGCCGCTGCTCGCCGCCTCGGCCGCGCCACCACGCGCATCGCTCATGCATATGCTCTGTAGCGTTTCATCTCTCTGTTGCTTCATTCAATCCTCTCTATTATGTTGTCTTCTGTTGATTCATGCTATCTGTTGTCTTAATTCCTTGCTCTATATATTAATTCTGTCTTTAACCCTACCTTTTCCATGTCAATGCCAAATCCTTGCCACCTTCCGTAAAACTTGGGCCATGAACTAGATGGTGAAGCCTCTGTTCTATGTCTCTTCTCTAGGCAATGCACGTAGAAACTTTCCAACACAGGCTTTTGCCTTTCTCTCTATTCTTAGTACGTGAGTTTTGGTTCGGTCCTTGTGTATCTTCTTGGTTGATCCTTTGTCTGATGAATAGGCCAGGCATCATCTCAATTTCCCTTGTATTAATTCTCTATTATTTGCTTTATCTCCTCATCACTAAAAATCCTTGCCATCTCCTCGCCAATTCCATGCATCCGAATACCGCATGAGCTTGGCCCTATCTTTTGTCTATTTATTCTCCTTTGCTAATCCTTCTCTCGTTAATTATCTTGCCGCCAACAATCCAAAGTATGTTGTCTGTTAGTTCTTTATTCTTGCTTTACCTTCTCAGTACAAAGATCTTGCCATTCAAATAGTCAAGAGAATATATATCTATCTCACCTACAAGTAGACCCCACATGTCATCCACCCAATTAAACATCCTATTTATTTCATCTCACTTACATGCGGGTCCCGTACGTCAGTCAACTCTTGGTCAACGCTAGCCATGAGCTTGGTCCACCGTGGACTAGCATATCTCTGTGGACCTGGTCCATAGACCAGTGGCCCACATGTCAACCCCTAATTCTATTTTCGGGAATTTATTTAATTCTTGAAAATCCTTTTATCTTATTGGTCCCACATATCACTCTCTCTACCTTATTTCTGGAATTATTTTAATTTTAGAAATCCATAAATACCAGTCGGTCCCACCTATCATACACTCATTCTTTTTCTAATATTTTCGGAATAGAATATTCTGAGAATATTCCGTAGAGCTTTTTCATCATTTCATGTGAATTTCAATCTTCCGAGAGCCATATCTTCTTCGTCCGAATTCCGATTGAACCCATTCAAATTTCTAAATTCATATAAATTCAATATCTATCTTCCAGTACCATTCAATTTCAATTTGGAGTTTATTTGATTTGCCTTTTGGATTTAGTTTGTTTTGCGCTTTCTTTCTCGTTAGACGCCGAAGTCCCGGAATCGTCCGAAGGAGCTGAAGATCAAGGAAGTAGAAGATTGAAGATAAAATGAGAACATCATTGCTATAGCAAGGCAAGTTATACCTTTGATCATATTGAATCCCAGTTTTCAAAATTACTTTGATTCAAATTATTGCATTTACTTTAAGTAATTATTTAAATACTTTTGGGTTTAGCTATTAATCCAATTTGTTATATCCACTTTGTCTATTGTATGTCATAATCTTTTGTCACCCTAGATTGGTTCATATTTAGTTGGTGCTATGGTATTACCAACGTGGGTTGGTTAGATGCGAGTACAATTGCTTAGCCATGCTACGAGTCTCACATCTCATGAAAGTTGCAAATATGAACTATGACTAAGTGACTATGAAACTTTGTGTAAAACTATGTGCTATGTGTTATTACTTCGTGATGGCATGTGTTGCACTAAAACCAACTGGGTGGTAAAGGATTTAGACTGAGACAAGTGGTGGAAACTGTGTGATAAGGTGGACTATGTGTTGGGAATGTTAATCTTTGTGATCTAGTTAGAAAATGGAAGTCTTACCTTGGTCAATTAAGGACTTAACTTTGTGCGCCATTGAACTGAGCCTTACTGTACGACCACATGCCTGGTATGGGACGGGCCTAACTTAGTAAGTTATGGATTCTCGCATTGATGTTCGTGGATAGGTTAGGTGTGTGACAGTGGAGGTGTGACTACTTGGTGGTTGCATCGCGGGACGATTCGTCTTCCCTGTCCAGCGGTGTGTGTTATACCAATTCTATGTGAGCTGATATAGTGGTTTGTAAGCACACTGGGAACGTCAATGTTTGAGATGAAGTTTCTGAAAGGTTTTGTTGTGATCAGCTCTGATCTAGTTGATTGCATCTTGTGGGTAAAGTGTACAACCTCTGCAGAGTGTTAAATAATCTATTCGAATAGCGCGTCATGTCATGGACATGCTCGGGGATTTCACACGAGGGTAGATTTTCATAAAACAATTGGGAAGGGACAATTTGTGTGATTTAAGTCATATGGTCGTGTGAAAGAATTTGATTAGGCTATGTGTCTTTGTGAAAACAACTGTTAAATTAATATTGTCTATTTGTTTTGAATTATGCTTTCAATCTATTACTTGTATTCAATTGCAAATGTTGCATTTCGCAAAATAACCACGAAACCTTTTCTTTTGGAATAAGCTCGCATCTATAAATTGCATTCGTGGTATGACTTGCGTAGTACGGTTGTGTACTCACGCTTCTTGTAAAACTTGCGCCAAACCTACAAAAATGGAGGAATCGTCACCAACAAGGTCTACTTCAAGGATCGAGAAGAACTAGGTCGCGCACCCACCGATTGCCCGTGGGCATATGGATGGGTTTCACTGAAGTTATTCCGCTTTGTTCACTTCTGCACTTCATTGAGCTATTCGCCTTCTGAGGCATTAATTGTAAGCTTTGACCTTATGGTCTTTACTCTGATATTTATTGTTATTTGCCTATTTGTTAGTCACCTTTGTATATGGAAATGATATTTCATCGATGTTGCCACTGTGTGCACTAGCGTGATCCTGGACTAGTGCAGTATATACAGAGGGTCCAGAATTGCATTTTTGGGTCCCGACAATAATGCTCAGCAGTTTTAGGGTTTTTAACTGCGAAATTTGAACTGGTCATCTCCTAGAGATAGTGAATAACAGAATCTGGGAATATCACCAACTAGTTTAATGTGGGTAATTTAGTAAGCTTTACAAGGAATGAAAGAACACCATTTTTGGCTTTCTGTTGTTAGGTTTAATATATAGCTTTATTCCTTTTGGTTGTCAGTTCTGCATAGTTCAGATTACTCTTGTATGAGCTAGTTGATTTTTGTGAGATACATAGTTATTCTCAATCTGTGGATAAGGCTTATTGCTGAAATGATATTATGATTGTCTTGATATCATTGCTCTTTTCTGTTTTTCATAACAGAGTGCCTTCTGTTGTCCCGGTGGATATATTGACTTTGATAGTCTTTGATAATCTGTGAACTGAATATTGCAAATTGATCAGTGGGCTTTGTTGACATCCTCTGTGATGAACTTTGTCTTATACTGAGATTGAATGTGATAGTTAGTTCATTCTTGAGCTCTATTGTATTGGTTAATTGGTTACTTTCGGTTGAATGCTAGTTATTCTGATTCTTCTGGTTTGCTCTGTGATGAACTTTGTCTTACACTGAGATTGAATACGATAGTTAAGATCATTTTCGGTAATAGTTGAGATCATTTGACAATTAAGCAAAGTATTGTTTAGAGCTCATAGTTTGAATTTATATTATCATATTCATTTAATGAATAGTATAGATAATAGGATTGAGATGGCAAAGACTTGTTCTTTTGCAACTCTCCTTCTGAGAGCACAAACTATCATCAATCCTTCTTTACATAATTAATTTGTTTACAACGGAATTTTAGTTATTTATATAGATAGCAAGTAAATTTTGAGCTCTACAATATTACTTGATTCTATTTTGTTTCTATGTCTTCTGTCTATGAAGCATTAAACCTTTGCTTAGCATTTCTTTGTCGATCCTGAGACACTTGAGTGTACCTTTGCTTCTTGTCAATCCTCCACGGCATGAAGCAAATGGTACATTCCAGTGTGTCGGGCTCGATGAAGTAGGCTCGGGCAAAGATGGGCTCGGGTTCTAGTTAAGTTCTATGCTAATTTCATTCATATACATGTGGTACATGTTTTGCATTTCAAGTAAGCGACATGGCATCTGCACCGTCTTCGCCGCTGTCATCGGCGTCGCCGAATGCGTATGGATCTCCGAGGAAAGTGGTACGTACGCGAGATGGCAGAGGAATATCGAAAATTCCTCCAGGCTTAATGACCTTCACGGAGGTCAATGCCAATGGGATCCCTGTGAGTCCCCCCAAAGCAGCGGCGAAATTCCAGACCATCTGCGGGATACTTGGAAGGGAACAGGTCCCCATCACCACACTGAGCTGGGACACTGTGTCGGATGATCAGAGACGCGAGCTGTGGGATGAAGTTTTAAAATCGTTCACTTTCCCAGCCGCAGACCAGGCGCGTGTGGAACGGCAGGCGTTGCTCTCGATGGGAAAGGTGTGGAGGACCTTCAAGAGCGTGCTTGTCACGAAGTACGTGAACACGGGTCGAACGCGCTTCACGGCGTATAAATTCTTGTCGCGGGATATATAGGACGCCTTTGTCCAAATGAAGACGATGCCCGAATTTCTTGAGGAAAGTGCGACGCACAAGGCTCTCCAGACACTGAACACTCACCCCCCCACAAACTTAGCACCGCTGGGTACGCGGGTAAAACCGCGCAATGGGCGGCGGAGGACGAAAACGAAACAAGGCCATTTTCTGAGATCACGCATGCGCGCTCTCTCCGGTTAAGAGCGAGGCATCACCACGCTCACGGCGAAATCTCTTTCACAAACCCGGTAGACCGGGATGTGGCCAACCGTGTGGTAAATATGTCTTCGAACTACCTAGTTGTTAATAAGTCCATAACTTTATAATATCTATAATAACATGATGACCTCTTGCAGCAAGAATTGAGTTCCGCATGTTCCGAAGGCTCCTTCCAAGCAGACAGGGAGAAGGATATACTATCTACGGTCCTGGGAAACAAGGAGCACCCGAGTCGCACGCGAGGCAAAGGGGTTAACGTATCTTGGAGGGATGGATTCCCAGACGACTACTGCACGTATAGAAGCAGGAAGAGATCCAAGGCCGAGTACGACACACGCGCTTGCGTGGTAGGTCCAGCCCAACCCCATACTAAAAGCCCATAAACCTAGTCTACTGTGGACCGTGTCTATGACACGTGGGCCCCACCTGTCGGAAAATTGTTTTTATTTTCTTTTAATTCCGAAAACCTGTGGCTGACGTAAGCCTTGCGCAATAATTAGATTTTCCTTTAGAAAAATAAATCAAGAAAATCTAATAAATTCATAATTTAGGTTTTTAAATAGATTTAAACTTCAAAAATTCATAACTTTTGCATTTGAACTCCAAATTGGGTGTTTCAAGTTGCAAAATTTATATAAAATTATAATCTAGCTAACTAAACCAAAATATTTCAATTTGGGGTTAGTTTGAGCTATCTTTTTGAATTTATTTGAATTTTAATTTTAATTTGTCGTATTTTCGCGTATAAACTTCGCCGACTCCGGAGAGTTTGACCATACCGAGGACCTAGATTTCCAGGACGTCAACGAAGGAAAGTTATACCATTGATCATATTGCTCCCAGTAATTTAAATTTATTTTTAGTTTTTCAATTATTTAATGCATGCATATGTTTATACAAATATTTCAATGCCCTGTTTTATATATAGTTACCTCAATGATTCTTTGTATGGCCAATTTGAATATTGTACTTGAATGCCTTCACACCATAGACAAGATATTATCAAAACTAGTCATATGCTTAGCCAGGCTTAGTTCACACTTATGAATTTGGGAAGGTTTAGCCAAATCTCTTACAAATTTGTTTCAAACTTGACATGGTGGTATTATTTTACCACGTGAATTTATAAAGAGGGTTTTACTCAAAATAAAATAAAAAATGGGTTTGGACTTGGGCGAATTGGTTGAATGGTGGCTGCAGGTTAATGCACGGGTTTAATCTGGTTAAGATTAAAGCCTAGGGTTTGTTTGAAAGATGCCCAAGTCAATTGAGGACCGATCTTTGAGTCGCTTATTGCTATGCCTTACCGTACCACCATATGTCCTGTATGGGCAGGATTTGGCTAATTAACTTGTAGTGTTTTAGTGTATTTGTGCCATGATGAATGTGTAGGTGTCGGTTAGACTTTTTATTCCCACCTGGCGTAAGAGGGGGCTTCCGGAGGACGGTTAGTCCAAAGGGGTGGAACCTTAGCGGGCATAAGTACACTAGGACATCACATTGTAAAGGCCTCGTGATAATTGCTCAGTCACAGGCCTACGAAAGCGTGCTTTGGCCGATATAATGAGCATGTCATCTCGTTTGGGTAAAGTTGTACAGACTCTACAGAGTAGAAACTATTCGAATAGCCGCGTCCGCGGTCATGGACATGCTAGCAAGGCCACTTGAAGTTAGATTTGTTTATGGTTTTCGAAATGTTTTATCAAATGTTTGAGAATGGTTAATCCTTATGGAATTTTGGGCAGCCAGCCATGTGCAGGAGGGTATCCTTTACTCATTCATTGGAGGTTATCCATATTATGACATTGTCATCTTAAAATCTAATTTTATGTCATAATATGAAAATGGCCTTAGAAATTACTATGGATATTTAAACCGAAAATATCGCTTTATGCAAAATAACCCCTTCCTTATTCACTTGTTACCTTATGCATTCATTTCCATTCCATATTGGGTGTAGCTTGCGAGCACGGTAGTAGTGCTTATACTTGCTGAATAACTCTTATTCAGGAGAGGACTTTTTCCCTGACGATGAGGACCAGGACGAGTAGGCCTTCGACCCAAGACGATTGCCTATGGCGCATCGTGTGGCTCACTTATATTACTATGCTTCCGCAGTGTTATTGATATTTGATATTTGTTGTTTAGACTCAGTTGTATTAAACATTTGATTATTAAATATTATTTACGTTTTCGTGATATGATTGTGATATCCATTTTGTGAGACTGTGTACACTGGAAATCCTGGACCGGTGTATGAACACAGAGAATTCGGGATCCTTCGCTCCCGGGTTCGACAGAAGCTTCGATCAAAGTTTCTCCACTAGGCAGAATCAGCAGTGTATTTTAGCTTTTCATCTTTCTTATACTCCTCTGGGTGTCAACACATCAATCTTGCCTCCTTTTGGTTCACAAATAAATGCTTCAAACGTGGGATTATAGGCAGATACCACAACATCTTAGCAGGAGATCCATGCTTCACCTTAGCAGTATTCTTACGCTTGTATTGGGATGCTTTGCACACAGGACATACATGCATATCTGCATACTCTTTACGGTAGAGGATACAATCGTTCGAACATGCATGTATTCTTTTTTACTTCCATTTCCAATGGACAAAGAATCTTCTTGGCATGGTAGGTGGTGCTAGGCAACACGTTTTCCTTCGGAAGGATGTCCGCTAGGAGACTTAACAACACTATGAAACTCTTGTCGAACCAACCATTGCTTGCCTTCAATTTCAATAGTTCAAGCATGGATGATAACTTTGTGTATTCTGGCTTGTAGCCAGGGAACAAAGGTTTCCCTGAGTCCTCTATTAAGCCCTCGAATTTACAAAACTCTCTCACTGTAATTCTCTTCTCCATCGTGTAACATCTGATCCAGATAGTCATCGTGCGACTTATCCTCAACAAAAGCACAGTCTAAATCTGGCATATTATTGACTTCCTTAGTGATGTCGTCGTTATTATTAACTTCCTATATAATCTGCTCTTCACCGTGACTGGTCTAAGATGTATACCCTTTTTTGAAACCGCTTCGAATCAAGTGCGCTTCGATCTGTGCTGGGTTGTTAAACATCTTTATATTACCGCAATCAATGAATGGACAATACATAAATTTTATCCCCTTCTTTTACATATGTTGCTCGACGGCTCTTCTTAAAGCAAACATGCCATTAATGTACTCTTCACTCACATGGTTCTTACCGTACATCCAGTTTCGGTCCATCTACGCTACACATGTAAAAAATTAGTATTAAATTAGATTAATAAACTGCAAGTACTCTTCCTATTGACCATACATACTAAAATTTATTAGTGATTAACTTAGAGCAAATATAAAGGGCTGCAGATCGTTACCCTCGGAGCTCACGACGAAAATCCCAAATATCCCACGAGATCCTTCTCACCTTCTTATTCTCCTCCCTTCCTCCTCTCTTTAGCTTCCTCCTTTCCTTCTCTCTAAGGTGGCACAATGGGACAGGAGGTAGCAGGGGTGGCGGCTTAAATAGGAAGGGTGTGGAGACGCTAGTGGCAGGGGGTCTGTCAGGACCGGATATTTATAATACTAGCATATCATAGACGGTTCATAAGAAGAACCGTCTGTGATCAGTGCGATTATCACAAACGATTCTTATCTGTGAATTATCATATACAGTTCTAGTTATAAACTGTCTGTCAAAGGAACCGTCTGTGATTAGTACAACACAGATGATTGTAATACCCCAAATTTATTTAAGTGAGAAGAAATAATTTAGGGAGAAGAACCAATTAGGAAATGGATTTAACAGAAGTTTAGAGGGGGTGTATTACTCCGAAACGTGTTAGAGAGAAAACAAAATAGTTAAAGGGTTTTTTCTGAAATTTCTTCAAAACCTGGGCTATGGGCTTTTGGCCCACAGCACCAAGGCCCAAAAGGGGGGAAAACCCTAAAACTGCTACAGTACCTGTAACACCCTGGATATTCGGAAGCCAAGATGTCACCTAAAACATCTAACATACATCCATAATGCGGAAGAATTTGAATAAAATCAACTAATGATAGTATCAAAACAACCAAGACATGATGAAGGTATCCTTCCTTCACCATCTAATCTATTTATTTCAGTTCATTGATAATGAAAGTTCACATGCAGTAATAATTCAACATCAATGTGGAGAAGGTATCCTTCCTTCACCAATTATAAATTTATTATTACAGTTCATCATTTACGAATGTAAGATAGAACAAAATTTAATCTTGAACATGAATTGGATGATGTGAACAAGTAGTGCGTGTCTACTCCCTCCCAAGTGAGCCAACATCAGGGGTTACCTAAAATAAACAAACAACGCAAGAGTGAGTCCACGACTCAAAGAAGTACAAAGAAAAGGGACATAACACACATATGAACAAGTCATCATCATAAGAGAATATGAGCATACATCGAATGAAAACTTAGGAATGCATGGCATGAATGAATGTACTCAAGGATGGATCTGCACACATGCTTATACTGGTAGATAGCGAGTGACACACCCGTCGGTGTTCACTTAAGCCCGCACCTTAACAAAAGTGCGGGATCCAAGTCCTATATGAAGAATGTTTCATATAGGTGTCCAAAGCTGCCCATACCGGAATTGATGGGTCTTACGTGCCCATACCGGAATTGATGGGTCTTTCAATCCACTCCCGTGGACGGACATGACAATGTCCAAACCTGCCCACATTGGAATGGTGGGACTTACATCCACTCCCGTGGACATAGCATGAATAAAAGGATGCATGATATGAACATGAACAATGCTAATATCGTCTTTCGCATTTACTCCACATATTGATAGAACATAACCAATTCAGCATTTCGGTATCACAAGATGTCACATCATATTCATGTAAACATTCACAATCACAAGACTTAAAACCAACAAAGTACTTGCCTTCGCGCTATGCGGCGTTAGCAGTAACGATGGCGCTCCCAAACCCGTAGACTCGCGGCCTAAACAATTAAATAACTGAAATAAGAACAACATAGAGCCTATCAAGAATTAATATTCTACACTACCCTCTTGCACACCCAAAACATAGTCATAACCCGAAACTGAAATTCCAGCAGCAACATGGAATCCCATCAGGACAGCAGCACGGTAAAGACCAAAACTAATGATCTGGGACTCCAAAAGAGATGAGCCCAGATCCTACACGAGCTTAACAAATATATCTACAACTTTGTAGTTGACGAGATAACCCAATTCGGCCAAACTAAATTGCTAACTGTCAAACGGAACAGCAGAACAGAATCTGACTGAGCAATTAGAACAGCAAAACTAAAACGTCCATAACTTTTAAACTACAACTCCTAATTGAGTGTTCTTTAACAATCTGAAAAGGTTACGAAATTACCTACAATAACCTAGTTGGCATGACATTCATATTTTGCATTTAACAAAAAGTGGCACACGGGTCAAAACTAAAGATAGAAACTGACATACAATCTGGACAGACTGACCTACAATCTGGACAGTCACAATGAAAAGTGCATAACTTTTGATCTATAAATCCAAATGAGGTGTTCTTTATCAATCCTGAAAGCTAGTGATATCACCTTCAAAATTTGTTATGGGCAAGACCTCTGAATCACCATCTAACTAGGCCATATATCAACATATACAGAGACTGCTAATTCTCGTCAGGATTCTGGACAGCAGATAATAAATCTATCATAACTTTTGACTCGAAAGTCGGAATTTAGTGTTCTTGGCGGACACCGAAAGCTAAGAACAAAATCTACAATACTCTAGGAGATGGGATCCTCTGATTCGGCTTCTAAGAATGCGAAAACAGACGCGCAAACTACTGGACAGAATTGAATTTCCAACAGACAGACTTTGATCTAATCAAATTTAATCGGTTTCACTTCTACGACTAATCAAACAACAACAACCGGCAATCGTTACCCTTGAAGACACGCGTGCCCACTGAATTACCCCCGCTAGATGCTCATCTCCTCTTCTTCTCCTCTCTCCTCCACCTTTCTCCTTGGCCGACAAAGAATGGGAGAGCATCACCAAGAGAGAGCAACAGAGTGCAAGGAGGGCGCGACCGTAGCGGCACCAGAAGGGGGCGGAACACTGTAGCAATGCGTGCTACAGTGGTGGGCTAGGGTTTCCTCCTTTTATTAGTGGCGGCCCTCATGGGCCTCCTAGGCCAAAGCCCAAGCCTAGGTTGTCAAAGAATTGCAGATTTTTCTCGTCTAAAGTTTAATTTCTCTTTCACTGCTTCCTTCATTACAATAAGTTGGAGTATTATAGAAAAACCCCTTTTTCGTTTACTCTCCTTCCGTAGAAACATTCGGGGTATTACATTCTACCCCCCTTAACAGGATTCGACCCCGAATCTAAACACACTTAAGCGAAAGAACAATCACAACTGAGAACGAACAACGGTAACCACGTACCCGTTGTGAACAACACCGGCTAAAGCTCATGCACGCGAAACTCCAACTTCCCCAGTAGCCTCTCCCTCGGACTGAAAATACCACAACACAACGACGTAACACGACGTCTGATCTAACACTCAACCTAGTACTTCCAGGTACACTCATCGGACAAAACTCGAAGGTAAGATCTCACTCGATGGTCAACGACGCAAACGAAACCTCAAACTCTCGATCTCCCAGGTACTCACTCAACACGAGAACATACAAGACGTTACGTACTCCGCGTAAGGACTCGAGACAGTCCTGGCGATACGCCAACTAGCGAAAACAACCCAATATATCTTGGGTTAACCTTCCCAATGATACCAACCACACGACAAGCACAAAGAACACGGAACTCGTGTTCCACCTCTCAATCGAACTCTTCACTAAAGCAAGGATCACCTCCTTTAACCGAAACATACGACAAAACTCTCTTTAAGCAAACTCTTTTACCAACAAAACCCATCCAAAACGAAAGATTCACATCGCAACTAAGCGTTACTACTTTCGGTACTAAAGAGTCAAATCCAGAATCGAATTTCATCACGAAAACCTTTCCACCTTCCAAGTGGCGCTTATAATAAACATCATGAAAACTAAAGGAGGAATAATTTTAAATGCCCAAATCAAAACTTCCTTTATTCATCCCAACCGATAAGAACCACACATACCAAAATTGAGTCAAACTCAACTTACGAAAGACATTGGTCAACAAAGACAAAGCTCATGCGAGAATAAAGAAAATGCTTCACTAATCAAGAAGACATCTTTTCCTTGGTTTCACTTTTTGGAATAAAATATCTCTCCAACCTTGGAATTCTAATTCATCGATACCACACGTTCTCAAACCTCTTAATTTAACATCCTCAAATTAGGCTTAAACCGAAATACATCATCACCTCCAACTTTCAAGAATAACACGTCGAATCCTCAAGATACCCGCCATGAACTACATCGAAGGGTTCTATCGACAATCATTCCACTACTCAATACTCCAGTTTTCTATCTCCTCTACACACAAATCTTTGGCGACCAAAAGTCTAGCATGAAAATGGAAAGCCCAAATTTAACCTCCAAGACCCTACAACGAATTCCTCTTATAACACAAGGTGAAATCATCGGATTAAATCTCTAACATCCCCACAATTCGACATAATCACTCATTAACATCATCAGAATCACTCACACAACATCGCAATACTTTCCAATTGTGTTACTCTATAGAATTAATTAAGGTTTCCATATATTTGATAATCCCCAACATTTCAACATGAACCAAAGTTCGAACTACACTATACCATAGGTCCTACTTAGTCGAACACTATACGCTTTACTTGAAGCCATACATTCCATCTCAATCAACTTCCTCCAAGAGGTTCAGTCAAAACCAACTCATCTTCTATTACTCCTCCAATAGCTTGGTAGCAAAAATATCACCCCTACAATCACTTAACCACCACCAAACAACGACAACTTACGCTTTGTAAAACTTTACAACACAAAATTGTTGATCCTTTCTCAAAAGAAAGAGGCGAACAAGGGCAAGTTTCACCACACAGAAAATGTTGTCGCTCACAAGAGCACGAAACCAAAAGAAATAACTGATAATGAAGATATGGAAAACGAAAGTTGAGTTCACAATGAGGGTACGCGTCCTCAAAAAGGGAATAGCAAATAACCAGCAATAAGAGAAAAAATGACATTGCGATTGAAACTCGACAACTCTAGAGTGAAAAGAGCAAAAAGTTTATGAACAATTCGAATAACTACAAGTTACAAACTGACTCAAATTCTCAAATATTCCTATCGCACTCTTTCCTTTAACACCAAATTAATTCTTTGACTAACATCGCTTGCCACAACGCATAAGATAAGATCTTTAGTCCAAACCACAAGGACTAATTAAGAACCAATGAAATTCTTCAATACGTCATATTTGCTCGTAACTGCTCAACTACACAAGAAACATGAGATCCAAATAATCTCAATCACCAAACTCAAAACTTTTCCAATTACGGATTTCATGAAAAGCAAGCAGATTAATCTCCTTTTAAGGAACCAACATAATTTTCTTTAATTGCGACTTCACGTTGCCAACTCAAACCAGAACTGCTAAGATTCAATCACATGAATCTCTTAAGAAGCAACAAGACAATTCAATACCTCAATTTATTTAAAATAATTTCAGCTACCAGCTGATTCAATAGCTCAAAGAAAATATCATGAAAGCTAAACTTGAAATATTCTCATCTGAACGATATCACCAAAGGCGATCAAATTACTATAGGTATTAACATCAATTTCACAACAACAATTAGAAAACACTTCGAAAGACCCACGTGAAAAGAATGGGTTGATTCTTTCTCAAAAGAAGAGACAAATGGAAACGACTTTCACCAACTAGAAAACTAATCTACCACTCGCACTGAACACGGGACCAAGGAAGAAACCAATTAAGCAATGAACTTATAGAACATAAGTGAAGTCCACAGTTGAAAGCATAAGCCTCACAAGAAGAGAATATCGAATCTTAACAGATAAGAACAAATAAGTATTCAAAATCGAAACACTTGCATCACTGAAGAACCATTATAACTTTGCAACATATCGTTACTCGATAAACTCCATTTACCACATAAAAGCCTGAACCCTCAAAAGATCATGAACATAAAACTTGAAATTTGATCATTTAGAGAATATCACCATAGGTGATCAAATTACTACGAGAATTAACCTCATTCTCACAATTTTGACGATTTAATAACATCGACAACATACACTAGTACTGAGAATCATCAAACTTTATTACTCTCTCCTAAAACTTCCCAAAGGGAATACAAACCACAAGGTTGAAACAAATTTATTATAACAAGATTATGCTAAGCAATATCAATATCACAAGGCACGATAGCAAAGACTACTTACGAAATTAATCTACTCAACTATTGGTGTTGCTTAACACCTTCTTCATACTCATTAACAATCGATGATGGTATTAATCATGTGTGTACATACAGTACTAATTTCATTTGTAATCACATAACCATATGTAAACATAGATTCACATTTCACCTTTGTTCAGAAATCATTTCAAAACATGATTAAATATTCACTAACATAATTTTCTATGAACAAGGTTTCACGAATCGATACACCAAAGACCTATCCGGTCCTTTATGCAAGTTTCAACAATTTTAGCATACCAGGAAATAGACAAATCTAGCTCTTACGTAAGATCTATAGGTTCTGAACGGATATGGACAGTCTTTATTTAACCTACACCATGTATCAAATACAAGGACATTTCAAATTAATCAATTTCACTTTCATGAATGGTAGTTAAGAATAATTGATTTGCACCATGCTAATAACCCAACTTGGTAACTCATATCGTAACAATTTATTCGCTTAGTTATAACTTCTCATTTTAAGCATGGCAAGACATCACAAAAGGATTCTAACACCTAACTACAAGAAAAGAGAGACTTCAAACCTCAACGCTCGAAGTAATCCAAAAGAAACGCATAAAGCCAAAGCTTTCCCATGCAAACGAACTTACAGCGGAAAACTCTCACTAACCAAGCTATCAAACGAGTAAATGAGTCATTCTTTTTCAATGAGAAAGAAGGAGCAACCATGAAAACATCAATCTTGTCAATTGACAACGACCACAAGTGGTAAAAGCAACTCAACAGTTGAAAAGCAATATTTGTTTCAGAGAATCAAGAGGAATCTATTGAAAACCATAAACTATCATGAACCACAAACCCAGAGAAATTCATCAACCACCATAGGACAAGAATTGCCAAATTCAAAATCAAGAAAGAGAACAACTTTCTAAAGCAACTCACGCTTAACACCAAACTATGGTACTGGGTAACTACTCCTCTAACCACGTTCGCGAACGATGGTGTAACTCGTGAATCCTGAGTAACAACCACGACCCCACTTCTTATCATCCATTAACAACACGCTTCACCAAAATACTCCATTATGAATATACATGATCATATCATGACAATCATAGAATTAGTTCATAGATATTGAATATCACAAACAGATCATAGATTAACCACAAGAATGATAGTACGGAAGCAATCCAAGAACAGTTCAACATGATGAATCACATCACTAGAAATACGGATATGCCGGATTACCCAAACCCCACCCATCAGGCACGTGGTGTCATTTTAATATCTTAATTACCACGGACCTAAAGCCCGCTCGATACCAACTGTAACACTCGGATATTCTGGCCAAGATGTCACCTAAAACATCTAACATACATCCATAATGCGGAAGAATTTGAATAAAATCAACTAATGATAGTATCAAACAACCAAGACATGATGAAGGTATCCTTCCTTCACCATCTAATCTATTTATTTCAGTTCATTGATAATGAAAGTTCACATGCATAATAATTCAACATCAATGTGGAGAAGGTATCCTTCCTTCACCAATTATAAATTTATTATTACAGTTCATCATTTACGAATGTAAGATAGAACAAAATTTAATCTTGAACATGAATTGGATGATGTGAACAAGTAGTGCGTGTCTACTCCTCCCAAGTGAGCCAACATCGGGGTTACCTAAAATAAACAAACAACGCAAGAGTGAGTCCACGACTCAAAAGTACAAAGAAAAGGGACATAACACACATATGAACAAGTCATCATCATAAGAGAATATGAGCATACATCGAATGAAAACTTAGGAATGCATGGCATGAATGAATGTACTCAAGGATGGACTGCACACATGCTTATACAGATAGCGAGTGACACACCGTCGGTGTTCACTTAAGCCCGCACCTTAACAAAAGTGCGGGGATCCAAGTCCTATATGAAGAATGTTTCATATAGGTGTCCAAAGCTGCCCATACCGGAATTGATGGGTCTTACGTGCCCATACCGAATTGATGGGTCTTTCAATCCACTCCCGTGACGGGACATGACAATGTCCAAACCTGCCCACATTGGAATGGTGGGACTTGCATCCACTCCGTGGACATAGCATGAATAAAAGGATGCATGATATGAACATGAACAATGCTAATATCGTCTTTCGGCATTTACTCCACATATTGATAGAACATAACCAATTCAGCATTTCGGGTATCACAAGATGTCACATCATATTCATGTAAACATTCACAATCACAGCACTTAAAACCAACAAAGTACTTGCCTTCCGCGTTGCGACGCGTTAGCAGGTAACGATGGCGCTCCCAAACCCGTAGACTCGCGGCCTAAACAATTAAATAACCGAAATAAGAACAACATAGAGCCCATCAAGAATTAATATTCTACACTACCCTCTTGCACACCCAAAACATAGTCATAACCCGAAACTGAAATTCCAGCAGCAACATGGAATCCCATCAGGACAGCAGCACGGTAAAGACCAAAACTAATGATCTGGGACTCCAAAAGAGATGAGCCCAGATCCTACACGAGCTTAACAAATATATCTACAACTTTGTAGGTTACGAGATAACCCAATTCGGCCAAACTAAATTGCTAACTGTCAAACGGAACAGCAGAACAGAATCTGACTGAGCAATTAGAACAGCAGAACTAAAACGTCCATAACTTTTAAACTACAACTCCGAATTGAGTGTTCTTTAACAATCTGAAAAGGTTACGAAATTACCTACAATAACCTAGTTGGCATGACATTCATATTTTGCATTTAACAAAAAGTGGCACACGGGTCAAAACTAAAGATAGAAACTGACATACAATCTGGACAGACTGACCTACAATCTGGACAGTCACAATGAAAAGTGCATAACTTTTGATCTATAAATCCAAATGAGGTGTTCTTTATCAATCCTGAAAGCTAGTGATATCACCTTCAAAATTTGTTATGGGCAAGACCTCTGAATCACCATCTAACTAGGCCATATATCAACATATACAGAGACTGCTAATTCTCGTCAGGATTCTGGACAGCAGATAATAAATCTATCATAACTTTTGACTCGAAAGTCGGAATTTAGTGTTCTTGGCGGCCACCGAAAGCTAAGAACAAAATCTACAATACTCTAGGAGATGGGATCCTCTGATTCGGCTTCTAAGAATGCGAAAACAGACGCGCAAACTACTGGATAGAATTGAATTTCCAACAGACAGACTTTGATCTAATCAAATTTAATCGGTTTCACTTCTACGACTAATCAAACAACAACAACCGGCAATCGTTACCCTTGAAGACACGCGTGCCCGCTGAATTACCCCCGCTAGATGCTCATCTCCTCTTCTTCTCCTCTCTCCTCCACCTTTCTCCTTGGCCGACAAAGAATGGGAGAGCATCACCAAGAGAGAGCAACAGAGTGCAAGGAGGCGCGCGCATCGTAGCGGCACCAGAAGGGCGCGGCGAACACTGTAGCAATGCGTGCTACAGTGGTGGGCTAGGGTTTCCTCCTTTATTAGTGGCCGGCCCTCATGGGCCTCTAGGCCAAAGCCCGGCCCAGTTGTCAAAGAATTGCAGATTTTTCCTCGTCTAAAGTTTAATTTCTCTTTTCACTGCTTCCTTCATTACAATAAGTTGGAGTATTACAGAAAAACCCCTTTTTCGTTTACTCTCCTTCCGTAGAAACATTCGGGGTATTACAGTACCAACCCGTGCTACAGTGGCCGCCGCCGTGCTACAGTAGCCGCGGTGCTACAGTGCATCACCCTCCCCTCCCCAAGCAGCCCCCCCTCCGTTGGTGCCTCCCTTCCTCGCCGTCGGTGCTCTCTGCTGCCGATCAAGTGAAGAAAGGAGAGGAGATTGTCTTCGCAGGGAGATTTCTTCATCTTTCTGCAATTCTACAAGGGTAACGTCGCGTGTTCTTCATTGTTTGATGCGTATTAGTTGCGGTTGATGTCGTTTGGTAGATCGATTTTCGTCGGTTTAATAGATCGTGTTCTGTCCAGTAGTTTGCGCGGCTGTTTTCGTGATCTTAGAAGCCGAATCAGAGGATCCCATCTCCTAGAGTTATGTGGGGTTCGTTCTTAGATTTCAGTGGGCGTAAAGATCACTTAATTCTGAGTTAGGATACAAAAGTTATGTACATTTCAATGTGGCCGTCCAGATTGTATGTAAGTTTCTATCAATAGTTTTGACCCATGTGCCACGTTTTGTTAAAGGCAAAATATGAATGTCATGCCAACTAGGTTATTGTAGAGAATTTTATAAGATTTCGAGATTGATAAAGAACGTCCAATTTGGAGTTGTAGAACAAAAGTTATGGATATTTTATTTCAGCCAATATTTCTGTCATTACATTCATAACAGATTTGAGCCGTGGGCCAAATTTTGTTAGAGGCAAAATCTGAAATTTTTCCCAACTAGACTTTGGTAGGTTTTGTTCTTAGCTTTTCATATTGTTAAAGAAAAGTAATTTTGGTTCATCCAATCAAAAGTTATGTCCGTTACCGTGCTGCTGTCCACACGTGTTAGAATTATTGAATGGCATCCTTTGATAAATAATTATAGAATTTGTGTTGTCATGATTATTATGGTGGTATGATTGGTAATGTTCATGGTTTCTAGTGATATGAGTTACGTGTTATTCATGGATGTTTGAAAGTTATGAAGTCTATGATTAATTGTTATTCATGAGTGATTGTTCATGTTTGCTAGTATTATGAATATATGTGTTATTCATGGATGCTAGTGTAACACCCCAGCCCGACATGAGCCTGGAATGCTACTAAACAAACTCTAATAATTCCAAACTAGACAATCTTAATAAATTTCGGCAGAACCTCCCTTGTAAAGTTAATTACACGAAGGTTCCAACACACAGACAATTCAAATATTAACTAAAACCTTCTTCCAAAGACATCAAAAGATAATCAAAGACATGCTAAGTATCTAACATAACTAGAGAGATATGAATTTCTACTACTCATCATTATTACATTTAATCCATTGCATGAGACGAAACATAATAAATCTTTGGGCATCTCGCCCAATTACTAAAACAATTACGTTCAAGATCATTCATCTTTATTTAGTTCATGTGGCAAGTGTGTGACTAGCGACTACTTTTCCCCATGCTTGTCGCTCTTGGCTCGGGTACCTAAAACAACAATAAAGCAAGAGTGAGTCCACGACTCAGCAAGTACATAAAGAAACTATAACATCAGCATCCATGTAAAGGAGATCAACAATAGAACATCTCATATGCAAATGCAATGCTCAAGGGTCCTTTCTCTTTATCTTTCTTTGTGCATTACACCGTAATGCAAAGTATGCAACCGCCGCCGCATACCCATGCTCGTGCGCCGCACGCACAGGACCAATTGCCCAATACTTCGCAAGTATTGGGGACCTCATGCCCACACTCCACGAGTGTGGGGATCTCGGCCCGTCACATTCATGACGGGATCTCAAAGGAAACATACTTGGTCACCACGTGACCAAGCCTCAACATGATCTCAATATGCACATGCTCATCATTTAATCATCATCAATTTACCACAAAACGATAACATCATACCACAACAGAGCATAAACATATTTGGAGCATCCACCAATCTTAAACCAACATCATGCCATCAATCTCACTATACTATCACATATCGAAAAAGTACACAAACACCAATCAATCGCAACCACGAATCAAACAATGCACTTGCCTTAACCGCGTGCGAATGGAGAACGTGAAGACGGTGCTGCCTCCGATACCAATCCCAAACCTAATACATTATTAATATAAACTAAGACCATAGTAACGAAAAACATGAATTAAATAAGCGAACTCATCAAGTAGCAAATTGCAACGCGATCCCGACTCTGCTTTCTTAAGTACTGAAATGCCCTCTGTGAACAGTCAAGTTCTAAAATTCATATCTTTCCGTACATTGGTCCCAATTAGGTGTTCTTGGACTTCATTGAAAGGTGATCAAATTTCCCAACTAAACCTAGTTGGTGAGCCTCCCTGATTCGGCCATCTAAAATCACTTTTAAGCTGATTAACAAAACATCGATTTCACGTCACCCTTTCTGGACAGAGTACTAAAACTAACATAACTTTCAGCTCGTTTGTCCAAATGTCGCGTTCTTGGGCTTCCCTGAAAGCTACGACAATTATCTACAACTTTCGTTATACTGAGATACTCTAATTCTCCCTTTAACTGATCTCTAAAGTCAGATTACTAAAACCTGTCAGAATACTGACAGATTCGTAGAACAATCGCACTAAAAAATTCATAACTTTTGCTACAGAGGTCCAAATAATACGATCTAGCACTTCATCGAAAGCTATTGACGTCTTATACAACTCTCTAGGAGAAGCCCAAGACCGAATCCACACTTAACTATATCAAAACGTCTGTCTAACGGGATCTGTCCTGAGGAGATAGAAATACCGACATTGCTACAACAATCAAATATGCATCTATTCGGGGGCAAACCGGGGTTACCCTTGACGAACTGCTGTAGACCGCGATGCAATCCGTGAATCTTCCCCTTCCCTCTCTTCTTCCCTTCTCCTTTCTTCCTTCTTCTTCCTTTTTCTTGGCCGCCACCACAATGAAGAGGCATCGGAGGAGAGGGCACCACCATGGAGGAGATGGGTTGCTACAAGATCTGTGCTACAGTTGCGTGTGGGTACTGTAGCACCCTAGGGTTCCCCCTCCTGCTTTAGTTGGTTTCTGGTTTCCTCATGGGCCATGGGCCACTAAGCCTGTTTTTCCTCCACTTGACTATGGGCTGCGTGGCCCATTTCTCTCTCAATTTCTGATTTTTTTTCTCTTTTAATTATCTTAATTCCCTCTCTAATTTTTTTATTACATCCACTAACGACAAACGGGATATTAAAGCTAGAATGCTATGAATGTCAACGATGATTAATGCTAGAAGTATGAATAAGTTTATTCATGTATGACGTTGTGAATACAAATTTATGATGGTTTAAAGTTTTGTTCATGTGCATCATGCTATCATATGACTATGCATATTCGAGGTCCCCGTCATGTGGATTACGGGCTTGAGGTCCCCACATTCGTGGAATGTGGGCATTGAAAAGAGGTCCCCATCATGGAAACGATGGGCTTATGGTCCCCACACTTGTGGAGTGTGGGCTTGAGGTCCCTGCGCTTGCGAGCACAGGCATGGGTATGCAGCGACGGTTGCATACTTTGCATTACCGGTAAAATGCAAAAGATAAAGAAAAAGAGAAAGTGCACTTGAGCTTCTTGCATAGCATGAGCATATGACATGTTTATAATAGAGATTGTAGATGGATGTTGATTATTACAGTTGTTTATGTTATTATTGCCATTTATTGTACTTGCTGAGTCTTTGGACTCACTCTTGCTGTTGTTGTGTTTTTAGGTACCACTTTACAAGAACGGCATGCATGGGAGGGAGTAAGACTTAGAGTGGTTGCACAATGGCACGAACTACACACATTTGAATTGATAGAATGATAATTTAGTAGATGAGAAACTTGCTTAAAGAATTCTTTATGATTACTCCCTCTGCTTGGAATAACTTGTAATAGAGTTGATTAGAGGATAATGGATGTCTTTTTATTTATACTTGTAGTTGTTTAGCATGCTATGGATGATATAGTGTTGATTAGCATAGTTTTGGTGGTCTCTTGATTATGCTGGATGTTGGATTATTTAACTATGTTACATTTAAAAGTTGGGATCTCCAGTTTAGTAACTAAACAAAGGAGGTTCTGTCGGATTTTAGAGAATTGTATCAATGTTAAAATGGTTATAGTGTTAGTTTAGTAGCATTCCATACCCTTGTCAGGCTGGGGTGTTACAATGATTCCAAAGGAACCGTCTGTGATGAGGCGTCTAGTATAACCTATTTTATAGTAGTGTGGGGACCGTGTGTTGAGGAAGTTGTGGAGTAAGGGTTGTTACTTTGTTTGGTTGGTGATCTGAGCGCTATACCTAATAAAATTATGTGCCCGAGAGTTACCAGAGATATTGATGATTCTTTTTTCTAATCTAGCAAGGCTGAAAATTGTATAAAATTGTTTTGTTGGTGACCCGAGTTGAGAAAACTGAAACATGATTAAGGTATGACCAATTCTGCTTATTTAAATGTTAATAAAAATTAACCCTTTCATAAATCACAGATGGTGAATAAAATATCGCACATGATGAATCTTAATGATAATAATAAATCAAACATGATGCACCATCTGAATCCTTGTCCACATCCACCTTTTTACCCAACCCGATTAGCATGCACAGATTTTTGTTAAGCAGAAAGGAGGAAAAGAAGGAAAGAACAAAAAACAACTAATCCGAGATCCAAACCGATTCCTGTCCACCCATCTGTGATTCCAAGCGGTGACGTTCAAGGGAGAAAGCGAGGCAGCGGCAACGGCAGTGCCCTACGGGAGAGAGGATGTAGCTGCACTAGGGACGCGCGATGGCGGTGGCGGCCGGTGACACAACAGTAGGCGCCATGGAGGAATCGATGATGGTGGACCGTCTCGGGACATGAACCAAACTGACCAAAGGCAGGATTCCGACGTCCTCCCGGCCATGCGAATCATTATCCAGTCTTCAAACCGTCTGTGATACTCTGCGTATCCCAAATGGTTTGTTAATAGAACCGTCTGTGATACTATGCCTTCACAAACGGTTCGTGTATAGAACCATCTGTGATACTGGGCCTTCACAGACGGGTTTAATATAAAAACCGTCTGTGATAGTTCATTATACTAACTATATTTTTATTGATTTTTTGCTAGCCTTAGGAATTGCTAGCCATGCCCTCTGAAAACAAGCATGCAGAAAAACAGATACATCACAGATAATCAATTGTCGACAAACTCAATCTGATCATTACTCAAAATAAATTGCAAAAGATCACATTTGTTCAAGTATTGTTACAAAATAAATTGGATTACAATTGAGTCAATTGTTTGCAGGTGATTGAGAAGTGTCGGCGGGGTGATGCGCTGGGTCGGCGATGGAGTGAAATTCTCCGGTGTCCTTAATTATCTCTGATATGATAAAGTCGCAGAGCTTCCCTCGAATGTGCTTGATCGCATTTGCAAAGAGTCCATCTAAATCTATAATCAAGGCATGTCGCTAGCAAGAGTAAAGTGGTAAGCATATATTTTTAAATTTATAATTAGGAAATAATTATTTTGAGATTCACAAACCTCGATATCCTTCTTCCTAGCTCTAATGATTTGCTCCACGTAGATTGCACATAACTCATCATTTTTTTGCTGGTGGCACTGTAAAAATGGAATTACATATATCAGTTTGAGACGCGTTATTATGAAGTATGATATAGGATTATCGTGTTGTAGCGCGTACCGAAAATTTTATCATGTGTGTTAGTTCGGCGCTCTTTCCATCGTATATTCCTTTGTTGGCAACATAGTCGATGAACGACCTACATGATTCTAAAAAGTTATCCTCGGCCATTTCAAACTAATGAAGACTAAAATAGAGTTATGTATGGAGAAAATGAGCATACCTATCGAGTATTCCTCTGAGAATGCTGAACTTGTGGTCGCTGTGGATTAGGGAATCAAGGTATATCACATGGTTTCTCCTTGGTATAATGACTAAAAGGATCCAGTGGTATCTACTCATGTATGTCGCTATAGTCATTAAATCTAAGTTCGTGTTGCGTATAAAGTACAAATGAAATTTGTAGAGCAAGTAGTGACACTTACCCCTCATTATAGGGCACCGCTATGTACTTCATGTTCTGCTGACGAAGCAATGCCTACGTTATGTATTTCTCAATGAAGGACGAGTCTACTTGGATGGTTTGCAATGATACCACATGTGGGTCGATGAAACCCACCGGTTCTTTCCATTCCCGAACATTTTTCATCATGTATCTATACATAAGAAATGAGTTGTGATATTTATCGGTATTACATGAATGTAGAACTTAATTGTACGCACTACAGTGTCCAACATCGTAGAAGCGAGGCATCGAGGCCAATGAGGTTGAATAGGTCATATAAGTCGTTGAATCCCACGACGAAGTGGTTCGTCCCGTTGAAGAAATGCTTATGCTCGTATCTGACAGTGATTCCAGTATCGCACCCCTCATTTTGGGTCTTCAAGTACCAGGCATGCAAAGCCTGGCAAGCATATCCAGCGCGACCTAATACTGCGTCAGAACACAACGGTTTTCCGATGATGTACTTCCCGGATATCCCGGACTTCCCGGACTTGAGAGGCGCCTCAACGTTCGTCGATTTTGATTTGGCTATAAGGATTGGTAGCGTCTTCCTATGAGACAACTCGGGACCCGATACAGCAGCACACTTTTCTTGTTCCTTCAACATCTTCTCCACAGGAAATGATAAGGTGGCCTTCTGAGGAGAAATATGAGGTGGAGTCATCAAGGGTCCCATTGGAGAGCAATGGTCGTGTTTAGATCACGGCACTGCTGGGTCCAAGACGATGTCCTTCTTGGGCCACTTGATAAAACTGTGCATGACATCCCCTAGTGTTATGATCTCTTCCTTCTTGGGCCATAGGAAGCTTTTGTGTCATCAACATATGACAACCATGCGACTTCACACCAATTAATTTCAAATCTTGCATAGAAACAAGTTTCTTAATGTTAGCAGAGTAACCAGACGGGATTTTCACACCATGCAAGCTCTAGCACAGTTCATTTCTCTCGGCCTTGGACAGAGTGTAGCAAGCTGGGGGAAGGTACGTTCATCCTGTATCGGTCCCTTGCAGTGCTAACTCGGTCCTTATGTTCATATCGACCAAATCACGTTGTGCGTTCACACTATCCTTTCTTTTGCCACTAATGTTCAGTAAGAGACTAATCAAGCTATCACATACATTCTTCTCCATGTGCATGACGTCGATGCAGTGGCGAACTTCTAAGTGCTCCCAATAAGGCAAGTCCTAAAAAATTGACCGCTCCTTCCAGATGTTCTTCTGACGGGTTCTTAATTGATGTCCCTTCCCAAACACAACATTGATATCCTTAACCATATTATAGACCTCTTTCCCTCTAAAAGCCCTTGGAGCTGAACCGTCTTCTTTATTTTCGTCGAATTGTTTCTTCATCTTGCGGTATGGGTGACTCCTGGGAAGAAACCTACGGTGACGCATATACACAGTTTTGCACGAGTTGTTAAGCCGTACACTCTCCGTAGCATCAAAGCAGTGCGGACAATCTATGCATGTACTGAAGCCCGACAGGTTACCAAGGGAAGGAAAATCATTGATGATGCAGAACAACATGGCATGTAAAGTGAAGTTCTCTCATTTGTACGCATCCTATACCTGTACCCCTTCGTTCCACAGTGTCACAAGATCTTCCAATAATAGTGCTAGGTACACATCAATATCATTCCTAGGTTGTTTCGGCCCTTGGATAAGTAGTGACATCAAAATGTACTTTTGCTTCATACACAACCAAGGAGGAAGGTTGTATATACATAGATTCACGAGCCAGGTGCTATGTCGGCTGCTCATGTTACCAAAAGGATTCATTCCATCTGTACTCAACCCTAACCTTATGTTTCTCGATTCTGCACCGAACTCTTCGAAGCTCCGATCGAAGTTTCTCAACTAGGCAGAATCAGCAGGGTGTCTTAGTTTTCTATCTTTCTTACGCTCCTCCGAGTGCCAACACACCAATCTTGCCTCCTTTGGGTTCGCAAATAAATGCTTCAAACGTGGGATCATAGGCAAATATCACAACATCTTAGCAAGAGGTCTTTGCTTCACCTTAGCAGTATTTTGACGCTTGTATCGGGATGCTTTGCACATGGGACATACATGCATGTCTGCATACTCTTTACGGTAGAAGATACAATTGTTCGGACATGCATGTATTCTTTTTACTTCCATTCCCAATGGACAAAGAACCTTCTTTGCTTGGTAGGTGGTGTTGGGCAACACGTTTCCCTCTGGAAGAATGTCCGCTAGGAGACCTAACAACACCGTGAAACTGTTATCGGACCAACCATTGCTTGCCTTCAATTTAAGCAGTTCAATCACGGTTGACAACTTTGTGTATTCCGGCTTGCAGCCAGGGAACAAAGGTCTCATCGAGTCCTCCCTTAAGCCCTCGAATTTACAAAACTCTCTCACTGTAGTTCTCTTCTGCATCGCGTAGCATCTGATCCAGATTGTTATCGTGCGACCTATCCTCATCAAAAGCACAGTCCACATCCGGCATATCGTTGACTTCCTCGGTAATGTCGTCATTATTAACTTCCGGTATATTCTACTCTTCACCGTGACTGGTCCAACATGTATTCCTTTTTTTGAAACCCCTTCGAATCAAGTGTGCTTCGATCTGCGCCACATTGTTAAACATTTTCAGATTACCGTAATCAATGCATGGACAATACATAAAATTTATCCCCTTCTTCAATATATCCTGCTCGGCGGCTCTTCTAAAAGCAACCACACCATTAATATACTCTTGACTCACACGGTTCACACCATACATCCAGTTTCGGTCCATCTACGCTGCACATGTAACAAATTAGTGTCAAATTAGATTAATAAACCGCAAGTACGTACACTTTCTATTTATCAAACATACTTAAATTAATTAGCGATTAATTTATATCAAACATGAAGGGTTATAGATCGTTACCCTCGGAGCTCACGAAGAAAATACGATTCCACTCCTTTCCTTCTCCTCTCTAAGGTGGCGCAATGGGGGTGGAGGTACAGCAAGGTGCAGGTGGCACAATGGGGGAGGAGGCAGCGGGGTGGAGGAGGCGCTAGGGGCAGGGGTCCAACCTTCTCCTCTCTAAGCTGGCGCAACGGGGGAGGAGCCGCAGGTTGGAGGAGCTAGAGCAGTGAGGTGGCGCATGGGGGAAGAGCAGCAGATCTAAGTGGAGCCAGCGGCAGGGTTGCGGTAGGGCAGGGTTGCTACAGAGTGGTAGAGGCAGCGCAGTGCAGCAGTTGTAGTGGCAACAGATCTAAGTAGACACAGCGCCTCGAGAGCGGCAGTGCGACAGAGGATGTGTTGGGCGCAATTTATATTATGCTAGGATATCACAGATGGTTCTTATCAGGAATCGGTTCTTATTAAGAACCGTTTGTGTAATTATCACAGACGGTTCTTCATAAGAACCGTCTGTGATAATTCACAGACGGTTCATTATAAGAACAGTCTGTGATAATTCACAGATGGTTCTTATAATGAACCATCTATGATTAGCTGGATTATCACAGACGGTTTGTGAATATAACCATCTGTGAATTATCACATACGGTTCTAGTTACAAACCGTCTGTGATAATTAGTTATCACAGACGGTTCTACTATGGTTCTACTTAAGAATCGTCTTTGATAGGTTGGCAGTGCAAATGTCGTGTCTAGACAGACCCAACATAGATGGATCTAAAGGAACCGTCTGTGATGGGGCGTCTACTATAGCCTGTTTTGTAGTATTGTATGTTGTTCTGTAGCTCGATATGAAATAAAAAATGATGCAAGTTGAGAGTGCGTCACAAACTACCGTGTCTTCATCTTCTTCCATATGATGTGTGTGTTTGAGAAACACAAGTGAGAGAGATGAGAGAGAAACACCGAGAGAAGTACAGTGATTCAACTCGAACATACCATAGATCACACAGAAGACCATACACACAAGGTATGGGTGCTTTGTCCATCAAGTGCGAGCAGTGTATCAAATGCAGGTGGTCAGACCCACCATAAGGGTTGAATGGTGTGCGACCTATTCGGCCTCGATTGTTTTCTGGGGCCATCCCTCTGGCCCATTAAGCTCTTTTTTCAGGGGCGGGTAAGACCCACTATAGGGGTTGAATGGCGTGCGACTTATAGTTTGTTTAGCAACAAAGTCTATTATTTGGCAGACAAATGTCCATACTCTTCCATGCATGATCATGACAAACCCATATATAGCCCACGTTTTCCCCTTGTAGTCCCAAGCAACCAGCTAGCTGTTTCAACTCCAACCTCTCTATCCTAGGTTGGTAGGCCCCACCTATTAATTGTCAACCTAGTTTATATTGGCTTCTGTCGATTGGGCCATGGGCCAGAAGGCAACTGGGGGAGCGAGTCCATATTACAAAGGGGCAGCGAGATAAATTCCAGAGGGCATCGAAGAACAACTACCCTTACGACTGAGCCTTGGCTCTTTCTTCCTCCAGTTTCTTATCTTCCCCCAAATACCTTCTCTGTATTCCAGTCCCTTGCTTCTTCTTCACTTCCCAGTCTCTGAGTCCCTATCCATTACTAGTTTCTACTTCCAATTCCTCTATTGTATCACAAAATACTTGATGGATTTGAGTACTACAGATATTGAGTTGTGTTCTTTTGTGTTCATCCATTTGGGTTTGTAACAATTGGTATCAGAGCCGTCGATTCGTGGGAGTTCTTGTGCTGTGATGGTGTGGGAAATGATTGGCGGTAGTAGTTGGGACCGACGGGCGGATTTGAGCAGTGGCGGTGTCGGTGAACGAGATACCCGCCACCTGCTCGGCGAAATGTCGAGCCACCTGAAGGCAGCCACGGGCAGCGTTCTTCACATTACCGTGAGTCATGTGCTCTATCCGATGACGAAGGAGGTGCTACGCCAAGTCCTTGAGGCGTATGGCGTGGAGAAAATGTTAGTGTTTGAGAGAGGCAACCAGGTGGAGGCCATGGTACAACTCCGATAATGGCAAGAAGCGAGGCGAGTCTGATATGCTTTCCATGGTCGGTGCATCTACGAAGGCTGTTGCTTTCTCGACATCCTGCTGGTGCAGCTGACACCAGACTCTGCTTCCACTATGATGGTTTGATGCGACATGGAGGTCCCTGTTCTTGCCACCGAGGTCATCGTGGATGCACGTTCCTCATCAACGGACACGCACCCCGCTGGCGCCGACGAGCCCATGTCCAAGCCAGTCTCGTCGCCTTCACCGGACTAAGACTGGGAGGCCATGTGAGATGAGCAGAAGGACAGATGCTTCAGGATGGTGACCAAGTTGAATGAGACGCTGCGCAATAGGTTCGAGCGGTCTACGCCTTCTCCGACCTTGTGTGATGCCCAGGCGACGTCCACTGTCAACGTCCCTCCAGTCATGGTCTTATAGCGGGACACTGTTCCAGACAGCACCCGTGTCCTCACCTCCACACCGAGAGGCGCCGCTGACCACTCCATTGACCTGGGTGACGAGCACTTCCTCAATCTATTCAGCTGTCAGTTGGGAGCATGCAGGGTGTTCGACCGAATGCGCGGCTCTGATGGCAACTCTTATGGCTTCTCCACCCTCGGCCTCGTCCTCACCACCTGCTACCCCGACAGGTCATCCACTACAGGTATTACCGTGGTGGATCGAGTAGCCCGTCGAAGAGAACGAGCCCATTGCGTGCTAATCCTCGCACGCTTGGGGAACTCATGTGAGGCTATGGAGTTTAGGCAACCATGGCCGCCGCCTACACAAGTGGACGTCACGTACAGTGGAGTGGAGTATAGTGATGCGGTGATTGCTGCTGTTCTTTCAGGCGCTCCGGTTCCATTTCAAGTCCCCCTCGAGGTTAATGTTGTTTTGATTTGTTTCAATGGTGATGGAGGGTACAGATACCTGTTGGATGGGCACAAGCTTGAACAATTCCTAAAGATGAGATTTCCGCTACAGAGGCCCTTTTATTTTGAGACAGGAGAGCCAATTGATATTGAGCATCATATCAAGTATAATGTCAGAACAGCTGGACAACTAGAGCTGATTTCTCTTAAGAAGTCACTCAAGGAGGCGATGGTTCCTGCCGGAACTGCGAGAGTGAGTGAATATGATTGCTTCTTCACAAAGAAGGCATGGAATGCATAGATTGGCAAGGGTTCTCGTGGTGATGTTACCATCTTACCAACACTAGTCATCAACAATAGACAATGCAGAGGGAAACTTGACAAAGGAGTAGTTCTTAAGGCACTTTGTGCAAGTTTTCAAGAAACTACTAAGCACGTTGTTTGCTTGCATGAAGATATACAATCAAATGTTCACTCTATCATTGTAGATCTGTGTTGTGACTTGGCAGACACCACACTTGTTGTTTCAGGCGAATCCTTCTTGGCGCACAAGAGCATACTTCTTGAGATCAAGGACATGAGAACCTTGCTTAAGTCCTCCAATTGGGGCCAGAACAGTGAATGGGTAGAGATAGAGTTCTTCCATCCAAATCCCTCCAATGATGATTGGATTGGTGTTTTCTCCCTGCCAATTTTAGTGCTGCAATATGTGAGCCTGAAAATGCGAGCTAGCAACCCCTAGTGTTATGCACAACACCTATCAAGTACCAATTTGCAAATTTCAAGAATGATGGCTACAATAAGTCTGAAAAGTTGGAATTGAAGCTTCAATTGATCAACCAGAGGGAAGATTTCTCATTTGCACTGTTTTCAGGAGGCCTCTCAAAGCCGAAGCTGATTTGTGCCTCAAACAAGGTCATATTTGTGAATGCAAAGGAACCTGTGTACCCACGTTTGGCGGAAGGGAAGTCTTGGAATGAAATGACTGTCACCTGGACAAGCAGATATGATATTAAAGAAGCAGTTCCTTTTGTTGAATGGGGTGTGAAAGGTGGACTTCGGCTCCTTCCTCCAGCAGGAACATTAACATTTGACAGAAATAGCATGTGCGGTGCACCAGCGCGAATTGTTGGTTGGCGCCATCCTGGTTACATCCATACTAGTTACTTGAAGGATTTGTGGCCCGACTCACATTATACCTACAGGCTTGGCCATAGGTTAACGAGCGGTACCCACATCTGGAGCAAGTCATATAGCTTCAAAGCATCACCTTATCCTAGACAAGATTCTTTGCAACGAGTTGTCATATTTGGAGACATGGGAAAGGCAGAAGCAGATGGTTCCAATGAGTTCAATGACTTCCAGCCAGGCTCACTGAACACTACATACCATATCATTTGAGACCTAGACAACATTGAGATGGTGGTTCACATAGGGAACATTTGCTACGCGAATGGCTACTTGTCGCAGATGGGATCGGGCCATCGCACATGTCGAACCAATTGCTTTGACTGTACCATACATGATTGGCAGGGGTAATCATGAGAGAGATTGGCTCGGTACTGGCTCTTTCTATGGAAACATCGACTCCGGTGGAGAATGCGGTGTTCCTGTTCAAACTGTGTTCTACACTCCTGCTGAGAACTGTGCAAAATTCTGGTATGCGAGGGACTATGGCATGTTCATGTACTGCATTGCTAACACATAAGAAGATTGGAGGCTGGGGACTGAGCAGTATAAGTTCATCTACACTAGTATATTGCCAGAACTTGATCAACATCACGTCAGTGGCATGGAGTAGGAGGTCGTAGCGATGGCATATCATTTGCTTGTAGCTACAGATAAGTATGGATTGGATAGTCTTAAACTAATTTGTGAGAACAAGCTCAGTAATGGTGGTATGGGGTCCAGACGCTGGCACTCAAGACCAAGCTGGATGAGCTACAATATCAGGGTGGAGCAGCGGAAGCATGACTCAACTCCTTCAGTGACAAATGGAGATGGACGAGTTATAGTATTGGTTCTCCAACAAGAGGAAATGATGATTAAGAGCTACAGATACCACAAGACATGGGACCCGGGTGGTTTAGTGCTTCTTTCGACTTTATGGCAACGGCTCGAGGACAAGCCGAAACTCAAGGAGGGAGGAATGTCAACCTAGTTTATATTGGGCTACTGTCGATTGGGCCGTGGGCCAGAAGGCAAGTGGGGGAGCGAGTCCGTATTACAACGGGGCAGCGGGATCAACTCTAGAGGGCATCAAATGTTGAAAATGAGGGCAATATTTTAATTCCAAATTTTATTAGAAGATAAATATTACAAAATACTAATGATGCATAAAACAGTACTGATAGCAGACAACTCATTGTACTTCACAATATATGAAAACAAGATCTAAACAAGTCAATCAATCACACAGTAGACTTACAGATGGGTCTGATGAAGAACAGGAAGCAGCGCAGACTTGATGCAATCGCGAACGTAGATGTCGCGATCGCAGCAAAGCGGTCGCACAGATGCGCTGCCCAGAAACCTTATTGCCGCCCCCGTGCAGGTCTTCATGGCAACAACGGTTCGGAGATACCGCTTCCCTTCTTCATGGTGCACACCGAGAAGAAGAGTCGGCAAGGTTCAGACGGCGCAGTACAACAACACAGATTAGAAGGAAGAAGGAATGGAGGCTATTCTTGTAAACTCTATGCACTGGACGTCTCCAGGCATATATATAGATGCAGACTGGAAACTAACAGATTAAACAGCCATTTACCCACTAGTAACTAACACACTTAACCAACCATTTACCCACTGGTAACTGTCACACTTAACCAGCTATTTACCCACTGATAACTGCCTGTCATCATCACCCAATAAAGCCTCAAATTCAAACATCTGAATCTCATTCAAACAGAGATAGAGAGATGAATGGTTCAGTAAAATTAAGGTGGACTTGGTCTGCCAAATGGCGCGCCACCTCACGGCACGGTCGCGCGTCGCAAGTCACAAGTCACGCGATTTTTCACGCGAAAATACGCGAACGCGCGCGCGCGTGTGTATTTAGCCAAAGCCCTCCTCCTGCCACCCTCATCCATGTGTCACATGTTTCAAGGAGTGGCAAGGACTCCATCTTATATGTTGGTCACCTCCACCTTACCTTAGCAATATGGTACTAAACTAGAAATGCTTTGGAATTATAGAAAATGGGCCTCACTTATATGGGCCAATTTCTAACAATCCCTCACCAATTCCAAAGCAAGAATCAAAAAGGATATCAAATATATTGTGCTGAAGTACTGTTAATATACCAGTCTTTTAGTGTAAGTCTCGTACGGGTTGAACTTGCACCTAGAATGACAAGATTCATCTTCTCACAGCTGATGAATGGACCAAGCCTTGAATTCACAGCTTTTTGTGATTAGATTTCACTTGAAATCTCAACTGATACTAGGCTGTCAAAGAACCGCGCCTAAACGGAGCATTATTTGGTCATGCTCCCTTATCTGCTCATGAGCTTTCTAGAGAATGCCCTATTCTCGTGAACTGCGACCTCACATTTGGGCTCAAGTAGGTATATTCTTTCTAGGTATCCTGCAGGCTAATACCTTTTCCTCATTTGGACAACAGAATATATTAAGGATTTATGCCAACCTTCCATACAGTCGAGAGTAATTTGTCTATTAGGACATGGATTCAATGAATATATACTCTCTTGTTACAACATCAACTTGTTTTTCCCATTGCCTAAGTCACGGGATCTCCGATCAAGAAGGTATGGGTTACTGTTGAGTTGTAACTCCAATGGGCCTCAATCCCATGTCCAGAGATGCAACGGAAATCGCCTTCTGTGCTAGCCCCTTTGTGAAAGGGTCGCGATTTTTCTCGATGCGTATATAATTCACGAATCACCCGAGTTCCTCAATTTTCGACAGATTTAAGCCTCACGCTTCACATGTCCGAGGACTTCATGTTATCCGTAGTACTTGTAACCTTAATCAACACTGCTTGATTATCACAAGACATTAGGATTGCTGGTATTGGTTTCTCAACCATGGCAAGTCCAACGAAGCTCTCTAAGCCATTCACCTCAACGATGTCGTGTGTCAGTGCTACAAGTTCGCTTCCATAGTTGACCTCGTCAATATAGTCTGCTTACACGACCTCCATGAAACCGCAGCTCCGCTAGGTAAAGACATAACCACTTGTAGCTTTGATCTCATCTCGCATCGAGATCCAATTTGAATCACTATATCCTTCTAATACGAAGGATGCCCAAAGATAGTGAATTCCATATGAGGTTGTGCCTCAAATAGCGCAACACTCTCTCAAGTGCCTCCAGCTGATCATCTCCTGGGTTAGAAGTAAACCGACTTAATTTGCTCGCAGCAAATGACATGCCAGGTCTTGTGGCACCAGATAGATACATAAGTGATCCAATAATTTGTGAAAATCTTAATTGATCTTTTCCTAACCCTTGGTTCTTTCGAAGCTTAATGCTTGCATCATAGGGCATTGGAGAAATTTTACAATTCTCATAGCCAAAACGGCTTAAGATTTTCTCAGCATAATGGGATTGGCTCAAAGTGATCCCATCCTCGTTCTTGATTAATTTAATATTCAGAATAACATCTGCCTCTCCTAAGTCTTTCATATCAAAGCATCGAGATAAAAAAGATTTGACCTCGTTAATTACGGCAGTGTTTGTTCCAAATATAAGTATGTCATCTACATACAGACACAAGATCACTCCTTGACCCCCACCATAACGATAATATACACATTTATTAGCTTCATTCACAACAAAGCCAGCAGATGTTAAAGTTTTATCAAATTTCTCGTGCCATTGTTTAGGTGCTTGCTTTAGACCATATAAGGATTTCAATAATTTACATACCTTATTTTCCTGTCCAGAAATCGCAAAACCATGAGGTTGATCCATATAGATTTCTTCCTCCAACTCTCCATTAAGAAAAGCTGTCTTTACATCCATTTGATGGACATGTAGACCATAAGAAGATGCTAATGCAAGGAGCACTTTGATGGTGGTTAGTCTGGCGATAGGAGAATAGGTATCAAAGAAATCTTCTCCCTCTTTCTGGGTGTAACCCTTGGCCACCAGTCTTGCCTTGTACTTCTCAATAGTACCATCAGGCTTTAGTTTCTTTTTAAAGATCCACTTACATCCTACAGGTTTGCACCCGATAGGACGATCAGTGATCTCCCAAGTCCCATTAGCCATGATAGAGTCCATCTCACTACGGACTGCTTCTTTCCAATACTCAAAGATCGTAAGATGCATAAGCCTCTGAAAGGGTCTTTGGCACATCATCCACGAGGTATACAATAAAGTCATCACCAAAGGTTTTCTCAACCCTTTGTCTCTTGCTCCTACGAAGAGCTTCTGTGACTAAATTGTTATCCTCCTCAGGGATATCACATATTGGTTCAGAGATGGTGGGAAGTTCAAAAGTTTGATTATTCTCACTTTCAATATTTTCAGTTTGAACATTCTCGGTTTGTGAAGTACTCATCGCTCATTTCTCATAGGAAAATAATCCTCAAAGAATGAAGCATCTCTAGACTCCATTATTGTGTTAGCATTAATCTCAGGAATTTCTGATTTAACTACTAAAAATCTATAGGTCGTGCTATTATGAGCATATCCTAGAAAAATACAATCGATTGTTTTAGGTCCAAGCTTTCTTTTTTCTCGCAATGGTATATTAACCTTGGCCAAACACTCCCAAGTTCGCAGAAAATTGACATTGGGTTTTCTCCTTCCATCCCTCATATGGAGTAATATCACTCTTTTTAGTGATTACTGCTTAGGACGAAAGTTGTCACAATATAGCTTCCCCACCATGTCTTAGACATACCAGCACTCTCTAACATGGCATTAACTAAGTCTGTTAGTGTCCGGTTTTTCCTCTCAGCTACCCCATTTGATTGGGGTGAATATGGTGGTGTAAATTCATGGACTATTCCATGCTCGTAATGTAATTGAGAAAATTCATGAGAGATGTACTCTCCTCCACGATCAGACCTTAGTCTTTTTATTTTCTTCTCTAGTTGGTTCTCAACCGCGACCTTATAAGTCTTAAAGTAGTTTAAATCTTCATCCTTAGTTTTTAGCAAATACACATAGCAGTAGCGTTTGCATCATCAATAAAAGTTAAAAAATATCTTTTGCCTTCTTTTGTCAACAATCCATTCATTTCACACAAATCTGAATGAACAAGATTTAATGGTGCTAAGTTCTTTTTGTCCTCTAATCCCCTAAAGGGTTTGCGAGGCTGCTTTGCTTGCACACATGACTGGCACTTTGATCCTTTGACAATTTCACATTTTGGAATTAAATCTAATCTGGACATTCTAGCAATACTATCAAAACCAATATAACAGAAACGAGAATGCCAAATATTTACCTCACATTTATTTAAACCAGTTGCAACATTCAGATTATAACAAGACTCTAAAGTACTTAGGCGGAACAAGCCTCCGCTCTCATAGCCTTTACCAACAAAATTTCCGAACTTAGACATTACAATTTTATTTGACTCAAAGACTAGCTTATAACCGCCCTCGTGATAGAATGTAATCACTAACGAGGTTCTCGTTTATTATAGGAGCATGCTGCACGTTCTTCAAGTGGACAATCTTCCCTGAAGTAAGCTTCAGTTCTACCGTGCCAACACCAAGAACGGAAGCACGCGACCCGTTTCCCTTTAGGACGGAGGAAGCCCTGCGCTTGCTCGTAAGAAGAAAACAAGGAAATATCGAATATACGTGAACATTAACACCAAGATCAACCCACCAATCGTGGATTGACATATCAAAAACAACAGAGAATTACTATACCCTCCTCAAGTCGAGGGCTCGCCATGATCATATTGGCAACATTCTTCTTTGGTCGCTCACCATCTCTCGCTTTTCGGAAATGGCGCTTTTCGCCATATAACCGTTTTTCCCACACACAAAGCGGTGATGTTCTTCATATCCTTCTTCTCAGTTTTCTTCTTAAAACTAGTTGTCTTGTTCATTTTGTTGGATTTATACTTCTTTGCAACAGTCTTTTTCTCTATGAAATTTGCATTGTTCACACGGAAGTCTCGGGTGCATCTTTTGCTCTTGCCTTTTCTTCCACATCGAGGCAGCAATGAGATCTTCAACATAAATCTCTTCCCTCTTGTGTTTCAAGCTAGTGGCAAAATCCCGCCAAGAAACAGGAAGTTTGGCGACAATGCCCGCAGCCACAAACTTAGGAGGCAACACACAGCCCAGATGCGCAATCTCACCAACCAATAGCTGGAGATCATGAGCTTGTTCAACTATGGACTTAGCCTCATCCATGGTAAAGTCGAAGAATTTCTCACACATGTAGAGCCAACGACCTGCCTCTGCCTCTGCATATTTGTGTTCTAGTACATCCCACAACTCTGTGGCGGACTTATAGTCCATGTACACATCATAGAGCTGATCTGCCAGAATGGTCAGAAGGCAGCCAAGAGCAGTGTTGTTCGCATTATCGAACGTCATATATTGGTCAACCGTAAATGGATACTGCGGGTGGATTACCCACCACAGCCCCAAAGACATGAGCTAAAACTTGGCTCTAGTCTGCCATCTACGAAAATTCTCACCAGAAAACCTCTCAGGTTTCATAGCATCAGAAGCTTCAACCATAGTTGTGTTGCAACAAAGTTTACAATAAGATTTCTGGAATGTTGAAAATGAGGGCAATATTTTAGTTCCAAATTTTATTAGAAGATAAATATTACAAAATACTAATGATGCATAAAACAGTACTAATAGCAGACAACTCAATGTACTTCACAATATATGAAAAACAAGATGTAAACAAATCAATCAATCACACAGTAGACTTACAGATGGGTCTGATGAAGAATAGGAAGCAGCGTAGACTTGATGCACTCCAGAAACGTAGATGTCGCAGTGCAGCAAGCGGTCGCGCAGATGCGCTGCCCAGAAACCTTATTGCCGCCCCCGTGCAGGTCTTCCCGGCAGCAACGGTTTGGAGATACCGCTTCCCTTCTTCACAGTGTACGCCGAGAAGAAGAGTCGGCAAGGTTCAGACGGCGCAGTACAACAGCAGAGATTAGAAGAAAGAAAGAATAGAGGCTATTCTTGTAAACTCTGTGCACTGGACGTCTCCAGGCATATATATAGATGCAGACTGGTAACTGACAGATTAAACAGCCATTTACCCACTGGTAACTGACACACTTAACCAGTCATTTACCCACTGGTAACTGTCACACTTAACCAGCTATTTACCCACTGATCACTAGCTGTCATCATCACCCAATAAAGCCTCAAATTCAAACATTTGAATCTCATTCAAACAGAGATAGAGAGATGAATGGTTCAGCAAAATTAAGGTGGACTTGGTCTGCCAAATGGCGCGCCACGGCCGCACGGCGCGCGTGTGTATTTTAACCAAAGCCCTCCTCCTGTCACCCTCATCCATGTGTCACATGTTTCAAGGAGTGGCAAGAACTCCACCTTATATGTTGGTCACCTCCACCTTGCCTTAGCAATATGATACTAAAACATAAATGCTTTGGAATTATAGAAAATGTGCCTCACTTATATGGGCCAATTTCTAACATCGAAGAACAACTATCCTTACGGCTCAGCCTTGGCTCTTTCTTCCTCCAGTTTCTTCTCTTCCCCCAAATACCTTCTCTGTATTCCAGTCCCTTGCTTCTTCTTCACTTCCCAGTCTCTGAGTCCCTGTCCATTACTAGTTTCTACTTCCAATTCCTCTATTGTATCACCGAATACTTGATGGATTTGAGTACTACAGATATTGAGTTGTGTTCTTTTGTGTCCATCCATTTGGTTTTGTAACATTAATGTCCTGTCAACTTGGCATGGGAGGCATTGTAGGTTGAGATCTTCTAATTGACGGGGTCAGATACGACTCTCCAGAAACACTCTCTTTTCGATTGAAAGATAATATTACTATAATACACAAAGTGTGCTGTAGCAAGTGCGTGCGATTTTTCGGTTGCCAAATGTGATGTCTAGCCAATTTTTCCTAAATAAATAAGGATGCACTAACCGGCCATTGAATTGTTTTTTATGTATTTTTAACTAAAAAAATTACTTTTTTTTAACTTGAAATCCAACTTCCAACAAAAATTTCACAACAAAAAAAATCACCTGCGACCTCGGTGGTCCACGGCGCGGCCATACCAAGCAGCCGAGAAGATTATTTGGATCATTTGACTGGCCACAGGTGGCGACGGCGAGGAAAGTCGAGGCCTGACGTTGAGGCGAGAGGTGACGCTTCCAATCACGGAGGGGAGCACTGATATCATCGGAGCAGTAGGATGTCAGATGTCAGCGGCAAAGCTTCAACCGGGGTAAAGGAGAGGAAGGATTGGAGGTAGTGGAAGAAAGAAAGAGAGGGAAGGGAAAAAGGGTCCATAGTTCAATTCCACTCGACAACTTAACGCGACACATTGGATTGTAAACTGCCAATGAGACAAAGAGTAGTTTATTATTATTGCTTAACTAGCGAAATTTCTGACATAATTGTGCGACTAGATAGTGCAACATATTATACTTGTTATATAACTCTATAGCAATTGTGCGACTAGATAGTGCAACATATTGTATTTGTTATATAACTCTATGGCCTTTCGAACACTAGATAGTGCAACATATTGTATTTGTTATATAATTCTATGGCCTTTCGAACACTAGATAGTGCAACATATTATACTTGTTATATAACTCTATAGCAATTGTGCGACTAGATAGTGCAACATATTGTATTTGTTATATAACTCTATGGCCTTTCGAAAATACAATCATATCTAATGTACAATTGTAGTAGTCATAATATATATACATGATTAATCTGCACTATTATAATCTGATCCTATCAAAATAAGTGACATAGATCTTCTCTTTTTCTCTAAATTAATAAGAGAATTTCATATTTATACATGATTAATCTGCACAGGTTATAATTTGTCCCTACCAAAATAAGTGAGGTGCATCTTCCCTTTTTCTCTTAATTAATGAGATAATTAATAGGAATTTAGCCTTTTCCGATTTAAGGATTATTGTGGGATGTTCTACACTTCCAAATCAAAGGAGGAATCTTGAATATGAGCAGTTGTTTGTAGAGATATATATATATATATATAGAAACTCGACTTGACACATAAGAAACCATCTCAAACTTAAGGAAACTCATGTCTAATATATTTCTAAGGAAAAAACCATATAAAAAATTAATTATTCACATCTCTAACTTCCGACTAATATTGCGACGACGGTCCGGCAAACAGTATTACAGTAACCCTTGAGTAGTAACAAGTCAACAGTAATGCCGTGTCAACGATACTATTACACAATATATGTATATGTTTTTCTATGCTTGTCATTCTAGAATATGTACAGTCTTGACCATCTACATTAATATATGTAGATTTCTTACATTGAAATGATATCAAAAGATCTTTCATTAAAAGTGCATCGATATCATTGTATTCTTAGCAATTTGTCATTAAAAGTGCATCCATATCGTTGTGTCCTCTACTGTTGCATCATCAAAGATAGAGGAGCACAATATCCCTGCCTTTCCCTCTCCTCAGCCGTTGGATCCAGTGCAAATAGATGAGATCTGCTGCCACAGACACTACTACAAAAATGATTTGTAGCAACACCACCTTTTTCACAGTAGGGGCGGCTCACTTACCAAGCGCCCCTACAGTGGCTGAGCTCGGCCCAGCTATACCAACCGCCTCTACAAATGGTTCAGCAGAGGCGGCTGGTATCACCAACCGCCCCTACAAATGGTTAGATTTGTAGGCGCGTACCACCGCCCCTCTGCTTGATTTATAGAGGCGGCTGGTCCCAGCCGCCTCTTGGTTCATTTGTAGGGCGGCTGGATCGACCGCCCTACAAATCGACTATAGTATAGTGCCCAGCCCCTTCTTCCTCCTCGAGCCGCATGTGCAACCCGAGAGGAAGGAAGGAGGCCTTGGGCACCTCCCAAAATTGCTATTTTGAGGGGAAAGGTTTTGAGTTAAATTCCTTTGGTGGAGAGGTTGTTGGAGGTAAGAAAATGGTTTTCCATACATCTTTTTGAAGTTTTAATGGTGGGTTATTGCTTAATTAGAGTTTTGATTTTCTCTCTCTTCTATGGTGTTTGAGTAATTTATGGAGCAAATGAGGCTAAAATTTTGAATATGCTAGGCTAAATTAGTTATGGGAATAATGTAATACCCTTATTTAGTCATTCTTCCTTGATTTTAGTGGACTATTAATTAGTTTTATGGATGTTTGAGCTACATCTAGATCTAGATACCTAGAACTAGGGTTTGTTTTTTTACTAATTACATTGTTATTAATTTAGTGGAATATATTTACAATTGCTATTTACATTGCACCATACATTTAGAATTATTAATCGAATTTAGAATATCCTTCCATAAAATTCCTATGTATATTTTTGAAGTAATAATTAATTTGTGAAGTATTAATTAGTCCTATTAATTCTTATCTTTGTTTTCTATATTGAAATAAAGATGGACGATAGGAACTCTTGGATGTATGGTAAACAAAGGTGGGAGCCAAGTTTCGTGATGAAGTGGATAAATTTCTTCAAGCCGCAGAGAGCCATGCAATGTCGAGCAATAATAGTGGTGAAATTCTTTGTCCGTGTAGCGATTGCAAGAACTATCTCGCATGGAAAGATGTGACTATCATTAGATCACACTTGATTATGCGAGGATTTGTTAAAGACTACACAATTTGGAATCATCATGGTGAAGCGGTTATTAACAACGTTGATCCAGAAGAAGACGACGACGATTACCTAGATTGCATGGACCAATATGTAGCTGAATATGATGCGTAAATAGACCGTGAAGAAGAAGGTAGTGGTGGTCATAACGACGGCCGGTGGCAATGATGGCGGAGGACGTGTCGGGATGAAGATGACGGTGATTATTTGGAGGAAATGCTTGGGCCATTGGACCGTAGATTTTACTAAAGAGCCCGAAAGGTCTAGAAAATTTGGAAAGGGTTAAAAAGCCTCGAAGGAGACTTTGTATGGTGTTGAAAAGGGTTGTCCGACACAATTGGGCGATGCTACGTTTGTGCTTGAGCTACTCATCACGAAGGCTAAATGCGGCCGGTCGATCAGTAGTTTCAATGATGCATTGCGTCTCCTGTCTTGGTTGCTACCACAGCCAAACTCAGTTCCCGCCAACACATACGAAGCGAAGAAGGTTATAAGTCCATTGACAATGGGGGTTGAAAAAATCCATGCATGCCCGAACCATTGTATCCTTTACCGTGGCGATACGTTCAAGTCACTAGATAAATGCCCCCGGTGTGGCACTAGTCGTTACAAGAACAATGACCTTTACAACGGGGAAGAAGCCTTCACAGGGAAGAAGAGGAAGAAAGGTGGGAAAAAGGTGGTACAAGATTCTCAACCCAAAGAGGACACTCCATTAGGCATCGATGCAAAGCAGAGAAGAATCCCCGCCTTGGTAATGTGGTACCTACCAGTCGTCGATCGCTTGAGGCGTATGTTCCTAAACCCTAAGGAAGCTTCACTCATGACATGGTGGGATGATGAACGCAAGGTGGGTGATGGTAAGATTGGACACCCGGCCGATGCTACCCAGTGGCAACGCTTTGATGCGAAATACCAAGAATTTAGCAAAGACCCAAGGAATGTACGGTTTGGCCTTAGCACAGATGGAATGAATCCCTTCAATGAGAGAACCATCGAGCATAATACATGGCCAGTGATCTTAACCATGTACAACATCCCAACGTGGTTGTGTCGAAGAGAAAATATCTTCTCCTCACTATTCTCATTCAAGGTCCCAAACAACCGAGCATTGATATAGATGTGTTCCTCGAGCCTTTGATGCAAGAAATGGAGAGGCTATGGCGGTATGGAGAGCCGATGTACGACGCCTTCAGAAAGGAGGACTTCATATGTAGAGCCATTATCTTTGTCACTACCAATGATTACCCTGCGCTGTTTGCTTTGTCTGGACAGATCAAAGGGAAGACGGGATGCTTAGTATGCTTGGATGGTACTACATGGGTGTTCCTGGATGCATCCAAGAAGACAGTTTACCTAAGGTACCGACGATTCTTAAAGACAACTCACAGATACCGCAGCAAGTTGTTCTTCAAATTTTATGACAACAAACCAGAGACCGAATCCCCTCCAGAGAGACGTCAAAACGGGCAACATGTGTTCGAAATGGTGAAACACATACATGTCGATTTTGGAAAGAAGAATGCGGATGGGACAAAGAGAGATAGAAGCACACCTCCTGTCCCCGGTGTACCTTTTAAGAAAAAGTCGATCTTCTTTAAGTATCTGCCTTATTGGCCGGACTTGGAGGTCCCCCATGCCATTGATTCTATGCACTTACAGAAGAATGTATTTGAGAGTCTCATTGCTACCTTGATGGACACGGGCAAGACAAAGGATGGTCTAAGATTACGGAAAGACATGGTGCGGCTAAATGTGAAGCGAGCTTCACCCGATACCTCGGGTAATGGAAAATACCTCCTACTGCAGCTAGTTTCAACGACTCCGGATGAGAGGAGGCGATCGCAATTTCTTGAGAGGGGTAAAAGTTCCCACCGGGTTTTCACCAACGTGAAGAGGCTAGTGTCAATGAAGGACACATCAATAACACGCTTCAAGGCTCACGATTGTCATGTGATGCTCACATTGTTCCTACCTATTGCAATCGGGCTATAGAGCGAGTTCTTGAAAATGGCCATCACCCGCATGTGTTACTTCTTTTCAAAGATCTCACGAAGACGATTGGTGAAAATGAGCCGTGACCTACATGAATTCGTGGTGGAAACAATAAACCAACTAGAGATGTGTTTACCTCCGCTTTTTTGATATAATGCCACATCTCATGATTCACATGGTTCATCGATACGAGCACGGGCCCTTGCTACTTACATGAAATGTGGTCCTACGAACGGTTCATGTCGGTTCTTAACCGATCGTGCATGTCGAGCATGCCCGAGGGCTCCATGATAGAGGGTTACAATACCAAGAAGTCGTCGAGTGTTGTCAAGAGTACCTAAAAGTACAAAGAGGGATTGGTAAACTCGATTCGCCACAAGGGTAGGTCGACCGGGAAGGGCACCAAGGGAGAAAAGTCTTCATCGACAAGGATTTCAAAGAAGTTAGTCGACCTCATTATAGTGTCTTGCAGTACGTGAATCGATGCCACCGTACATTGATGAACACTTGGATGTCATTAGGCGCGAGTAATGGCGCTCGACGATTGGGTCATGAAACAAAGACAAGCATCGATTCACTACATGGTTGAAGGAGCAAAACCTACCGAATGGGGAAACCAGAGATGATATTACCATCGAAGGTTGGTGGGGCCCATCGAGACAAGTGACATCATGGCAAGCTTACGACATCAATGGGTACACGTACTATACCAACAAAGGATAGTAATTGTGTGAACCAAAATAGCGGCGTTCGAATAGAAGCCATCAACGGAATGGGGCAAAAGACCCATACTTTGGCATCATAGATGATATATGGGAACTTGACTATGGAATGGGTATACAGATGGCCATGTTTAGATGTCGCTGGTTCAAACAACACCAAGTGAATGAGATCGGGTTCACAGTCGTGGACCTCGAGAATATCGGATACGCAGATGACCCTTGGGTGCTCGCTTCACGTGTCACACAAGTTTTATATTTACGTGACCCGAAAACTAACCTACCCCCAAAAAAGAAGACAAAGCATGTGGTTGCCTTCGGGAAACAAACTATTATCGGAGTAGACGGAGTGGATGATGTTGATGAGTACAATAACTACGATGAAATGCAACTATTCACTGACTTTCCTAAGAAGATCGGTGTCGTGGAAAAGAACTTGCCCAAAGACATACTGCCATGGGAACGAAAATGTGCCAAGGGGAAACTTGTTACAGGCTAGTTGTTCAAGTTTGATGCATGGTGTGTGTATCTGTGGTACTATATATATGTATGTATGTGTGTTCAGCATGCATGGAGTGTGTTTGGAGAAAATGTCCAGAACCAAAGTTGTATATTTTGATGAGTTCTACAACTTTTATTTTTACATCCTTTTCATTTGACATCATTTTAAACCCCATAACTCTGTTCAAAGATTTCATGATTTAAAAATTATAAATTATTTGTAGGCGGGGTGGTTCAGAACCGCCTACAAATCTATTTTTAGGGCGGTTGTAATCTCAACCGCCGCTACAAATCGCCCTCCTATATAAGCCGGAGGGCGCGCCTCGCCGAATCGGCTAAGTCATTGGCGCGCAGCTCTCACGCCAAAATTTTTCCGCGCCGCACTCGCCGTCTCGGTTTGCGGCCGATCCGCCGCCGGAGCCGGTCGGCCGTCCCGTCCTCGCCACCCGGTTCGTGCGCGCTCACGCGGTGCTCCTCTCCGACGCCGGTGCTCCTCTCTCTCCGACGCCGCATCCTCTCCGATCTCGCCCGCCTCACGCCGGTGCGCGACTACGGGAGCCCGGCCGCCCGCCCCGTGCTCGCTGCCCGGTCCGTGTGTGCTCGACCGGTGCTCCTCTCCGACGCGCTGTGCTCCTCTCCGACGCCGTACGGAACTCCCGAAGTTAATAATTGAGAAGATTACGACAACAAAATAGCTCCTAAGCCTCAACTATTGCGAGACACCAAGGTATTCTACATGTTCTTTTATTGGTAGCAAATATCAAGATGCACATAATCTTTTAGTCAGTTTTAAAGCATGCAACATAAGAATATCTCAACAGCTTTGTACCAACTAAAGACATGTTTCATTTTTGCCCTACCACTGTGCCAACTTTGCACTGCATATCTCAACAGCTTTGTGTATCCACAAATTAACTTTGATATCCATTATTTTTCGGAGAGAAGCTTTGTTATCTTTATCTTTAGTGCTGTACAAATCATGCAATATCTCTTAAACAAAGAGGGCCAATGAGATTGATGCAGAATTGACTAAAACCATCAAACATTATACAACGAAAATATATTTTTTGCATGCATGACTCATGCACGAGTCAGAGAAGATATACCGGGATTTGATGCACTCCTAAACTATTTCAATACAAGATATTGTTGGAGTTTTCAAAGAAACAACCTAAAATTAGATGAGAGGTTGAGAGTTTATATAGAATTGATTGAGAAGACCGACCAAAGTACATACTATATGGTAGGATTGATGGAAACACTTCAACTTGCAAAACCATATAACATCATGTCCAATTTTTTAGAGATAACATGCAGCAAAAGGTCAATATTTGGGTTCTCTAGAGATCTCATCAATGATTTGGATTGAGCAACAAGTACGGCCGGCAGCTGGACCAAAACTTGCAACCTATGGTTGAGAAATTCTCGTCACCATGCAACATGCTCAATCATGCATGCATCATTTTTTTACTTCACAGTGCATGCGATGCACGAATGCGATGTTAAACATGCACGCATGAGCACATCATCCATGACACATGCAAGAGCTAGTTCAGTTTATTTTCTTCTTGTTTCTTCAGTATTGCCACTATAATATTGATGCAACGCCGAGTTCAGCCTCCTGACGATCTCCTCCACTGTGGCCTTGAACCCCTCCTCAACCTGACAAATTGCACCAATTCTAACATAGATCAGTAAATAAACATGCAGGCATTGCCTCCAAAAAGAATACAATTTGCATTGTTCTAATTATTAGCTAGTTATATATGCACGCGTACATGAAAGGATGCCTAAAGTTTCATCAAGTCAGACTAATTGACTCTTAGGATGAGATTTTACATTTGTCTTTAACACAGAGGGATGAGATGCTAACATTGGCTGAATTCTGACCAGATTTTCCTATTTGAATGCTAGTGATGTACAGTCTCTTTGGAAATTGGTGAATTATTGAGGGACTGTGAGTCTAAAAAAAATTTAGCTAAGTAGCAACCTACATATGATTATACTTTTAATTTAGTTATTTTCTGAAGACTCTTTTTAGTTATTATGTTATTGATAGGGCTATTGGATAATAGTGATGAACGACAAAGGGGTTATTTAATTCTGGGGAGAACATTCGAAGTTCAGAGTAGGACTTAAAAATAACAACTGTAGAAATTAAGAACAACGGAGAAATCGAATACGCACACATCTATAACCCAGATACAAATTAAGAACAACGGAGAAATCGAACATGCTGAATATGTTATGATTGTATACATGGTTTTATGTGTTGTTTAAAGGGGCACATGGCTTGGTATGTTGTATACCGAGGACGCAGGACGGGGTCTTTGCAACTCGGCTCAATGCCATGCTCAAGTCATCGTTTTCGCATCGCTAACTACAAAAGCTTCCATCAAAATAAGAGGCGAGTCTTCCTACTTGGAGTTCAACCGTTGTGAAGATGACAGAGTTTTTGCGGCTCTTTGCGCATTGTCGTTGCAAAAAAATCTTGGCTATTTCTTGTTTGCATGGTTCAGTCTTTAATGTTGGCAGTGCTCATCTTTTACATTGTTAGACGTGGGAACAATTGTCTGTGATGTTGTACCTATAACCATGTACTCATCTATTGGCTATGGCCCTTGTGAGGTAGTGGGACCCATTTCATGATGACTAATAGCTGGTTCGACTGTTGTAACGCCTCTTATGCTCTCAAACTGAGTTTCTGTTTTAATGATCATGTCAATTCTCATTGGAGTGCATATGTTCTACTTGTACTACTCTCATCTCTCTTCCTTACTACTATTACTGCTATCTTCTCTTCTTCCTTACTACTTGTACTACTCTCATCTCTCTTCCCTACTACTACTACTGCTGCTCTATTAGAGGATCAGTAATAGTGTTGTTTATCTGTATTTGTTGCATCTATTAGAACAAAGCACAAAATGACGGGGACAACAGACGACACAACCCGAGGCCCTGAACAAGTGCCAATCTTTGAAGACGAACAACCAGAGTTGCTTACTGAGGAGCAGTTCAACCAGGAGCTAGACGATGATCTACAAATGTTATTAGATGGGGACCATGAGGAGGCTAATGATGAAGACAGACGAGGATGAAGAAGAGGGATATGTAAGTCCGAGGATCCTTTCCCACCGGTAATGCATGAGGCCAACCAAGAGGAGTTGGACAGGATTTTGATCCGAACGAGGAGGTAGGGATAAAGCCTTAGTTCATACATTATGCTTGTATATAAGATCGTGTTATCATTACTAACACTTCGACCTAATAGGCCCCTTCTCGAACTCTACGACGTCGGCGACATCTCGCCAGACAAGAAGTAGCAGAGGAAGCTGGAGCAGAGGCAAGAGCCACAGAGTCGGACACTGATGGCGCCTCGGCTCCACAACCCGAAGCCACAAACTCGGGCAACAGCAAAGAGGGGACGAGGAAAAGAAGTGCTAACATATATCCAAAGGACACAGATATGTGATAAGAGAGGTCGGGAGGCTAGGGGAGCCACTTGAGCCAAAACATCTCAGAGCTAAGTGGCGTAACGCAATTGGGGCGCTGGTAAGAGATGAGTTGAACCCGGCAATCCCAACTTGGAAAGAAGTACCAGCTGATACAAAGAAAGTCTTATGGGATAAGCTGATGACCAATTTTAGATTCCCGGCGGGAACCGAGGAAATGGTACGCCATCACGCTATGAAGCAGATTGGAGAGTCATGGAGAGGTTGGAAGTCGTCTCTCAACGTCAAATATGTCCAAAAGGGATTAACTCCCTTCAAGGAGTTTGGCAACATAACTCCTGGACAATGGGAGCGGTTTGTGGCTCAGAAGACTTCAGCGGAAGCATTGGCCCTCAGTGCCCGTAACACTGAGCGGGCGAAGAAGAACGTGCACCACCATCATCTAGGACCCGGTGGGTACTATGGAAAGGAAGAGCAATTTAGGAAGATAGAGGAAGATGCCGCATCAGCTTGGGACATACAACTTGCGGGGGTTTCAAAGCGCACAAGGAACTGGATCCTTTCGAGGAATAAAGAAGCATCCAAGGCGCTTAAGTTTAGTAAGCCGAGACCGAAGAGACAGTATCAAAGATACTGAACTATGCTGAACAGCGACAGAAGGGCTTATTTAAGCCTTCCAGAGAGAGGGATGAGCTTAGCCTTGCCTTGGGAAACCCCGAGCACACAGGCCGTGTCAGGGGGCTAGGGAAAAGAGTGATATGGAAGGAGGGATTTGAAGAGGATAGGCACATGTACAAGAAACATGATAGAGACCGAGAGGCTAACCTTGAGGTCCAAGTAAAGGCTCTAGTTGCGAAGGCGTTGCAGGAGCAAGGACTGTCAACGGAGGCGCGAACTGTAATGCCACCACCGGGACAACTGGAAGTTCGCAGCAGCCAAGGTTCCACTGCAGCCACAACCGCCGTCGATCGCATACGGGAACCTACTCCTTGCACTTTGGTTGTTCTCATGGGCAGGCAATCAAATATGATTGAGGTGGCAATGGGTGAGGCACATCCTCCAGGAGGCACTTATCACACTAATCGGATCCCGCCGGACTACACTAGGGTCGAGATTCAGACCGTGAAGCCCGAATTCAGCCAGTGGAGGATAGACTTTCCAACTCCTGAGGGACTCCAAATACTCGGAGAAGTAGTGAACCAGTTCATCCTCTAGCACAAGCAGGACATCATATTAACTACAATTACATCGCCTGTGCAGACACCGTTACGTTTGGAGGGAGTTGAGGAGGGGGAGATACAGACACCACATCATGACCAACAATTGCCTGAGATGCAGACACCGCCACCTCGCGATGACGTGCCTCATGATATGCCACCGTCTTCACCGCCTCCTGGAGGGTGTGTAGAGCCGACACATGAACAACAAGAGGCCGCACAACAGCATGAAGAGCATGCGAAACAAGTTGATGCACCCGAAGGTGCCCACGGCGAGCCAGAAATTCGAAAAAAGCATCCAATCAAGATAAGGCCAGCTTATGTGCCGATGACAGATGTCGTGGGGGTGGAAAGGTGGTATGGCCATGATATGTTCAAGCCGGAGAACCAAGCGCCAAGATCTGAGAAGGCCGTCACCAGCAAACGGAAACAAGTGCAAGGGCAGGCATCAACCAAAACCAACCAGGTTACTTGCAATTACGTAAATGTTGAATGCATCACATGGTCAAAGAATTGCCCGCAAAAATAAGAAAGAGGCAAGTGTTTCCTTCCAAATCGGGTGATCCAGTACCTACCAATTGGAATGAAAAGGTTTCATGATTGGTACTTGCGTGCTATCCCGACGAAGGTACATCTCATAGAGGCAAGGTTCCCGCCCATGACATTTGGAGGCCCAAAAGGACAAATTGCCTTTGACTTTGATGACATCCATACTATCTTTCGCCTCGGAGAAATGGAAACCAATCTCATTCGCGTGTGGTGCCTGTAAGTCCTAGTCCTATTGCATTGATATGATTGTAATCTTTAGATTTTGTTATAACTAACTAACACACGCTATGATTTGTAGAATGCAAGTGCACATTTCAAGTAAACTTTCTAGCAAAGACCAAGCAGGGTACTTGGACCCTCAATTAATAGCCCAGACGAGGTTTAATTTCCCGAGCAAGTGGGGACTGGACCACAAGGAGCTGGCCCGTGGAGAGACCGTTGAGGAGAAAGATAAAATACGGAATGAAAAAATTAGGAAGGAGTGCTATAAGGTTGCGGCGTATATTTCGAGAGCTTTCTCCAGAATGCAAGACAAATCCTATATATTTCTACCCTACAACTTCAAGTAAGTTTAACTATATCCTTCAATCTTTAATGAGCCATATTATTTTGTTCGATGCAAACGAGCTTATCTATTCCTATGATTAAATTCATGCAATGAGCATTGGATTTGTGTAGTCGCGACCTCAAGCTAGGCATGGCGTGGGTCATGGATCCACTTGATTATGACGAGTCGCTTTACAAAGATTTCATAAGCATTCTTAAGACGTATACTTATCAACCATCCTCATCGACTTTTGACTTTTCAATACTAACTAACTTGCTTTTGTTAAATTCATTCGAGCGGAGCGCATGTGTACTACGCCAACAAACTCAAAGGGTGCATGATCCGAGAGGAAGGGTGACCTATATGTCAAAACAAGATGGCGGTAAGTGCAACTTACTTTAGTACTTCCATTACGTTGCCGCCACAAGCATTGACGCTTTTATATGCGAAACTCACGGTGCCACAAGCGAAGCCCGGAGTTTGCACTGTGGATATTATGTATGCACTTACATGAGTGTCATCGGTGCCTACAGAGACACCCTTTATGGTATGTTATAACTAATTCACTCGTCGTATAACACACGCATATGTTATGAAATACTAAACTTAAAATTGTCTTGTAGTGGAAAGATGAGATAGGAATTTGTAGAAAACCACTCAACGATGATAGCCTCCCGGGCTCGTCGGGGACATTTGCAACTTCATAATGGATGCTATTATACACGTCAGAGGTACATACCATGACGACACGTCTATGCTAGGACGTCGCCCTGAGTACGAGTTCCTTCGTGAGTGGGAAGGAATGCATTTAGGACATTGAGAACAATGTGTATGTAATGTTATCGCACTTTATGCTACAAGTGTTTGTAATGATAAATTATAAACATGATGTTGCGCGGATGTGAATATAATGTCTCGTTGAACTTGTTAATATCATGTCTTCAATTATATATATATATATATATATATATATATCATGCATGGTTTGATATATATACCGTGGTTTGAGAATTTGAATTTTTTTTGGCGGGAAAACAGATTGTAGGGGCGGCTGTAGTTGCAAGCCGCCTCCACAGAGAAAATTACAGAGGCGGCTGGTCATCTAAGCCGCCCTTACAAATCTAATTTGTAGAGGCGGCTTGTAATCCAGCCGCCTCTACAAAATAGTTTGTACGGCGTTCTAGACACCAACCGCCTCTACAAATAAGATTTGTAGGGGCGGTTTGAATCGCCCTACAAATCTCGATTTGTGGCGACGGTTGGGTAGGGGCGGCTGGCCGAGCCACCTCTACAGAGGATCACCAGCCGCCCCTACAGTGCTCTGCTGTAGTAGTGAGAAAAACGACAATATGCCTCAGCTAGATTCAGTTCACTGTAGGTACAATGTGTTCTTTGCCTTAAGGATATGCTGCCGTGTTAGAGCGATGTTAACATAAAAATTGACAAGTAAAAGTGGATGGAGCGAGTAAATAAATGAATAAATAAGGATATGTTTAGTACAACTCCTACTCTTAGCTTCTCGTTCGGATCTCGTGAAGCTTTACCAAACACCCAAATTCCCAAAACAATCAGATTTTGATTCTTTCGATGAGCTGTCTCGATAATGAACTAACGACGAGGAGCAACCTTTTTGTATATTCTCGTGGGGAGCCAACTTTCAAGAAACAAAATACTCCTTGAAGTTGCATGTAATTACCCACGAATGCCACTGAGTAACCCCTCTCCCATCCCAACGCGAACCCCCCAGCATACCCATTCGCAATCCCCTTGCCTCCTCAACTCCTCTTGGCACCCGCAACCGAGTAGTTGACCTCTGCATCGAAGCCCTAGGTGTCGTCTCTAACCCCTGTGTGTGCCCCTATCGGCCCTTGTCAGGAACGTGGAACGGGGCTGGCGAGGTCAACTAGGCAACTAGCCAAGTAGCAACCCCCAAACTCCAATGCACTCCACATCTCCCAAATCTCTGACGAGCAGAGGAGGAGGAAGGGTAGTAGGAGGGAGACTCGTGCAAGCACGAGCCAGCGAGCACTGTGGAAATGGTGGTGGTAGACGCGTTGGAGTTCATACACTACTACACAAAAGGTCTTCACAGACGGTTCAAAAATGTCATTACAGACGGTTTCGTGAGCCGTCTGAGTTTATGGATCAGTAATGACATGAGGTCATCATAGACGGTTTTCGAACCGTCTGTGATGTAGACTATCACATACGGTTATTAACTCAGAACCGTCAGTGATAGTTGACTATCACAGACGGTGTGTAGCTGAAACCGTCTATGATGAGTTTTCTCTATAGATAGTTTGTAGCTGAAACCGTCTGTGATGACTTTTGTCTATAGACGGTTTGTAGCTATGTTCAGAACTTAGTTCTATGGTGACTTGACATCAAGGAATGATTGGTTGCTGATACATGAAGCCACTTCCCAGTCGGAGTACCTGCGTGTCCACGTCAATTTCTGAACAGAGCGACGTCCAATTACCTATCGACGACGTCTAGGTAATTGGATGTCCTAATGCTCTCTTGGCAGCCATGCTTCTTAAACTTCATGGGTTCGATGAAATTTCCTGTGGCTGCTGTCTCATCCTCCTCATGCTGCATGGACGACGAACAATATATATATATATATATATATATATATATATGTATATGATACTGGTTTTAAAGGCACAAGCAGCAACTGCTTAGAAACTTTATAGAGAAGAGATCAAGAATAGAATGGTAGGACGTACCTGGCAAAGGTGAAATGAATGGCGAGAGGCTAGTTGAATGGCAAGAGGCTAGTTGATTACACAGACAAAAGTAAGATTAAGAAGATTGATTATTGCTCTTAGAAGGCTAATTTCACAATATTAAAACTTGCTAATATATTAGCTAATCAACCAAAATTAACTTATTACATAGGAACAAAATCTATCAAGATACTATCAAGTGTGATGTAGGACAATAAGTATATCAGAATGTATAAATTACATTCTCGAAACAATACATAACAGTAGGTAATCTAATAGCTCAAGGCACAATCTATACACAATATGACATCCACTTGCATTTGTGACATCAATTCATCATAGAGCAATTCAGGAGCCCACAAAATATCACTTTGAGTGAGGCTCAAGAGCTCATGCCACACTAGCAGTATCATCCATATCATCACCAACACAATCATAGAGCAAAGGGAAGGGAACGAGATAGAGAATAAAGAGTATTAGTTTACCTCAGTACGACGCGGCAACGGTGGCAAACACCACCACCAACACAACCGACATCCATGTGTCCACTATGCATAAATCAACCAAACATCAGAACACCACTACTGAATGCTCAAGCATAAAAATCAAACTGTAGGAGAGGCAAGCGAGCGGCGCTGGCCGGCAGCCAAGCAAGGGATGAGCCACCGGTGCACGGGTGAGCCCCATGCGCAATCCTCAGCCAAAGCAAGCAACCCCACCAAGGGAGAGAGGCAGATCTAGGTCAAGGGAAGGTAGCCGAGGGAGGTCGGTGGAGAGGTAGCCGGGAGAGTGCCTGTACCGGCAGCAATGTGGTCGGGGAGGAGGCTTCGGGCGGCGGTGACGGGGTCGGGGGCGAGGGGAACGGGCGAGAGTAAGGGCGCAAACCCTAGCAAGGCTCGGGGGCGAGGGAAACTGGCGAGAGTATAAGGGCGCAAACCCTAGCAAGGCTCCTACTAATAAAGTGTGATAACTTATCACTGACGTTTCTATAATAGAATCGTTCGTGATATGGTCTAATATCACAAACGGTTCTATTATGGAACCGTCAGTGATAAGTATCACAGATGGTTTCATAATAGAACCGTCTGTGATATTTTTTATCTATTTTAGAAAGAGAAGATTTGGGTCATAGAATGTTGATCTAACAGTGAGAAAATATGACTGATGGATAAAGAAATTTCAGTCACCTGAAGCATAAACACTATGGATTTTCTAAAACTATATATATGCTAAAACCGCTAATTTTATGGCAAGTAGTCCAATCTTGATCGGACGGTCCACAACGCTTGGGAACGTTCGGACTGTCCGAACCTCCTATCTTGATCGGGCCATCTAATCTTGATTGGATGGTCCACAATGCTTGGGAACATTCGTACCGTTCGAACCTCCCATCTTGATCGGGCCGTCCAATCTAGATCGGACGGTCCACAACTCTTGGGAACGCTCGGACCGTCTGAACCTCCCATCTTGATCGGGCCGTCCAATCTTGATCGGACGGTCCACAAGAGAGGAAGGCACGGTGCACGGGCTGGAGCGCGGAGGTGGGCTGGCAAGCTGGGCTGTGGGGTGGCTTTCGGCCCAAAGAGAATAGGAGGTTTTTAATTGCTCTTTGAATTAAAGAAAATACAGAAAAGCAAAAAAGTTTTCTAGAAAATAGTTAATAAAGCCCAAAAATTCTAGAAAAATGCATTGAAATTCCTGGGAGTAGCATTCAAGATTTCCAAAAGCTTTGACTGGCATTAATTTTATGGCAAGTAGTCCAACACCTCTGCAAAAAATTGGCATACTCATGCCTAATATTGTAGTCATCGTTGTAGAAGACGGTGTAGTCGTCCCACCCTTTCACACCGTAGCTGATGCTCGTGTACCGGTGGCCATCCTTCGACAGTGCTCACACCTAGCCCAGTGGCCCGATCTTGTTCCACACCGCCGCTTGGACCATATCCGCGACGAGCCTCTAGAACCGTCTACACTGTCGGTTGGTCCTCTTGGTTGTCTCGCACCCACCGCTGGTCGGCTTGCCCTCGACCTGCCTGATGTATTGCTTTGCAATGTCACGCGTCTCGTTGGACATGTAGAGGAGGAGGCCGAGCATGTAGACCGCGGCCTTGTGGCCGACAACGGCCACCCGTTCAAGGAACATAAGGCTGCGCTGCATGTATTGGGGCACGAAGACAAGTGCAAGGCCGATGATGAAGCAGGCCTCTGGGTTGCTAGCGCCGGCCAGGTGGTTGAGGACGGTGAGGTAGCGCTCGTTGTCGTGTCACTTCATCGCCTCCTCCCGCTCCTGCGCCACACGCCTCCCTACGGTGCGCTTCTTGGATGCCTTGTACATGGCCTTGCAACTAAAATTCAAGACGACATAATCTTAATACACAAATTAATTACTCCATAAGAGAAAATTAAAATTAAGACCAAATTAAGGTCGTTGTTGCTAGTCAAATTCAGTTCAGAACTAGATATTGGACACAAAACGAAATCGTCGATCACGTACATGGCTCGTAGGCTATAGAGGTCAGCCATGGGCTGAGGAGAGCTTGCGGCCACGAGGCCGACGATGTGGACGACGACATCATCAGGAAGAGGGGCGATCGCCGACATCCTCGCCAGCTTGGTCCTCGCAGTCATGCTCCACGTGCTCACCATGTGTATATGTACGTAGATCAATACCATATGCATGCTCACCATGGCGCGCGATGATCATTCTTATAAAATGTCGAAGAGACACATCGTACGTAACGTCAGCACGTAAGATGAAGAAACGACGCATCGATCGCCCGTTGGCGCAGGAGATGAAGAGACGCATCGCGCGGGAGCCAAAAAATTTAATTATCACAGACGGTTCTTATAAAACCCATCTGTGAAGTCTACAATTATCACAAATGGTTCGTATTAATAACCGTCTAGGATGTATCACAGACGGTTGTTTGTTGAAAATTATCTATGATAGTTCTAAATATCACAGACAGTTATTTTTATGAACTGTCTGTGATACTTCACATATGGTTTTCATCATGAACTGTCTAGGATGTTACCTCTTCACAGACAGTTTTTAGCGCAGCCAGTAACACACACGGTCTGTGATGAGGCGTCTAGTATTAGCATTTTTGTAGTAGTGATATAACATCCCAAAAATTAGAGTTCTTTTAAAGTCTTTAAAATTAAAAATAACTATTTGAATTTTCTTGGTTAATTTAAAGCTTAATTTCAATTTTCAAAAAGTAAAACCATTTAATATGAATAATCTAAACATCAATTAAATTCAAAAACCTTTTTATTTGAGTTCCTCATGTTTTAGATTATTTTTTCGAATTTTCTTAGATTTTTGGAGTTTATTTGGCATTTCTTTGAGCTCAATTTGATTTAATCTCTTTTCTGAAATTAAAAAATCCTTTGAATTTTGGGAAATCCTCTTGGACGATTTCTTTCTTTTGTGTTGCAGCTGCTCAGCCCACCTTTTTCCCCAACCTGCCTCTGCCGGCCCCGCTCTACAGCCTAGCCCGAGCCGCTCCGTGTCTTCGATGACACTGACAAGTGGGTCCCTCCTGTTAGTCGAGTCTCGTCCGTTTCTGGTTCTATCACCGTTTCTGACACAGTCTCGTCGCTGTGCTCGTTTGGAACTCCGTCTTCGCCACCTTTGAAACCCGCTCGACCCCCTACATCTATATTCCGCATAGTGCCACCTCAAAAGCCCTAGCCGCTGCCCTTGAAGTCGTCGCCAATCCGTTGTTTTCGAAATTGCTCTGCCGTCGCCTTCGTCGTCTTCTTCCACCACCGCTAGTAAGCCCATGCCCTCGTTGTCACCACCGTTGGGTTTGTTGTGCCTAGATCTACATCGCCTTCTCCTAGGTGTCCTCAATCTGTCGCTGGAGCTCCGTTTCAAAAGTATATTGTTTTATATCAAATTGCACATTACTTTTATATCAACTATTTTTGGAAGTAGTTAATCACCTATTTGTTATTATGTCACCTTGATTATTTTGAATACCATGAATCCTTTGTCACCATAGGATGTTTATTATTAGTTGGACATATTTGTATCACCAACACGGGTTATCCTAGATACGCTTAGTCATAATTAGTTATATGATGGACTCATGTTCACAGTATCAATGATGATAATTTGACTTAATGAGATATGGAACTTGTGGTGTGATGCCACTGTTGTACAATTTGTGGTGGGATGATGCTATTGTACAAGTTGTGGTGTGATGCCACTATTACAAAATTATGTGTCATGGTTGGCATTGTCATTGGTTTGGTTAAATAAAATGGTTTTGTGCTCACGCAAGTGATCGTGCAGTAAAGAGGGTGTCGTTCACACATTGAGATGAGGTGATCTCATCTGGATGAATTGTTAAGAATTTAATCTTATGCGCCATTAAACTCGATCATATTGTACAACCACATGTCTAGTATAGGATGGACCTGACTAATCTATTTGATCTATTTGGGCTTTGGAAGTGGTGTCGCATTGTCTCCTTTGTGGCTTTATTATTATACTCTAGTGGTGATCTTCCAAGTGAAACATGACAGCGGTCCTAGTCTCAAATTTTGGGTTCAGTCCCTTCAGAAAATGTGTAAAACGTCTACGTTGTAGCCACACTCTTCCAGCCTCAATATCACCAGCACATGTTAACTGCAATGGATCATAGTGATCTAAGTTAGCCCATAGCTACTGTAGTTCACTATTACACTCCTAGACTGATACAGATCAACGTGTAGTTGATGCATAATGTGGCCCAATCTTTCACGGTACTTGTATTTCAATCTTGATCGAAGCAAAACCCTAGCTTTCCTTCTTCTTGGTTCAACAAAAAAAGAATAGAAAGTGTATCTCCAATCTAGAAATAGATCCAATCTACTGCTACCACATATCTAGTATATGCGATCGATCCAGATCAAAAACTATGCAGGATGGCTCTGATAACACTAAAGGGATATGGGTAGATTACGATAGCAACAATTCAAAATTTCTACCACGTAATTCATGATGCCAAGCAAGTAGATGATCATATATCATTACCACCAGACGCGTAGTGCAATGGAAGAATAGTCAGAGCATCCTAGTTCAACGAAGAGTGCATCGATGAAGTGGTCATAGTCGATCGTCTCCTCCGTCAACCTCCAACGTTCCTTATGAAGATCGCGGATCATCCTCAAGCGCAATAGCAACCACAGTAGTGCCTCTACGGTATCCACACGTCTAGGGCAGGAACAACCGAACACCGGTGTGCTAGCACCAAGTTTAACGGCGGGGCTCTCAAGAAGATGGTTGTAATGCCCCGAATGTCGATAAGAGAAAACTTGTCCGGGAGAGGGGAATTGTGGGCTTGGGCCTCTAGCCTAGGCTAGGGCAGCCTGGTGGCCAGCCTTGTGTGGACCAAGGAGGAGGGAGACGCCCAAAGGCCCAGCCCAAGCCTCCCCTTTCCCCCCATAACCCTAGGCCGAACCCCACCCTCCCCTTTCCCTCCCACAAGCCGCCCCCCTCCTGCCCCAAGCCGCCATCCTCTCCTGATCTTGGAGCCGCCAATCCCTGCCCTTGGTGCTACAACTCGGCTGTCGTCCAACGTGAGGGAAGGAGGAGGAGGATAGCGGGACTACCGACCTAAAGGGAGGAAGGAAGAGGAAGTGGAAGGAGAGCTTCTTCGGGGGGATTATTCGGCACGTCCTGTGGATCGTCAAGGGTAACGAATGACTTTCTTCACTAGATGGGTCATATTAGATGCGAAATTGCCTTGATTAGGGAATCGAAGTCCTACTGTGATTATAATCAGATTCTGTCCATTTCTTGTGCGTTAGTTTCGACGTAGCTAGATTCCGAATTGAAGGATTTCATCTCCTAGAGTTTTGTGAGTCTCATTCTCAGATTTCAATAGGTTCAAAGATCACCCAACTCATAGTTGTGGTTTAAAAGTTACGTTGATTTTACTGCTGTTGTCCAGAAAGTCTAACGATCTTGAGTAGTCGTCTTGTCCATTAAATAAGATCATGTTAAGGGCTGATTCAAGGATTTCACCCAACATGATTGTCATAGAAAATTTGATAAGCTTTCCATATTGTTAAAAATATTGAGTTTTGGTTAAACCAATCAAAAGTTATGAATTTCTTCTACTGTTGTATTTTCTATCTGACAGATTATAGTTCTATAGTTTCATCTGATTATTAGACACAGAAGTTGGCCGAAATAGAAAGTCTTGACAACTAGGTTAATGTAGAGGATTTCTTTACTTTTCCAGAGAATCGGAGGTCATGCCATTTCGAGTTTCAGATAAAAAGTTACGATATTTTTAATACTATTGTCCAGTATAGCCTTCTGTTAGCATGTTGACTAGTTGGAGTAGATCAAGTGTTTAATCTTGGGTTATGGGAAGACGATGTAGAGCACTGCGAGTAATGTCTTGTTATGCATGTTTGATTGACATTTAGTATCGTTCATGGTTACCAGGTGGTGGTGAACCCCAGTGCTAGAGCGTTCCGCCATTTGTCTTCCGTCTCACGGTTGAGGCAAGTGCAAGTAGTAATAACAAATTGCTATATTTCATACTCGTTGATTGACATGGTATAATTATGAGGATTTATGTTTGATAATGTTGCTGAGCATTACCTTTTCATGATGAGTTGATATTGTGATTTCAATTTGCATCATGATATACATTTCTGTATCTTAGTCTATATGGTAGCCAAGGATTGTCATGCATTGGATGGGCATAGGTCCCCGTCATGTATTGGATGGGCTTGGGTCCTCACACTCGTAGAGTGTGGGCATGAGGTCCCTGTGCCTAAAGGGCACAGACTTTGAGTATGTATCAACGGATACACTACATGGCATTACCAGTAATTGCAAAGAAGTTGAAGGAAGAGCATTCATGACATGTACCTTGCATTCTTACATAAATGATGGATTTGTGGTTCAATGCAGTTGTTCACAATGGGATTGAGTATCCTCATCGGCTGATTATGATGCTATGTTATTTATTGCTATTGCACTTTACTGAGTCGTGGCCTTACTCTTACTGTGTTGTGCTTTCTAGGTACTTCTCGAGGTAGCGACATGCATGGGAAGGGATAAACATGGTGCACGTCATATATACATAAACCACAACGAATAAACTAGTCCAATTATCTACAATTCTTATTCTTGATAATTACTTTAGATTCAATTTGTGACCATCCTTCGTGGTGGATATTTTGATTGTGATTATGGATGATCCATTTATGTTCTTAATCCTTCGTTATTTAAGTTCATTTTATTCCATGTGATGGATTTGAAAGTTTGATTTGATTATTCTAACATCTTCGTTGTTTTGCTGATCATTGATGCTTTAGATGTATCTAATTGGTTATTAGTTGCTTGAGCGTGGTAATGTTTGATTGCTTTTGATTAGTTGATAACAAGAAAGCATCTTGGTTGATTTATATTATATTGGTAGATGATACGCCTTTATTGAGTAATTGTATATTGTGCTAGTATTGTTTATTAGCATTATTTTATTCACGAATGATTGTTGGTTGATTGTTTATTAAGATGTTAAAATTAATTGGTTCAGTAGAGTGTTTGGTAGCATCCTAGGCTCTTTGTTAGGCTGGGGTGTTATAATGGTGGCTAGGGTTTCGGTGAAGCAACTCAAGTCACAACTTTCCTATCTCACGCGTGACCTTCCCCTCTCCCGATAGCCTCATGTATCTCCTTATATAGTGCCCATGACGGATACTATCCGAACACGTTTTGTTCCAATCTGTGAAGTGTGTGACCCGTTAGGTTTATGCATAGTCAGTTGTGACTCGGAAACTCTTTTCCGATCATGAGTTGTCAGCGGCTCCTAGCAGAACATAACGATTCCTGAATACACACGAATTATGTTAGACGAACCTTAATGCAATATGATCTACGACCAGGTCCTCATCACTTATGATTAGCTCGTATCTCTATACGACCAATTCATATTTGGTCACGACTAGTTTGTAACTCCTCCTGACCAGGTTTCGACCATTCTGTGATTATGTTCAACTAGTCTACGATCAGCTCGTATCTCCATATGACCAGTCCATAATTGATGGAACTAAGTGAGCTATTCATGCATACTCCCTTTGCCTCACGATATCTGATTGGACTCCAGGTGAGATATTTGTCATCCATGGACTGTTCAATACTTTCTCGATCGGGTGTCGGATAACCTTATGTGGTCGAACTCTTCGACCACCTGTGGTATGGCCATGCACTTTTTTTATCCGACCACTTTGAGGGGCCCAGAGATATCTCTCCTGTTATGTTAGGAGGGGCAAATCCCATACTCGACCAGTCACATCCCTCCGCAAGTTTCATAGCATACCCGAAAGCTACCTTTATAACTACCCAGTTACGAGTAGCGTTTGGCAACCCCTAAGAGTGCTATTACACATGTAGGAAACCATGCTTATCTCAGGTCTAAGGATTATACATCATCATTGATTGAGACCAACTAATGACACATAGAATCATAACAATCTCAATAGTGTTTGAAGGTGGGTCTATCCAACCCCATGTTCTCTAACATGTGTTCACATTATTGATTCGATATCTCTATATCCATGACCGGTGAAACATGATCATCAATCAATACATGTGCTGGTCATAGAATAACTGGTGTTCCGACCAGTGACATCCAACTAGGGATACATTTAGAACCACATCATATAAGTATAAAGAGCTTCACCAACAAGTCATATACTTGTTAATCTTTATAACCAATGATTCATTCAGGGAACAGAGTAACATTTATTCAGTAACTCATAAACATAGACGTGATACAATCATCTCTATAATTGCCTCTAGGGCATATCACCAACACACTTTGGTCGGTGCATTTTGGTGATCTTGTGCGGCATTTTCCCTGTACCTCAACTTCATTCTTTAGTGTGTCTTGAAGGGTGAAGATAGGCATTGTATGTCCATCAACCTCGTCTATATTGCACGGTACAGTGAGGCGCTTGGTTTTCTAAGACTGCGTGTTTGACGTGCCTAGCCCGGTTCATCTTAGTGGCTTTGATCGCCATCTGCTTCTTGAGTATCACATCATTTCAATTTAATTACCTCTTTGTATTTGATATGTTCTAGTCAGAATTTCATATTGTATTTGTTGATACTACTACTGGAATATATTGCATTGTGGCTTGGTGTGCTTGAAGTGAACTGCCCTGTGATGTTAATAGTCTTGTACTGAAATTGGTATGATAACTTGTTCAGTTTGAGCTCTACTAGGTTTGCTTGCTACTGTCATTTTAATCTCTAGTAGTTCTGTTGCCTTTGTTGTGCTTAAACTGATCACTTGAATAGTAATTCATCTACTGGTTCTTCTAGCCGAAAGGCTTATAGCTAAACATTGTGTTTTCTGTGAATTCATGAATGATCTGTTAGCTTATAGATTGGAGTAGTGAATTCTATGATCCTTGTATGGTCATCTGTTGATAGAAAGTTTAATTGTTATGTGCGACCCCGGTTTATTTAGCTTGTAATACTTGGCCTTCCATTGGCTCTAGCATCACAAACAAAATACACCGTGTCTCGATGGACATGTGCATCCCAGAATTGCAGCATATATACATCTTTACAAAATCATGCATCAATTCCATACATCACAATATAACAAGTCTAGCAAAAGACGTACATACAATAGAGTTATTACAAAAGAGGGGTCGATCGGTCAAATGTCAAACACAACTAAGTAAACAGCGGAAGGAAAAGTGACATAAGATGGCGATAAACAAAAGCCAATTAGTGTGTCTTAACCCACAAGGCAACCAACTGGACTGCCAAGCTAGTTGTCCCAAAAACTGCCACAACACATTTCACAAAAGTGAGGCCCTTGGGGCTCACCTTCTTCCTCTGCACACAACAAGCAATGCAGGTGAGTACAAAAATGTACTCGCAAGAGTTACGAGTAACAAGCCTATACATAGCTACATGAAAGCTGTAACAAAGGAGATGGTTATATGGTTAATTGGACGCATAAAGCAATTTTCATTTGCAATAAGGTAATAGATTGAAGGCAATTTGTCAAATCTGTTTTTTATCATTGAAATAAAAATGAGTAACAATAAATAGCGAGTAACCACCTAGAGGTGACTAACCAAATAGCCACCACAGCATAGCACGAATCCCCGATTCGTACCACCCATCATGTTTTAATTAAAGGTTGTAATCTAGTTCTCAAGGGGCGTATCCGAGCGTGTCTATAACCTAGGGCGAGGCTATTCGAATAGTTCAAACCCTGCAGGGGTGTACCAATGTACCCACACTTCAGACCGCCTTTAAGCCACAATAAGCTCACTTCCGAAGGTATGCCGACATGGCTAAGTCCTACGAGACGTTTCCAGTATTGTGTATCAACTACGAGCCGCTCGTATGGACCGAAAACTATACGCTTACATTGTAAAGCCGAAGGTCAACTACCCTATAGCGGTAAAGCCTCCGGACAACTACAATGCTCCCAAACACCATCCCTCCTGTGACCCCCTGCGACTCGGAGCCAACACACGCCAAAGTACTAAGTCAAGAGAGGTCCCATACCCTCTAGTGTGGTTAGCACGCAAATTGCTCAGTACGGTGGCGCAAGTAACTCAGTCCTTATTGACTCAGGCACCATTCCAGTCACACCCAAAAGCACACCAACATACCATTGTGCCCATGTCCAAATCATTTTGTTTTCACAAGTAAACATAGCACAAAGGCTGCAACATAAAGATCATATTATTTTTTGTGTGATTAAGGTTATCGACAAGTCGATAACCGCCCATTTCTACCGGTAGCTAAGCATGGCTAAGCAACATACTCGAAAACTACTAAGTGACAAGGGCTCATCCAACGAACCCAAAATCACAGCAAGTATTCCTAGGCTCAGTAGTAGAGGATAAATATTTACCTACAGATTATGCATCTAATAGGTCAACTAATCGACAATAGTTTAAAACAAGATAGCAATGCATACGTAGAATTTGCAAACAACATATTAGAATTTGAAAATAGTAGGAGCAACATGATCAAATGATGCTACATCTGCTTGCCTTGCTAGAGATCAGAGTCTTGCTGCTAGGTATCGCTTTCGGGATCAATAAAATCTTCGGAACCTAACGCAAACGCGATAAAACCAATAAGAACGAAGAACACCGAAAGAAATCCAAGAGCCAAAGTCATCCAAAATCCATGAAATTCATACAGCAGCAAAGGTATGATTTTAAATGAATTTAGCAACAAAAATCAAGTCATTTGGACTAAGCATGAAAAAGTTATTGCCTAAACAATTTTTCTGAGCCTGAAAAATCCTAATTAAATTAATTTCGGTTACTGTTCATAGCATAAATTTCCAAAAAGATCTAGAACCTGAAATTTTTATGGTAGGTAGATAATGACATCCTAAGAACAGCAAAGTTGAGTTTACTCAATTTGGAGTTAAAATGAATTTGTTATGATTTTTCTAAGTCTTGACACTAGTGCACAATTAATTTCAGTGGCAAGGACAATATTAAAACCTACTCTCCACTACAGCATATTAATAGAGAATTCTAACAAATTTTAGTTTACTTAATTTGGTGTTACAGAGAATTACTTAGGCATTTTCCAAGTTTTACACATTTTCTAAAGCACAATTAAAGCTAAATAGAAATTAAATCTATTAACAAAATTTCTGGAGCTAATTTAAGCCTATCAACATTTTTAGATTAAAGTTTAGTTAAAACTAAAATTATCAAAACTTGAATCACCCGAAAAGGACTTATAATGAATTAGTTATACCATTTTAAAGTTTATTAGAATTTTTCAGTTAACAAATAAAACTTATCAGAATTTATCAAACCAATTCAACATGGAACGACGTGGCAAAACGTGGGCCTTTGATTCTGGATCCAACGGCCCACCCGCATTGAAACACAATCACGCATGCGCACTCACGCGAGGCCACCGTTGGATTTGATCCAACGGTCCATATCGATTTGAGTCGTTCGGAGGCCCGACTATCTCCATCGATTTTGGGCCGTTGATCTAAAAATAGAGGGCTGAGATTGAAGTTACAATCGGAGGACCGAATGCACTCGCGCTCTCAGCCGCAGATCGCGAGATGGACGGTCCGCAATGCTAGAGCCGATATGTAATATTCCGAAAGTGTCAGGATCAACTATGAGGATAAAATAATTTAATCGGTAGGGATTAATTTTATTCGGGGGAATGTTTTTCGTCAAATCTTGTTTAGAGAGGGTTCTTGGTTTTCACGGCAGCACTGGCTCGGGTGTGGCCTGTGGGTCTGGCCGGTCCTCCTCAGAGGGGAGGCACCATGGGCCTAAAGCCCATGTGCCCTACACCCCTAACCTAGCCGCGACCTTTCCCCTCTCCCTCCCCCCTTGGCCGCCACTTTTTCTCCCCCTCCTCTCTTGGCCACACCTCCCTGCAGTCTCCAAGGTGATCTCCTTCCTCCATTGGTGGCAGTCGGCCCTTCTCTCTCCATTGGTGGCAGCAACCTCTCCTCCTCCCTTGTGCGCCACCAAATCAAAGGAGAGACGGAGGCCGTCGACCATTGGTGTTTCGTAAGGATCGGTGTCTCACGCATCTCCTAGCGTAACAGTGCTGATCCTCATAGATTGATTAGTGGTAGAGGTGTTTTGGTTCTTTTTTGATTAGATCGTATTGCTGCGAGTAGAAAGTTAAATCTGTCCAGTTTGTTGCGTGGTCTGTTTCGTGGCTTTACATTCCGAATTTGAGATGTTCATCTCCTGGAGATATGTAGGTCTTGTTCTTAGCTTTCGGTGGCCGCCAAGATCACCTGACTCCGACTTTTGAGTCAAAAGTTATGATAGATTTAGTATCTGCTGTCCAGAATTCTGACGAGAATTACCTTTCTAGTTGTCTCCTAAAATATGTTTATGTTATGGGACGATTCAGGGTTTTCACTTAACTAGGTTATTGTAGAGCATTTCATAACCTTTTCAGATTGTTAAAGAACGCTCAATTCGGAGTTGTAGATTGACGTTTTAATATTGCTGTCTTAACTGTTTGGACAGATTCTGTTCTGCTGTTTCAATTACCTGTTAGTATAATAATTTGGCCGAATTGGGTTATCTCGTCAACTAGAATGTTGTAGGTATGATTGTTAAGTTTATGTAAGATCTGGACTCATCTCGCTTCGAGTCCCGGGTCAGTAGCTATGGTCATTATCAGTCGGCTGCCCGGTTGCGATTCCGGTGTCCGCTTGCTTTTCTCAGATTTGGGTTTATGGCTATTATTTGGGTGATCAAGAGGGTAGTGTAGAATATTAATTCATGTCGCGTACCATGTGGTTCTTATTTCGTTATTGAATTGTTTAGGCAACGAGGCTACGGGTTTGGGAGCACCATCGTTGCATGCTAACGCGTCGCAACGCGGAAGACAAGTACTTTGTTGATTTTAAGTGCTTTGATTGTGAATGTTTACATGAATATGATGTGACATCTTGTGTTGCAAGAGAGGATGAACTGTCGATGTTCTTTCAGATATGTTGAATCTATGCTAGGAGTTAATACTTTCCATTATTCAAATTCATATCATGCATCTATAATTCATGTTTTATCCACGGGAGTGGATTGTAAGTCCCACCATTCCAATGTGGGCAGATTTGGACATTGTCATATCCCGTCCACGGAAGTGGATAGAAAGACCCATCAATTCCAGTATGGGCACGTAAGACCCATCAATTCCAGTATGGGTAGATTTGGACACCTGTATGAAACGTTCTTCATACGGGACTTGGATCCCCGCACTTTTGTTAGGGTGCGGGCTTAAGTGAACACCGACGGGTGTGTCACTAGCTATACCGGTATAAGCGTGTGTGCAGTCCACCCTTGATTACATTCATTCATGTCATGCACTCCTAAGTTTTCTTTCGATGTATGTTCGCATTCTTTAATGATGATGTCTTGTTCGTATGTGTGTTCTGTCCTTTTTACTGTACTTGCTGAGTCATGGACTCATTCTTGCGTTGTTTGTTTATTTTAGGTCACCCTGATGTTGGCTCACTTGGGAGGGAGTAGACACACACTACTCATTCATATCATCTTATTTAAGTTCAAGATTAAATTTAGTTCTATCTTACATTCGTTATTGATGAACTGTAATAATTAATTCTAAATGGTGAAGGAAGGATACCTTCTCCACAATAAGTTGATTTATTACTGCATGTGAACCTTCTTTATTGATGATCTGTAATAAATAACTTAGAAGGTGAAGGAAGGATACCTTCACCATATCCTGTTTGTTTTAATTCTGCCATTAGTTGATATACTTATTTCGTATTCTTCCGCATTGTGTAGAATGTTAGAATAAATAGGTGGCATCTTGGCTTCCGAATAGCCAGGGTGTTACAGTGTCAGAGTATGAGACTGAATTCAATAATTTGGTGTGCTTTGTTCCCGCTGTGGCTAATGACGACCGGGAGATGGCCAAGAGGTTTCGTCGGGGCCTCAATCAGGAGTATCGCCACGTCCTAGGAGCAACTGGCTTGCGTGACTTCAGTTCCGTGGTGGAGCAGGCCAGAGGGATGGAGCTGGAGAAGGATCTTTCGCCGCAGAGCGGACGGCGATGGTTCTGTTCGCCGGTGGATCCGGCGGTGGTCGAAGCGAGTTTTAGCGGGATGGTGGGTCTTCTCAGCGACATGCTTCCAAGAAGTTTCAGGGGAGTCGTCCCACTCGTTCTGGTCAGCAGTGGCAGTCCTTTTATTCGACGCCACGTTCTTCATCGTCCACACCTCAGATGTGTCCTGTTTCACACCGGCATCGAGTGTACTTTCAAAGGAACATGTCGTCATTGTGGTGGAGGGCCATAAGTTGTCGATTTGCAAAAAAAATCAACAAGCATTATCAAATGGGAGATAATTCCAGCAGTGTCTTCTTCCAATGCACCTAGGGGTTCAGTTCAGACTCTAGCTGCTGTTCCTGCACCTCAGTTCTCTTCAGGATGGGTTCCTCCTTCAGCGGTTACTCCTACACCTCCTACGGGGTTCTATTGGAACCTAGGCCAGCTGTTCCGCCATCATTCACTTCACCAGCAGCAGTTCATGTTCACCCTTCGCAGAGTGTCGGTGCGTCTTCTGCTCCGCCACCACCGGGAGTCTACACCAAGCCTACCCCTGACACTGTGGGCCGCCCTGACGTTGTGATAGGTACCTTGCTAGTTGATTCCCACGAAGCTTTCGTTCTTTTTGATTCAGGAGCTACCTATTCCTTTGTGTCCCTAGAGTTTGCTAGAAGGGCAGGTTTGAGTATGCAGCGTATCTCTGAATCCGTCGTAGTAAGTTCCCCGGGGGGTCTTATTTCTAGCTCTACCGCCTGTCCAGGCTGTTCCATCATTATTGATGACGAAAATTTCACTGCTAACCTTATGGTAATTCGTTATCACCTTTCGATGTAATCACAGGCATGGACCGTTGTTCGCCATCGTGCAAGATTTGTTGCTTCTGGAAGACAGTGACTTTGCAAGCCCCGTCTGGTGAAGAACTGGTGTTTCAGGGCAGTGCACCGGCTGAATCCTTGTTTGTGTTGGCTAGTCTTTTTCCCAGTCGTCGGTCCTCAACCGTTGGGTTGTTGTGGTCTCTCAACGAGAAGGCTGATCATTCACTACGCATAGAAGATAATCCCGTGGTGAAAGAGTTTCCTGATGTTTTTCCTGTGGAGCTTCCTTGAATGCCTCCAGAGCGGAAAGTGGAGTTCCGGATTGACCTTATTCCGGGGACCCGACCTATTTCGATGTCTCCCTATCGTTTGGCACGACCCTTCCAAGAGGAGTTGAAGAAGCAGTTGGATGACCTGATGTCCAAAGGTATGATTCGGCGTAGTGTTTCACCGTGGGGAGCGCCTGTTCTGTTTACTAAGAAGAAAGATGGCAGTTGGCGTATGTCCGTGGACTAAGGGCTCTTAATCAAAGCCATCGTGAAGAATAAATATCCTTTACCCCGTATTGAGGATCTTTTTTATCACCAAGGAGCCAAGGTATTCTCTAAAATTGACCTTCATCGAGGTATAATCAAATACGAGTTCGGAACAAGATATTGAGAAGATGGCTTTCTCTACAAGGTATGGTCATTTTGAGTATAAAGTTATGTCGTTTGGACTAACAAATGCTCTAGATTTTCATGGAAGCCATGAACAGTATCTTTGATCGGTACCTTGACGACTTTGTGGTGGTATTTATTGATGATATCCTGATTTATTCCAAGATAGAGGAGGATCATGAACAACACTTGAGGATGGTTCTCGAGACTTTCAGAGAGCACCAGTTTTACGCCATGCTGAAAAAGTGTGAGTTTTGGATTTCTGGAGTTGGGTTTCTGGGCCATGTAATCAATCAGGAGGGCATTTCAGTTGATCCCAATAAGATCTCAACCGTGGTAGAATGGAAGAGACCAACAAATGTCAAGGAAGTGAGGAGTTTTACGGGTTTAATGGGTTATTACCGCGTTTTGTGGAGGGCTTCTCTACCATTGCTAGACCGTTGTCCTAGTTGACGCAGAAAGGTATCAAGTTTCACTAGTCAGAGGCGTGCGAACGTAGTTTCTGTATTTTGAAGGATAAGCTGGTGACCGCTCCAATTCTTACTCTTCCCGAGCCAGGGAAGCGTTTCACAATTTATTCAGATGCGTCCAGAGTTGGTCTTGGTTGTGTGCTCATGCAGGACGGCGAGGTGATTGCCTATGCATCGAGACAGTTGAAAAAGCATGAACAGAATTATCCTACTCACGATTTAGAGCTGGCCACAGTGATTCTTGCATTGAAGATTTCGCGTCATTATTTGTATGGCGAATCATGCGATATATTCACCGATCACAAGAGTCTGAAATACATCTTTACTCGGAAAGATTTGAACCTTTGGCAGAGGAGATGGTTGGAGTTGATAAAGGACTATGACCTCACCATTCAGTATCACCCGGGCAAGGCAAATGTTGTAGCTGATGCCACGAGTCGCAAGCGACACCTCCTACTCTCGCTTGTCTCATTGCTGATTTAGAGCGTATGGATATCTCTTTTGTTTTATGTACCGCCTAATCGAGACCCGTTTGCTTCTTGAGTCAACTGCTCCGGATCGAGTGCGGGAAGCACAACAACTTGATCAAATGTTTCAGCTGCGTGAGGAAACGCCTAGATGAGGGCAAGCAAGGCCACTTCAAGACATAGATGAATCGGTGCATTGCGATTTAAGGGTCGACTATGTGTGCCACAGAAGACACAGTCAAGGATGAGATACTAAAGAAGCGCACGCAGACTCAGATATTGTACATCCAGTGAGACCAAGATGTACAAGGATTTGAAGAAGAGTTTCGTGGAAAAGGATGAAAGTTGATATTGCTCAAGATGTGGCATCTTGTGGAGTTTGCCCGGTAGGTTAAGGTGAGCATAAGCGACCAGCAGGTTGTTGCAACCTTTAGAGGTACCGTGTGGCCATGTGATGACGTCTCTATGGATTTTGTAGTTGGATTAACCACTTTACACATGGAAAGGATGCTATTTAGGTCATAGTGGACCGGTTTAGTAAGTCGGCACATTTCATTCCTATTCGTACAACTAATTCAGCTAGTGATTTGGCTCCTCTTTATGTGCGAGAGATAGTGCGGCTGCACGGGGTGCCGAGGACGATTGTTTCAGATCGAGATGCTAAGTTTGTCTCCAAGTTTTGGGAGAGCTTGCAGAATGCTTTAGGCACACAACTTCGTCTTAGTACCGCGTTTCATCCCCAAACTGATGGTCAGTGTGAGCACACCATTCAGACACTTGAGGATATGCTCAGATGTTGTGTTATGTCTTGGAAAGGAGGTTGGGAAGACCATCTAGCTTTGGGAGAGTTTGCTTATAATAACAGTTATCACTCCAGTATTCGAGCTGCACCTTTTGAAGTTCTTTATGGGTGAAAATGCAGATCCTCGTTGTGCAGGGATGCAGTGGGAGAGCAGGCAGTTTTGGGTCCAGAGTGGGTTCAGCAAACTGTGGCTAGAGTGGCAGAAGTTAGAAGGAATTTGTTAGCTGCTTAGAGCCGACAGAAGAGCTACGCGGATGTCAGGAGGCGAGAATTGGAATTCAAAGTGGGTGACGAGGTCCTTCTGAGAGTATCGCCTACCAAAGGCATAGTACGTTTCGGTACCAAAGGGAAGCTTAGCCCGAGGTACATTGGACCGTTTCCAGTTGTGGCAAGAGTTGGAAATTTCGCTTACCGCTTGGATCTTCCCGAATCCATGAGCGGAGTTCACAATGTGTTTCATGTGTCCATGTTGAGAAAGTTCTTACTAGACCCTGAGCATGCAATTCCTTTGGAGCCGTTGAGCATTGAGTAGGACCTTACTTTAGAGTCCCCACCAGTTAAAATTCTGGAAAGGTTAGAGCGGGTTTTGAGAAACAAGACTCTGAAATATATCAAGATTCTTTGGTCTCATCAGTCGGAGCGAGAGGCCACTTGGGAACTGGAGTCTCACATGCGCGAGCTTTATCCAGACTTGTTCACCGCACGTGTGTAATCTCTGTTGTTAAGTTCTATTTGCGATTTACTTTCGTGTAGATCGGCATTTAGATTCGGGGTCGAATCCTTTTAAGGGGGGTAGAATGTAATATTCTGAAAGTGTGAGGATCAACTACCGGGATAAAATAATTTAATCGGTAGCGATTAATTTTATTCGGGGGAATGTTTTTCGTCAAATCTTGTTTAGAGAGGGGGGCTTACAGGTTTTTCACGACAACCTGGGCCTGGGCTGTGGCCCAGGTGGGCTGGCCGGTCCTCCTCAAGAGGGGGGAGGCACCATGGGCCTAAAGCCCATGCGCCCCCACACCACCCTAACCCTAGCCAGCCACCTTTTCCCCTCTCCCTCCCCCCTTGGCCGCCACTTTTTCTCCCCCTCCTCTCTTGGCCGCTCCTCCCTGCAGTCCCCAAGGTGATCTCCTTCTCCATTGGTGGCAGCTGGCCCTTCTCTCTCCATTGGTGGCAGCAACCTCTCCCTCCTCCCTTGGTGTGGCCGGCCAAATCAAGGGAGAGCCCAGAGGCCGTCGACCATTGGTGTTTTGTGCAAGGATCGGTGTCTCACCCATCTCCTAGGGTAACGAGTGCTGATCCTCAAAGATTGATTAGTGGTAGAGGTGTTTTGGTTCTTTTTTGATTAGATCGTATTGCTGCGAGTAGAAAGTTAAATATGTCCAGTTTGTTGCGCGGTCTGTTTCGTGGTTTTAGAGGCCGAATTTGAGATGTTCATCTCCTGGAGATATGTAGGTCTTGTTCTTAGCTTTCGGTGGCCGCCAAGATCACCTGATTCCGACTTTCGAGTCAAAAGTTATGATAGATTTTGTATCTGCTGTCCAGAATTCTGACGATAATTACCTTTCTAGTTGACTCCTAAAATATGTTTATGTTAGGGGACGATTCAGGGTTTTCACTTAACTAGGTTATTGTAGAGCATTTCATAACCTTTTCACATTGTTAAAGAACGCTCAATTCGGAGTTGTAGATTGACGTTTTAATATTGCTGTCTTAACTGTTCGGACAGATTCTGTTCTGCTGTTTCAATTACCTGTTAGTATAATAATTTGACCGAATTGGGTTATCTCGTCAACTAGAATGTTGTAGGTATGATCGTTAAGTTTATGTAAGATCTGGACTCACCTCGTTTGATTCCCGGTCAGTAGCTATGGTCATTATTGTGCGGCTGCCCGATTGCGATTTCGTGGTCTTTTTGTTTTTCAGATTTGGGTTTATGGCTATTACTTGGGTGATCAAGAGGGTAGTGTGGAATATTAATTCATGTCGCGTACCATGTGGTTCTTATTTCGTTATTGAATTGTTTAGGAAGAGAGGCTACGGGTTTAGGAGCACCATCGTTGCCTGCTAACGCGTCGCAACGCGGAAGGCAAGTACTTTGTTGATTTTAAGTGCTGTGATTGTGAATGTTTACATGAATATGATGTGACATCTTGTGTTGCAAGAGAGGATGAACTGTCGATGTTCTTTCAGATATGTTGAATCTATGCTAGGAGTTAATACTTTCCATTGTTCAAATTCATATCATGCATCTATAATTCTTGTTTTATCCACGGAGTGGATTGTAAGTCCCACCATTCCAATGTGGGCAGATTTGGATATTGTCATGTCCGTCCACGGGAGTGGATAGAAAGACCCATCAATTCCAGTATGGGCAGATTTGGACACCTGTACGAAACGTTCTTCATACGGGACTTGGATCCCCGCACTTTTGTTAAGGTGCGGGCTTAAGTGAACACCGACGGGTGTGTCACTAGCTATACCAGTATAAGCGTGTGTGCAGTCCATCCTTGATTACATTCATTCATGTCATGCACTGCTAAGTTTTCTTTCGATGTATGTTCGAATTCTTTATTGATGATGTCTTGTTCGTATGTGTGTTCTGTCCTTTTTACTGTACTTGCTGAGTCATGGACTCATTCTTGCATTGTTTGTTTATTTTAGGTAACCCTGATGTTGGCTCACTTGGGAGGGAGTAGACATGCACTACTCATTCACATCATCCTATTCAAGTTCAAGATTAAATTTAGTTCTATCTTACATTCGTTAGTGATGAACTGTAATAATTAATTCTAAATGGTGAAGGGAGGATACCTTCTCCACAATAAGTTGATTTATTACTGCATGTGAACCTTCTTTATTGATGATGTGTAATAAATAACTTAGAAGGTGAAGGAAGGATACCTTCACCATGTCCTGTTTGTTTTAATTCTGCCATTAGTTGATATACTTATTTCATATTCTTCTGCATTGTGTAGAATGTTAGAATAAATAGGTGGCATCTTGGCTTCTGAATAGCCAGGGTGTTACAGTGTCAGAGTATGAGATGATGTAACATCCCAAGTTTCATACTTGTGTTTCCAATGTAAGAAAATGAGTAGAAATTAAAAACTTTTCTTACATCTGGTATTTCATGTATGCCTTATACAATTGTTGTAAAGAAGTTATGGAAATACAAAAATCACAAGTCATTTTAGCCATCATCTTATTCTTCAAAAACATTCTTGGCTAATCTTGTGATCATCTCCTGGGAATATTTTTCCTAAGTTCTTGGGTTGATGTGTGACTCCTCTGAAAAGTTTCACAATTTTTAGAAATTATTTGAATATTTTTAGTCGGTCAAACAAATCAAATTCTGTCAAATAGAAGACCAGCACCTTGTAAAAATTTTGGAGGAAAATGTATAGCACAAAAACCCCTGAAAAATTTACACAAGGTCAATAACTCAGCTAGCAACCTCCTGTAAAATTTTATAATTTTTGGGAGTGATTTTGCTACCTCAAATAAATCCCCAAACTTCATATCAGTTTAGAACCCAAATTTTGAACCCAAGGGCTGAGTCTGACTCGGACTCGAGTCCGACCTAGCCATTGGACTCGGTTGAGCCAGCTCCCTAGATCTCCTCGGGCTCGCTCCTCTTGAGCCGTCATATGAGAATCCAGCGCCCCAGACCTCCCCCGCGCGCTCAGGTCTCCGGAGCTCTCGGGCATCATCAGCCGTCCGATTTTCATCGTGGGGCTCACGACCCCCCACCTTCTCCTCTGTTCTTCTTCTTCCTCTGGCCCTCCGTACCGCACGCGTGCGCTAAAGGGGGCCGGTGAGCAGTGTAGGCCTCCGTCATCTCGCGGGCCCCATTAACGGCTCTGAGCCCCGCTTTGCCCATGTCGGGAGCAGCACGACCCGCACTGCTCCTCTCCTCGTTTTCGTCGTCGGCGTACTTTAGGTCACTTCGCCATTAGGGCTCCGTCCTCGCGCTACCCTTGACTCTGGGGCTACTTCAGAGCCTCGGTGCCGCCCTTGAGTCCTCTTCCACGCTCTCCATGACCCTTAGCCATCTCTCTGCGTGTTGAGTGCAAACCACTAAGAGCCTCTTCCTTCGCCATTTCTGGACCTCTGAGCTCGGTGGTGGTGTCGGTGTTCCAGTGCTCCTCCCGCCCTTCTTCTCGTTCCCTTTGGGGCTTAGGATCACTACAAGCTTTGCCCTGATACCGGCTTGGGTTGTTTTCCGCAGGAGCGGCCGGAATCGGAGGTTTCGCGGATTGCGACCGAAAGGGCACTCCTTCGTCCCCATCTCCGGTAAGGTTCCTTGTAACAGCCCCAAGTTTATAAACAGTAATAAAATGCTTTATGAACAGTAATGAGATACTGTTCATGACATTACTGTTCATGTTTACACTTTGGGCGACATGTTACAAGTTAAAAACCTTCATTTGTAGTCAAAACCTAAAGAACCATTCAAAGTCTTAAAGGGATACAAGATAAAACTTGTATTATGACTGGGAGGTATTTTTATTAAAGCCTAGATAAATTATCTTGACTAAAAATATTTTTGTTGCATTTTAGAAATTATTTGGGCTTAAAGAAAAATTTATTGTCTTTAAATAAATATTTTCGCTGAAATAAATATTTATGTATTTTACAAAGTGAAAATGCGGTTTATAAAATTTATCTGGAAATATATCATCCCAGTAGCTCAAGTAAAAATTTCATGAATTTATGAATTTATTTGCTATTTTTAAAAGCCCAGTCAAACCTTTTACAAATTTGAATAGGATTGGGTCAACTAAACTGGTCTAAACCTAACCCTAGTACTGTAGCGACTCGCACCTTCGTGGTTGGGTCCAACCCAGTCTATTTGGTTCGGCCCAGTCACGTTCCAACGCAAGCCCGAACTCCACGATTGATACAAGCCGTTGATCTAACGAGCGAGGTTAGTGTGTGCAATCTCTGCCGTTGGATCTTGATCTAACGAGCGAGGTTAGTGTGTGCAATCGGACAACTCCGGATCCATGTTCAATCTCCACCGTTCGTTTCCAATCCAACCGTGACGCCCTTTTTGTTTTAAACCTAAAGGCGCGCTTTTATCTCAGCCGTTAGATTCAAATCCTACGGCTTTTCCTTTTCTCGCGTGTTATTAAAGCCCGCATTCCTCTGGACCGTTGGATCTTCATCGTGTGGCCCAGATTAGTGTATGCATTCGGACGACTCGGATCCCCACAATCTCGGCCGCCCATCCTTGATCTAACGGTATTGCTTATTTCAATTTGAAATCGAGGCGCGCTTATGCGGGCCTTTGATTTCAATCCACTGGCACTCCTTTTTGACCGTGGACCTCTAAAGCCCAAAATCGGTGGATCGTTGGATTTCAATCGCACGGTCCATATGAGTGTATGCAATCGGACCATCCGGTTCAACTTTCCATCCCGACCGTAGAAATCAAATCCAACTGTTGCGCCATCGTATCTAAAGGGGTGACGTATATATCTTTTAATTGATCGTTGGATTTTAATCCAACGCTCTCTTTGAAAGCGAGCCACGAGCCTTCGATTCCATTTAGATCTCGATCGGCCGATCTAGATCGTGCGGTACATATTAAATGATACCGATTCAAATCATTTAATCTCTCTATTTATCACAAACCGCCCCTTTTCCAATCGGACGGTGATATTCTTTGAGCTTTTGTGAGGCCCGCGCGATCGAGGATGACAATGGGACCCACATGTCGGGTGATTCTTATCATCTTCCTCGTCTCTGCATGCGACTCTCTGGAAATCAAGGAGAGGTTTATCCCAAAGTTTTGCAACTAATTTTTGGGATAATTAGCCTAAATGGACACCTCATCAAGCTCTAGACTTTTCCCAATTGCCTGTAGCTCAACTCTCTTATATATAAACCCTAGCTTTTGAGTCTGCGACCATTGTTGACCACTGAAGCTCACTTTCTTCCTTGTCGCGAGTGGGATTCTTGCTTCTATCCTTTGCTTATCCATCCTTAAGCACTGGTTTTACTCACAATAAAGATTGGTTATCTTTTGTAGGTTAAATCCGAGTTTATTTCTCATCCATCATCATCGGTTTAAGAGTTCTTGGTATCTTTCCATACTTGGTAAGCCAAAACCCTAGTTTCACATCTTGAGCATCTTAAGAACCTTAGAAGGCTGCTGAATCATTCTTTTAAGCATCGAGTAGCTTGATCTTGCTTCAAACCGAAAAGTCATTATTCTAGCTTTTCGGTCTTTTGTGTCATTTTCAAGACCTAGGTTCTTCTGTCAACTTATCATCTTATTTAGGTTTTGACTAAACCCTAACAAAGATGACAAGTTGATCTTTCAATTCTTGTCATCATCAATTTTAACTTCTAGTTGAGATCTGTCTCTGTTTCTTTTGTCGGCTTAACCGACAAAATGAATTTCTTCTTAGTTGATGTGATCTAACTAGTTAGGGTTAGACTAAGACTGGTTTGGGATATTAATTACCTAAAAGATCATGCTAAGTTTCATTTATGAACTTTTGCATGTTCTATACTTCTTTTCGAAAATTGCAATCCGTCTGTTTTACTCCTTTAAAATCAAACTAGAACTTTGCACTAAACTCTAATTTCTGTCTTTTGAAAACAAAGAGGTTATAAAATGGGTTATTATCACTATTAGGGTAAATATAACTTAAGCATGTCTGTTAATCATGCATTTCTTTATTGATCATACAATTTCGATAATTTATACCACTTGTCGTTTTGGTATTTATTGGATTTTATTGCTTATTTTAGAAGTCGGTTCTCTCAAGCTTTTGATTATACTTCGAACAACCCGAGCTCGCAATGTGTCTATTACTATCAAGGCAAGCATCCTCTTTGCACCATATTGAACCCAGATTTTGTACAATAGCTTTTACAAATCCAGAATATCTGTGCATGCTATTTGTCCGAAAATACAAAATGTGACTTGTAATAGCTAGCTATAACCCGACATGGTGGATTACCTTAATTATGACCATACACTCAACTCTAGTGTAGTATCAGATACTATATGGTCTATTTTCAGATTTGGCTTAGATATGCAGTCTAGAGATTTTAGAGTTTGACAAGCATATCTTGTCAAACATGGGAATCACAATCGAACCATTGTTATTTTAAACTCTTTGTCCAGTTTCTTTAAATCAGGTCTTGTATTTGAAATTCAAATTGATCCGGACAAGAGGAAGCTAGTGATGGTGCTTTTGTGCACGAGATTGGGTTTTGTGGTGGACTTGTCCGGGTTGATTAAGGACCGAACTCGACTATTCGGTTCAAGTCCCCACGACTTCCACATGCGTGTATGGCGCTGCTTGGTTAAGTAAAATGTTGAGACTATTGAGTTGGAAAGCAGAGAGTAAGGATATGTGTATTGACCTTGTATGGCATAGATGCTTAGGTCCGAGGACCGCGTTTTATGCCATGTGAGCTTGTATGTCAAGATCGGATGTTCTTAGGAGGGTGAGGGCGATATGTGCCTCGTCGCATATACGATACCTTAATGGTGCCGATAGCATTCTACTATGGGTAGGGAACCCACCGCTTTAAATTGTTTGGATCGGCATTCTGACACAACATGTGTGCCCGTGGTTAGTAGGTGGTATAGCCTATACTAGTGGGATGAGTTCACACATGGGGTCCAACTCAATAGTGTTAGCTTGTTGAAAAATACCAAATCTTAGTTTCCCGGTCGGCATACCAAAGGAAGTATGTCATCATTCGGAGGCATCCAAGGCAACGGCTAGCTAAGTCATGTGGGTAAAGATGTACACCCGCAGGGTATAAACTGTTCAATAGCCGTGTCCACTGTCCATGGACGATAACTTGAACCGATATCACTGTATAGAGATTTTGATTTCCAAAATGTGGTTTCGGTTTATTTTCGGTTTGCATGAGGGAATCATGCACTGCATCATTTACATTTAATGTATTTACTTACTGTTTTACTTTATTTTTGATTTATTAAATTGCTTTATCAAAAGTTAGCCTTTGTAGGATAAGGTGTATCGCTTATGCAAATTTGAACCTTTATACCTTCCTCGTTGTAACCTTATGCATGTAACAACTCTACCCCTTTGAATAGGATCTAATAACCACTTTCTTTTGTTAGTTTGTGTAAGACTTGCTGAGTACCTTTGTACTCAAGGTGCCACCACCTATTGTTGCGGTGAGGATGGTTTTCTATGAAGTACCCGTTAGCGCCGATCGGGTGACGCTACTTCTTTCCTCCACGCAATTGCTCATGGTGGATGAGGCCATTGGTGGACATTTTCCGTTTATTTTGCTTCCATCAGATATCGTTAAAGTGACCAAGTCACTTAATATTGTAGTACTAATAGAATGATGTAACCTTATGTTTAATTATATCAATGTATGATCGGTATGTGTTTGATGCAATGTTGATGAAGGATATATATGCAATGGTCGTTGATCCCGGGAACCATTGTGAATCATATATATCCAGAATCTGTTTCATCGGATCGTCATTTGTTAAATTTATATCTTTAGCATGGTTTTTAATAAAGGGGCGATCGTTCCTTCATTAACAATTGTGCTACAGTATGAATTTAATTAGTAACATTTCCAATAACTGGGGGTCCCCACATTCCTCCACTCGATTCCCTGGTTCTGGAGCATCCTGAGGTCATCGCGAAGTGCTCCTCATCATCCCTTTTTGTCGATGTTTGCTCAGGAGCTGCTATCGTCATTGTCTGCCTCATCTCCGGGTGCAGTATCCGCCGCTGGACCTCCTCCGTGTTCCTTCGAACCCTTCCTGTGCACCGGTGAGTTCGCTATAACCTCTTCGAGCTTAAGCACTCGCTAGATTAGGTCATAGCGAATTTGTTTGCCGTTTTCGGTTTTTACCGAAACAGCTCCTCCGCCCCTCTCCGGCTCATTGGCGATTTAGGCCCGCTCCGCCGTCGAGAATACCTCCACTAGGTTCGCAATAGTATTGCGCTCGTTTTGGTACCTTTAGTTAGCCCCGCCGCAGCCGTGGTCGCTGGCGACGTGCCGGCGAGCAAATCGTGGAGTTCTGCACTTTGTCGGGTTTCCGACAAGTCGCCGGACCTCCTCGGTTGCATCTCAACCGTTGAGGACCTCCCTAGGACTAAATCTGGAACCTTAGATCTTTTCCGTAAAACCCTTAAGTATAATACTCCAAAACTAGTTTGGAGAGAAGAAATAAATTAGAGAGGAGGACCAAACTAGAAAGGAAATCTAACAGAAGAATAGAGGGGGAAATCTATAAAGTTTTGACAACCTGGGCCTGGGCTTCCAGCCCACAACATTTCAGCCCAAAGGTGGAGGGGGCAGCCGGCCACTAGGGGAGCCAAAACCCTAGGGCGCCACCCTCTTCCCATGCTTACCGCCATTTTCCCCCTCCCTCTCCTTTGGCCTCCACCCCATCACCTCTTGCGCCCCACCATCCTTGTCCAGCACCTCCAGCAACATCTCCCTCCCATGGTGAAGCTCCTTGATGCCGGCCAATTGGAAGAAGAAGACCTCCAAAGTGGTGGCCGACCAAGAAGAAGCAAGAAGAAGGAAGAAGTGAGAAGGGAAAAGAGAGGGATCACAAGTTGGTGTTTCCGTTCATGATCTTCAGCGGTTCTACAAGGGTAACATCAGGTTTCTTGCAAGGTTTGTTGGTGATTAGATGCGTTTGCAGTAGAATTGCTTAAATCCAGTCTGTCTTCAATTCGTTCAATTCTGTCCAGTATGTTGCGGGATCTGTTTCGACTACTTAGAGGCGGAATCTGAAGAGTTGGTCTCCTAGAGATATCTGGACCTACTTCTTAAGTTTCAGTGGCCACCGAGTTCACTCGATTCCGAGGTCTGAGTCAAAAGTTATGGTCGATTTAGTTTCTGCTGCCAGAAATCTGACGAGAATAAACTGTCTGGATATTTCCTAAAATATGATAGGGAAATTGGAAGAATCTGAAAGTTCACCCAACTACGTTATTGTAGATAATTCGATAACCTTTTTAGATTGTTAAAGAACGATCAATTCGGAGTTATATCGCAAAAGTTATGGTCATCTGAATATTGCTGTTGGACTGCTGTCCAGAGACGGTTTTCTGTCAGTAAGTCGGTGTTCTGCAGTGTTAAAGATTGTCGTTTTTGCGTAGGTTTAAGGTAGAATTGGGTCTGGGCCTCTCCTAGAAAGTTGTAGATATCGTAGTTACCTTTCATTGCCGACAAGAATCAAGTCATTCGGACTTCGGTAGCCAAAGTTATGAATTTCTTAGTATTTCTGTGTTTCTGGAGAGAAGCAGAATTACTAGTGTTGGTTAACCTGATAGAAGCGCATATTTAGAGGGGTTTCCAGAGGGTCTCACCATAACGAAAAATGAGGCTAATCCTCTTATCTTTCAGGAAAACTAAAGATCACTAAATTCGGACGAAAGTAGAAAAGTTATGATAGTTTCTTTGTCGCTGTTCAGAAACCCGACGTGAAATGTTTGCTCTGATTAAATGGATTGGTAGGACTAGTAGATGGCCGAATCAGAGGGTCTCCCAACTAAGTTTATTTAGAAATTTTAATTACCTTTCCAGAATGTCCAAGATCATCTTATTTGGACACCGAGCAGAAAGTTACGTATTTTAGAAGCTAGCTGTCTGCAGTGACTGATCGCTAGAAATTATGAGAATTAGAAAATGCTAAGATGTTAGCGAGTTCAATTGCGATGCTACTTATGATTTTGGTCCAGAATGTTGGTCTTAGAATGGGGTTTTCTTCATGTCCAGTGTGGGATTGGTACGGAGGCAGCACCGTCTTCACGTCCTCCATTCAATGCACGGTTAAGGCAAGTGCATTGTTTGTTATATGGGTGTGATTGATTGGCTATGTTTGTGTGCTTTTTGATATATGATTGCATAGCAAGATGGCTTACTTGATGATTGTTTAAGTATGGTGATTGCTCAAATTATGCTTATGTTTTATTGTGGTACAATGTTGTTGTCTTTTGGTAAGATTGATGATGAATAAGAGATGAGCATATGCATATTGAGAACATGTTGAGGCTTGGTCACGCGGTGACCAAGCATGTTTCCCTTTGAGATCCCCGTCATGAATGTGACGGGCCCGAGATCCTCACTCGTGGAGTGTGGGCTTGAGGTCCCCGTTACTTGCGGAGTAACGGGCAATTGGTCCCTGTGCGTGCGCGCACAGGCATGGGTATGCGGCGACGGTTGCTTACTCTGCATTACCGGTGTAATGCACACAGAAAGTTAAAGTTAAAGGATCCTTGAGCATTGCATTTGCATATGAGATGTTCTATTGTTGATCTCCTTTACATGGTTGTTGATGTTATGGTTTCTTTATGTACTTGCTGAGTCTATGGACTCACCCTTGCTTTTATTGTTGTTTTAGGTACCCGAACCAAGAACGTCATGCGTGGGGGGAAGTAGAATGCTAGTCACACACATGCCACCTGAACTAAATAAAGATGAATGATCTTCAGAACGTGATTGATTTTAATAAATGCAAAGATTATTATGTTTTGTCTCATGCAATGGATTAAATGTAATAATGATGTGTAGTGGAACTTCATATCTCTTTAGTTATGTTAAATACTTAGCATGTCTTCGATTATCTTTTGATGTCTTTGGATGAAGGTTTTAGTTAATATCTGGTTAATCTGTGTGTTGGAACTTTCGTGTAATTAACTTTACAAGGGAGGTTCTGTCGAAATTTATTAAGATTGTCTAGATTAGAATTATTAGAGTTTGTTTAGTAGCATTCCAGGCTCATGTCGGGCTGGGGTGTTACATTAAGTGCATGACCTCCCCCTAGCTTAATCCTGACCTTTGAGACCTCCTTAGGTCAAATCTTAGCTGTTGGATCTGGCTCTGAGAAAAATCTTAAGCGCTAGAACCTCCCCTGGTTAGATCCTAGTCGTTCAAGACCTCTTTAAACTCAATCCGAGCCGCTGGGACCACCCCTGCGCAAAAAGACCTCCTCGGGGCCTTTTTGTAAAAAAAAAACCACCCCTAAGGACCACCCTTTGGGTCCTCTTTGTAAAAGACCACCTCTGGTCTTTTATAAAGAAAACCCCGGATCTCCTCCTCGAGTCAATCTGGACAATTCACGACCTCCCCAGGTTTAGATCTGAGCGTTAGATCTTCTTTGATAAGTCCTTAGTCTCAGGACCTCCCTCCGCGTCGATCTGGACCGTTCAGGACCTCCCTAGATCCAATCTGAGCCGTCCAGATCTCCTCCCGTTAAAACCCTGTCGCGTAGGACCTCCCGGCGTAGATCTTGGCCATCCAGGACCTCCTCGGTGAGATCCTAGCCATCCAAGTGTCCCTCTGTTAACTTGCCGCCCAGGACCTCCTTCGCTTGATCGTGACCGTTAAGACCTCCCTTGCGAGATCTTAGCCGTCAGGACCTCCTCGGGTGAACTTTAGCTGTAGGACCTCCCTCTGGATATATAGACCGTTTGGACCTCCCCCGAGAGATCCTAGCCGTCCAGACCTCCCTCCGTAGATTTAGCCTTAGGACCTCCCTCGGAGATCAGGACCGTTAGATCTTGATCTAACGGTCCAGACCTCCCCTGTGCGCGCCGCGTGGTGCGCTGTGCTTCGAGGTCCGTAGCCATCAGATCTTGATCTAACGGCCACGACCTCCCCTTGTTCGTGAGACCCCCCGAGAGCTCTGTTTTCTTCTAAGTGTTTTGCTGATTCAAATTTCAAAAGTGCATAGCTTTGTCATTTTAGCTCCTTTGTAGATGATTCAAGTTGCATTAACTTTATAAAAGAAGGAACTTTAACTTGAGATCAATTTTAGGCTCTGTGCTATGCTAGAAATTGATTTATGTTGTTTTAAAGGTTAAATGAAATATGCTAGTTTTACAACTTAGAAAAATTATAACTAATTCATTTCAACTCCAAATGATGTAAACTCAACTTTGCTATTCTTAGGATAACCTTATCTACCCACTATAAAAATTTCAGGTTCCAGATCATTCTAGAAATTTTTGCCATGAACAGTAACCGAAATTAATTTTATTAGGATTTTCAGGCTGAGAGATTTTGTTTTGGCCATAACTTTTTCATGCTTAGTCCAAATGAAGTAATTCTTGTTCCTAAAATTGTCTAAAATCAACCTCTAGCTGCTGTGTAAATTTCAAGGGATTTGGATGTCTTTTGCTGTTAAGTTTTGTTTGGTGTTCTTCGTTCTTATTGGTTTTATCGCATTTTCGCGTTAGGTTTCGAAGATTATATTGAATCTGAGAATCCTCCTCTGCAGCAAGAACAATTCCAGCAAGGCAAGTAGTTTGATCATGTTAATCCCTGTATTTTCAAGTATATATGTTGCTTTACAAATTCTATGTATGCATTGCTAGTTTGTGTTTAACTATTGTCGTTAGTTGACCTAGTAGATGCATGTCCTTAGGCAAATGATTATCCCTTACTACCATGAGCCTAGGTTATTGCTGTGATTTAGAGTTCGTGGATGAGCTCTTGTCACTTAGTAGTTTTGCGGATTAATTGCTTAGCCATGCTTAGCTTCCGGTAGAAATGGGCGGTTATCGACTTGTCGATAACCTTGATCACACAAATGCTTACTATGTATCTACATTTCGGCTTGATGCTATGTTTAATTGCAAAAATCAAAACTAAAAGCAAAAAGATTTGGACTTGGGCACAATGGTAAGACGGTGTGATTTTGGGTGTGACTGGAATGGTGCCCAACTCAATTAAGGACCGAACATCTTGTGAGTACCTGTTATCTAGGCAATTTGTGCGTGCTAACCACACTAGAGGGTATGGGACCTCTCTTGACTTAGTACTTTGGCGTGTATTGGCTTCGAGTCGCAGGGAGTCGCATGAGGGATGGTGTTGGGAGCATTGTAGTGTCCGAAAGACTTCACCGTGATGGGATTTGTTGTCTTTCGCTTGCAATGTAGCGTATGGTTTTCTATCCATCTGAGCGGCTCGTGGTTAATACACAATATTGGAAAGTGTCTCGTAGGACTTAGCCGTGCCGGCATACCTTCGGAAGTGTGCTTTTGTTGCTTAAAGGCGGTCTGAAGTGTGGGTACATTGGTACACCCCTGCAGGGTTAAAACTATTCGAATAGCCTCGTCCTAGGTTATGGACACGCTTGGGTAAGCTTTTCAAGAGTTAGACTACAACCTTTTAATTAAAACTTGATGGGTGGTACGAATCAGGGATTCGTGCTATGTTGTGGTGGCTATTGGGTTAGTCACTTCTAGGTGGTTACTTGTATTTATCCTTATTTCGCTGTTATTTCCACACAAAAATAAATTTACAAACTTGCTTTCAAATGTACTACCTTATTGCAACTAAAGTTGGCTTTGTGCAAATGAGACATACAACCTCCAATTAAATAAGCCTGCATGTAGCATATGAATATGTCTGCTATTCCACACGTCAGTCTTGCGAGTACATTAATGTACTCATTTATCTTGTTTAAATGTTAATTGTTGCAGAGGAAGAAGGTGAGCTTGAGGGGCCTCACTTTTGTGAGCTGTGTTGTGGCAGTATTCGGGGCGACTAGCTTGGCGGCTCGGTCGGTTGCCTTGTGGGTTGTGTTGGCTGACCGGTCGACTTTTGTTCTTAGCCATCTTATGGCGCTTTTGCTTCCGCTGTCATTCTTGTATATTGTGTTATTTGGCCGGTCGGCTCTTTTGTTATAACTTTACTTTATGTACGTTGTCGTTGAACTTAGTGTTAAATGTTGTATGGAAATGATGTATAATTTTGTGATGATGAGCATGTGCTGCAATTCTGGGAGGCACATGTCAATCGAGACTTAGGATATTTAATTAGTAATGCTAGAACCATATGGAGGTTAAGTGTTACTAGTTAAATACCCCGGGTCCTCACAACTGAATTCAATAATTTGGTGCGCTTTGTTCCCGCTGTGGCTAATGGCGACCGGGAGAAGGCCAAGAGGTTCCGTCGGGGCCTCAATCAGGAGTATCGCCACGTCCTAGGAGCAATTGGCTTGCGTGACTTCAGTTCTGTGGTGGAGCAGGCCAGAGGGATGGAGCTGGAGAAGGATCTTTCGTCGCAAAGGCAGACCACTGGTGGTTCTGTTCCCGCTGGTGGATCCGGCGGTGGTCATAAGCGGAGTTTTGGCGGGGATGGTGGGTCTTCTCAGTGACCTACTTCCAAGAAGTTTCAGGGGAGTCGTCCCACTCGTTCTGGTCAGCAGTGGCAGTCCTTTTCTTCGGCACCACGTTCTTCATCGTCCACACCTCAGATGCGTCCTGTTCCAGGTCAGGGTATGAAATGCTTCAAGTGTGGAGAGGGGCACCGGGCATCAGATGTACTTTCAAAGGAACATGTCATCATTGTGGTCGGGAGGGCCATAAGTTGTCAGTTTGCAAGAAAAATCCAGCAAGCATTATCAAATGGCAGACAATTCCAGCAGTGTCTCCTTCCAGTGCACCTCGGGGTTCAGTTCAGACTCTAGCTGCTGTTCCTGCGCCTCAGTTCTCTTCAGGATGGGTTCCTCCTTCAGCGGTTACTCCTGCACCTCCTACGGGGTTCTATTGGAACCTAGGCCAGCTGTTCCACCATCATTCACTTCACCAGCAGCAGTTCATGTTCACCCTTCGCAGAGTGTGGTGCGTCTTCTGCTCCGCCACCACCGGGAGTCTACACCAAGCCTACCCCGACATCAGGGGCATACGGCGTTGTGATAGGTACCTTGCTAGTTGATTCCCACGAAGCTTTCGTTCTTTTTGATTCAGGAGCTACCTATTCCTTTGTGTCCCTAGAGTTTGCTAGAAGGGCAGGTTTGAGTATGCAGCGTATCTCTGAATCCGTCATAGTAAGTTCCCCGGGGGGTCTTATTTCTAGCTCTACCGCCTGTCCAGGCTGTTCCATCATTATTGATGACGAAAATTTCACTGCTAACCTTATGGTAATTCAGTTATCACCTTTTGATGTAATCCTGGGCATGGACTGGTTGTTCAGTTACCGTGCCAAGATTTGTTGCTTCTGGAAGACAGTGACTTTGCAAGCCACGTCTGGTGAAGAACTGGTGTTTCAGGGTAGTGCACCGGCTGACTCCTTGTTTGTGTTGGCTAGTCTTTTTCCCAGTCGTTGGTCCTCAACCATTGGCTTGTTGTGGCCTCTCAACGAGAAGGCTGATCATTTACTACGCATAGAAGATAATCCCATGGTGAAAGAGTTTCCTGATGTTTTTCCTGTGGAGCTTCCTTGAATGCCTCCAGAGCGGAAAGTGGAGTTCCGGATTGACCTTATTCCGGGGACCCGACCTATTTCGATGTCTCCCTATCGTTTCGCACGACCCTTACAAGAGGAGTTGAAGAAGCAGTTGGATGACCTGCTGTCCAAAGGTATGATTCGGCGTAGTGTTTCACCGTGGGGAGCGCCTGTTCTGTTTACTAAGAAGAAAGATGGTAGTTAGCGTATGTGTGTGGACTACCGGGCTCTTAATCAGGCCACTGTGAAGAATAAATATCCTTTACCCCGTATTGAGGATCTTTTTGATCAGCTGAAGGGAGCCAACGTATTCTCTAAAATTGACCTTCAGTCAAGGTATAATCAAATACGAGTTCGGGAACAAGATGTTGAGAAGACGGCTTTCTCTACAAGGTATGGTCATTTTGAGTATAAAGTTTTGTCGTTTGGACTAACAAATGCTCCTGCAGTTTTCATGGAAGCCATGAACAGTATGCTGCATCGGTACCTTGACGACTTTGTGGTGGTATTTATTGATGATATCCTGATTTATTCCAAGACAGAGGAGGATCATGAACAACACTTGAGGATGGTTCTTGAGACTTTAAGAGAGCACCAGTTTTATGCCAAGCTAAAAAAGTGTGAGTTTTGGATTTCTGGAGTTGGGTTTCTGGGCCATGTAATCAATCAGGAGGGCATTTCAGTTGATCCCAGTAAGATCTCAACCGTGGTAGAATGGAAGAGACCAACAAATGTCAAGGAAGTGAGGAGTTTTCTGAGTTTAGCTGGTTATTACCGGCGTTTTGTGGAGGGCTTCTCTACCATTGCTAGACCGTTGTCCCAGTTGACGCAGAAAGGTATCAAGTTTCAGTGGTCAGAGGCGTGCGAACATAGTTTCTGTATTTTGAAGGATACGCTGGTGACCGCTCCAATTCTTACTCTTCCCGAGCCAGGGAAGCGTTTCACAATTTATTTAGATGCGTCCAGAGTTGGTCTTGGTTGTGTGCTCATGCAGGACGGCAAGGTGATTGCCTATGCATCGAGACAGTTGAAAAAGCATTAACAGAATTATCCTACTCACGATTTAGAGCTGGCCGCAGTGATTCTTGCATTGATGATTTGGCGTCATTATTTGTATGGCGAATCTTGCGATATATTCACCGATCACAAGAGTCTGAAATACATCTTTACTCAGAAAGATTTGAACCTGAGGCAGAGGAGATGGTTGGAGTTGATAAAGGACTATGACCTCACCATTCAGTATCACCCGGGCAAGGAAAATGTTGTAGCTGATGCCCTGAGCCGCATTGCTGATTTAGAGCGTATGGATATCTCTTTTTGTTTCGCAGGTACCTTCCAATCGGAGACCCGTTTGCTTCTTGAGTCAACTGTTCCAGATCGAGTGCGGGAAGCACAACAGCTTGATCAGATGTTTCAGCGTGTGAGGAAACGCCTAGATGAGGGCAAGCAAGGCCACTTCAGTATAGATGAATCAGGTGCATTGCGATTTAAGGGTCGACTATGTGTGCCATAGAAGGCACAGGTCAAGGATGAGATACTAAGGAAGCGCACCGCACCCCGTATACTGTACATCCATGTGAGACCAAGATGTACAAGGATTTGAAGAAGAGTTTCTGGTGGAAAAGGATGAAAGTTGATATTGCTCGAGATGTGGCATCTTGTGGAGTTTGCAGCGGTTAAGGTGAGCATAGCGACCAGCAGGTTGTTGCAACCTTTAGATGTTCGGTGTGGCCATGGGATGACGTCTCTATGGATTTTGTAGTTGGATTACCCATGCAGTGTGAAAGGATGCTATTTGCGTCATAGTGGACCGGTTTAGTAAGTCGGCACATTTCATTCCTATTCGTACAACTAATTCAACTAGTAATTTGGCTCCTCTTTATGTGCGAGAGATAGTGCGGTTGCATGGGGTGCCGAGGACGATTGTTTCAGATCGAGATGCTAAGTTTGTCTCCAAGTTTTGGGAGAGCTTGCGAGAATATTTTGGGCACACAACTTCGTCTTAGTACCACGTTTCATCCCCAAACTGATGGTCGATCACGAGCGCACCATTCGGACACTTTGAGGATATGCTCAGATGTTGTGTTATGTCTTGGAAAGGAGGTTGGGAAGACCATCTAGCTTTGGGAGAGTTTGCTTATAATAATGCTTATCACTCCGTTATTCGAGCTGCACCTTTGAAGTTCTTTATGGGCGAAAATGCAGATCCCGTTGTGCGAGGATGGAGTGGGAGAGCGGCGCTTTGGGTCCGTAATGGGTTCAAAAACCGTGGCTAGAGTGGCGTGTTAGAAGGAATTTGTTAGCTGCTCGAGCCGATGGAAGAGCTACGCGATGTCGAGGCGAGTTGGAATTCAAAGTGGGTGACGAGGTCTTTCTGGGAGTATCGCCTACCAAAGGCATAGTACGTTTCGGTACCAAAGGGAAGCTTAGCCCGAGGTACATTGGACCGTCTCCAGTTGTGGCAATAGTTGGAAATTTGTCTTACCGCTTGGATCTTCCCGAATCCATGAGCGGAGTTCACAATGTGTTTCATGTGTCCATGTTGAGAAAGTTCTTACTAGATCCTGAGCATGCAATTCCATTGGAGCCGTTGAGCATTGAGCATGACCTTACTTTTGAGTCCCGACCAGTTAAAATTATGGAAAGGTCAGAGCGGGTTTTGAGAAACCAGACTCTGAAATATATCAAGATTCTTTGGTCTCATCAGTCGGAGCGAGAGGCCAATTGGGAACTGGAGTCTCACATGCGCGAGATTTATCCAGACTTGTTCACCGCAGGTGTGTAATCTCTGTTGTTAAGTTCTATTTGCGATTTACTTTTGTGTAGATCGGCGATTAGATTCAGGGTCGAATCCTGTTAAGGGGGGTAGAATGTAATATTCCGAAAGTGTGAGGATCAACTACCGGGATAAAATAATTTAATCGGTAGCGATTAATTTTATTCGGGAATGTTTTTCGTCAAATCTTGTTTAGAGAGGGTTCTTGGTTTTCATTTCAACTGGAGTGCAGTTTGTGGCCAGTGGTGGGCTCGGCCGGTCCTCCTCAAGAGGGGGGAGGCACCATGGGCCTAAAGCCCATGCGCCCCACCCCCCAACCCTAGCCGGCCCCCTTTTCCCTCTCTCCTCCCCTTGGCCGCCACTTTTCTCCCCCTCCTCTCTTGGCCGCACCTCCCTGCAGTCCCCAAGGTGATCTCCTTCCTCCATTGGTGGCAGCCGGCCCTTCTCTCTCCATTGGTGGCAGCAACCTCTCCCTCCATTGGTGCGGCCGGCCAAATCAAGGGAGAGCCCAGAGGCCGTCGACCATTGGTGTTTCATGCAAGGATCGGTGTCTCACGCATCTCCTAGGGTAACGAGTGCTGATCCTCATAGATTGATTAGATCGTATTGCTGCGAGTAGAAAGCTAAATCTGTCCAGTTTGTTGCGCGGTCTGTTTCATGATTTTAGAGGCCGAATTTGAGATGTTCATCTCCTGGAGATATGTAGGTCTTGTTCTTAGCTTTCGGTGGACGCCAAGTTCACCTGATTCTGACTTTCGAGTCAAACATTATGATAGATTTAGTATCTGCTGTCCAGAATTCTGACGAGAATTACCTTTCTAGTTGTCTCCTAAAATATGTTTATGTTAGGGGACGATTCAGGGTTTTCACTTAACTAGGTTATTGTAGAGCATTTCATAAAATTTTCAGATTGTTAAAGAACGCTCAATTCGGAGTTGTAGATTAAAAGTTATGGACGTTTTAATATTGCTGTCTTAACTGTTCGGACAGATTCTGTTCTGCTGTTTCAATTACCTGTTAGTATAATAATTTGGCCGAATTGGGTTATCTCGTCAACTAGAATGTTGTAGGTATGATCACTAAGTTTATGTAAGATCTGGACTCACCTCGTTTCGATTCCCGGGTCAGTAGCTATGGTCATTATTGTGCGGCTGCCCAGTTGCGATTCGTGGTGCTGCCTGTTTTTTCAGATTTGGGTTTATGGCTATTACTTGGGTGATCAAGAGGGTAGTGTGGAATATTAATTCATGTCGCGTACCATGTGGTTCTTATTTCGTTATTGAATTGTTTAGGAAGAGAGGCTACGGGTTTAGGAGCACCATCGTTGCCTGCTAACGCGTCGCAACGCGGAAGGCAAGTACTTTGTTGATTTTAAGTGCTGTGATTGTGAATGTTTACATGAATATGTTGTGACATCTTGTGTTGCAAGAGAGGATGAACTGTCGATGTTCTTTCAGATATGTTGAATCTATGCTAAGAGTTAATACTTTCCATTGTTCAAATTGATATCATGCATCTATAATTCATGTTTTGTCCACGGGAGTGAATTGTAAGTCCTACCATTCCAATGTGGGAAGATTTGGACATTGTCATGTCCCGTCCACGGGAGTGGATAGAAAGACCCATCAATTCCAGTATGGGTACGTAAGACCCATCAATTTCAGTATGGGCAGACTTTGACACCTGTATGAAACGTTCTTCATACGGGACTTGGATCCCCGCACTTTTGTTAAGGTGCGGGCTTAAGTGAACACCGACGGGTGTATCACTAGCTATACCGGTATAAGCGTGTGTGCAGTCCATCCTTGATTACATTCATTCATGTCTTGCACTCCTAAGTTTTCTTTCGATGTATGTTCGCATTCTTTAATGATGATGTCTTGTTCGTATGTGTTTTCTGTCCTTTTTACTGTACATGCTGAGTCATGGACTCATTCTTGCGTTGTTTGTTTATTTTAGGTAACCCTGATGTTGGCTCACTTGGGAGAGAGTAGACACGCACTACTCATTCACATCATCCTATTCAAGTTTAAGATTAAATTTAGTTCTATCTTACATTCGTTATTGATGAACTGTAATAATTAATTCTAAATGGTGAAGGAAGGGTACCTTCTCCACAATAAGTTGATTTATTACTGCATGTGAACCTTCTTTATTGATGATCTGTAATAAATAACTTAGAAGGTGAAGGAAGGATACCTTCACCATGTCCTGTTTGTTTTAATTCTACCATTAGTTGATATACTTATTTCATATTCTTCCTCATTATGTAGAATGTTAGAATAAATAGGTGGCATCTTGGCTTCCGAATAGCCAGGGTGTTACACGATAGGGTGGTCCGAACGACCAATCAAATCTAGACCGTTGATCTAGATCTAACGGCCCACGGAGATTGAAACCTCTGGAGCTCAAAGTTTTGATAGATCTAGACCGTTGATCTTGAGATGGACGGTTCAGAGCTAATCTCAGCGTTACACACACGCGCTGATCAGGGCTGTTGATTTCAAAATCGACGGTCCACAATCAACATCGTGTAACACACGCGTTCGGGGCTGTTTAAGGTGCGGGGCCCATTGTCAGCGATTGAGGAGGTCGGTTTAGGACAGGACTAAGTACTAAACGAATGATTAATAATAATTAAATCATGATTAGCATTAATGATGTACTAAATGACAGTGCGACAGCGCCCGGAGGGGTTCAAAGAGCTGGGCCCACCTGTAAGTGGCAGCTAAACCTCACACGGCGGTTTTGTGACGCTGGGCCCACTCGCTAGCGACACGTGGGCCACACGCGAAGGTTTAAAACGCCCAGGGGTGGTTTAACAGGTGTGGGCTCCATATGTAAGGGGTACTAAGACCCAATTAAGATGGCCATTGAATGTTAACCCAATGATTAGCAATGATTAACATTTAATAAGCAAATCTTTGTCCTAATCGACAAATCCCAGTGACGACTTCGTCCGATAAAAACCCGAGGCGGAGATCGGCTCGTCGCTGGTGGTTCCGGCCACCGCGAGGGCAACTCAGGCCAAAAAATGGATTCGCAATAACCTCGCACACCCACAGGGACCACTCACGCCGGCCGCGGCGGCCTAGAACGCCGGCTAGCCGGAGATGAACGCCGGTGAGCAAAAATGGCCGAACGCGAAAATAGCTAAAATGCTCCGCATTGTCTAGAGAAGCGGGTGCCACAACCTCTAAGTACTAATAAGAAGCTACGTTAGCTAATGAGAGGAGCCGAGGTGGTCGGAGAAGCTTTGACCACGGAGAAGCTCGCCGGAGCCGAGGAAGATGATGACTAAAACGCGACTTGAGCCAAAATGAACACGACTGCGTGGTCACAATAACTTCATTATAGCTCAGAGAAGCTCCATGAGCATTTGATTGAAGAACGAAGCACTTATCGGAGTGGGAGAAGAAAGGGAATGATTTCGGCCGAAAAGATCCAAACTCGAAATTGGGCGATTCCTATGAATGAAGCCCAAAATTGAGTGAGGGGAAATACTCAAGGTGCTAAGGAGATTAAAAGGGCAAAAAAATAGTTGAAGATGGACCACTGGAGCACCAAGATCCACAGTGGAGCTTCACGGTCAACAATGTCGATTTAGGGTGTTCTTTGGGTTTTGAGCTTAAAGAACAGAGAAGGAGCTTGGGGTGTTGTAAAGGGACTCAAAGAGAAGCTCGAAGGCTTTTTATAGCCGGAAGCCAACGGGTGTAACATCCCAAAGTGCTGTTACTAAAATAAAATAAAGTTTTTGTTTTATTGGAATTTCTGAGATTTGAAAGAGTTTAATTGCCTTAGTTGAATTTCTGAAGTTTTAAAAGTCCAAAATTTAAAATTTATTTGAAGTCCTTGAAATTTCAGTTGGTTTGATCTCAAAATATAATAAAATTAATTTCTGAATTTTCGACTTTCTTAAAAGCTTTTTCCTAAATATTTTAAAGCCAAAACAATTTATTTGCAAAACTATAGCCAACTTTAAGTTGGAACTGTTTTAATTAAGTCCAAAATAACTCTAGGAATTTCATGAATTTTTCTAGAATTTTTGGATTTAATTTGCTATTTTCTAAAGCTATTTAATTTGAAATAAATCAATTAAGAAAACAATTTTCAAAACCGAAATCCTTTTGGGCGAAACCTCCTCGTCCGGCCCATCTCCACGCGCCTCCCGCCCGATCCACCCCAGCCCAACCGCCGCCTCTCCCATCACCACCCGATTTGAATCGGACGACATCCTGCCGCCCGCCACCCGCTCTCAACCGCCGGATGAAAATCCGACGACCACCACCTTTCTTCTCCCCCGCACCCTTCTTCTCCGCTCGGCTGCGCCCAACGCCGCCATTGCCGCGCGCTCGGAGCTCCGCAATCACCGCGATTTCTTCCCCCTTTCTTTGCACGGACGAGCGCATTAACTCCTCGTATCTCGCCGCCCTTCCTCCGCCATTTCCCCTCTCTCGCGGCCGTGTCGCGGGACCGCCTCATCACCGCCGCGATCCCCGCCGCGATCTCATCCCCGGCCTCCTCGTCCCTATAAAAGGAGCACGAGGTGCCCTTTCCTCCTCATTCCATCTCCGCAACCACCTCTTCTACCTCTCGGTTCACGGATTGAGTTCCTCTCGCGGCGCCGCAAACTCGCCACCGCCTCTAGCGCCGCCACCGCCGCGCCCTCGCCTCTCGACGCTACCACCAAGCCGCCACACGAAACTACCCGTGCGCACCTCCGCCTTGCCCGAGCACCACCGGAGCTCGCCGCGTATCAACCCGTTCGCGCGCCGCTCTTTCGTCGCCGCGGCGAACCTTCATCCCCGAGCGCGCGGTGGTAAGCCACGAGACCTCGCGATGTCCTCTTTCTTTTGGTGCCTTTGCGACGCCGCGCGCGCGCAAACGCCGGCCGCGCGCGCGGGCGGGCGCTCTAGAACTCGTCGCCGACGTGGCTCGCCACGTGGGCGCCACATAGGCGCCACTTCGGCACCTTGTGCCCGCGTCAGCGCCACGTAGTGCCACATCACCCCACCCTGCCACCTCACACCACCCCGTGCACTGTTCACGTGCACCGGGTCCACCGTGAACCTTTGACCACCCGTGGACCTAGTCCATTGACTAGGGGCCCACTTGTCAGTGAAACAAATCTTTTCCTTTACAAAATTAATTCGGCCAGGAAAATCAAATTCCCTCGCTGACGTCAGCTTGCGCAATAAACCGATTGTCTTTTAGAAAAATAATTCAAGAAAATCAAGAAAATCTGATTTTAGGGTTTATTTAGATTTAAAACTTCCCGGGGTTCGTTCTCCCTCATACGAACTCCGATTTTGTCGATTCAAATTCCTAAATTCATATAAAATCAAGATCTAGCCATCTAAACCAAAATCATTTGATTTTGGGTTCATTTGACCAATAATCCCTTTAAACCCTAATTTATCATTCCATGTATTTCCAATCTTCCGAAGCTCATATCTTTTGCATCCAAACTCCGATTGGGGTGGTTCAAGTTGAAAAATCATTATAAAATTATAATCTAGATAACTAAATCAAATTATTTCTATTTGGAGTTAATTTGATCTGTATTTTTGAATTCATTTGAATTTGAGTTGAATTTGTCGTATTTTCACGATTAGATTTCAACGACTTGAGAATCGATTTCGCGCGATTGAAGAACAACATAAGAGGATTGATTTTGACTGTATGATCATCGTAATCGTACACTTGGACTACTCAAGATAGTACTTGTGAGTACTAGGTGACTGTTAAGAAAACAACGTCACCTCAACACGGGACGTTTTGTGAAGGTGATCCATTAAGAAAAACAACGTCACCTCATCAAGCAAGGCAAGTTATACCCTTGATCATATTGATCCCATTATTTTAAATTATTTATATTCTGTTTTTAAATTATTACTGCATGCTTATTTATTTTCAGTAATATAAATTCACATTTTCAATTCATAGTTATACCTAAATCCTTTGTATGACCCATGTTGATATTGAATCAAACACATTGACACCCTAGATAAAACCTGGTTGATACAATAGTATGAACTAGGATCATTTAAACGTATTGCTTAGCCATGCTTATAGACCAAACTTGTCTGATTTGGGGAATTTCAACCAACAATCAATTATTGTTTAAATTGTACCCTTGGCATTGGTGTGTCATGGGAGTTTTACAAATAACTTGAAAAGTAAAGTGAAAATGGGTTTGGACTTGAGCGAAATGGATGATTGGTGGGTGCAGGTATATGCACGGGCTTAATCTGGTTAGGGTTAAGGCCCATGGGTTTTTATGGAAAGTCGCCTAAGTCAGTTAAGGACCGGTCTTCGAGCGCATGATGCTATGCCTTACCGTACCACCACATGTCCCGTATGGCGGGACTTGGCTAAATAATTTGTGATGTCGTAGTGTCATTTGTCTTTGTGTTGTTGGTATGGGTGTTGGTCGACAAGAGACCCATCTCGGCGCAAGAGGGCTTAGGAGGATGGCCATCCAATGGTAGCGAAACCTTAGCGGGCATAAATACATTAAGACAGAACATTGTAAAGGCCTCGTGATAATCACTTAGTCGCACACCTTCGGAAGTGTGTCAGACGGACATTAAAAGTTGATTATCTCTTGTGGGTAAAGTTGTACCACCTCTGCAGAGTGTAAAACTATTCGAATAGCCGTGTCCGCGGTTACGGACATGCTAGCAGAACTACTCAAAGTTAGACTTTGGTTTTTGTTTGAAAATAAACTTCTTCAAAACTAGTTTATTTAGATGGGAATTGGCGAGAAGCCATGTGATAGGAGGTATCCTTCACCATTCATGTGTGAATGTTATCGACTATAAAATTGAGAATTTTATAAAGTTTAGTTATGGAATAACGCTTTGGAACCTAGTACCAGATTTAAAGAAAATCTTGCTTTATGCAAATGACCTTATAAGCCATCCTTTGTTACATACATATGCATGTCATTACATTTGACGGTGTAACTTGCGAGCACGGAAGTTGTGCTCATTCTTGCTTATGCAAACAAATTTCAGAGAGAAGGACTTTGCTACCGATATGGATCTCGATGACTAGGCCGCTTCCCCAGTCGATTGCCTGTGGCAGATTAACTGGACCCTACTACTTCTTCCTCTTCCGCTGTGTTTAATTTATTATTGGCCTGTAAGCCTCCTTTGTAATCAACTCTGTTGTTATTTATTAATAAAGTTGTGATATGAATTTGTTATCATTTTGTTTACTGTGTGGACTAGCTACTGATCATGGGACTAGTCCAGAAATGCACAGAGGATCTGGGTGTATTAATACCCGGGTCTGACAAATTGGTATCAGAGCCATATCGACTGTAGGTCATGACCACTAGAATGGCCGTTAGTGAAAAACTTCAAAACTTATTTAACAAGAAAAATAATTTGTTCTCTCCTCATCTTGGTCGTCTATCTATAGTTTCCTTATAGAAATTCTTTCTTGTCTAATTCTTGCCTCACCATTTTATAAAGTAAATGGATCCTCTCTTCCTTGGAAATTTCTATAGATGGTCAATACATTTTCCCATTACGATCCAGACAAGAAGACATGAAGTTATAAAGAGAGCATCGTCAGCAAAGACCACGAGCAAAAGATACGATGTCAGCTCAGCCATATAGTATAGGTTTGCCAAGACTCATTCTATGTATTGAGTCGTTCCACCAAATTAAGAATCTCAATCGATAGAACGTTGTAAAGCTTTTTGAGTTGGATCTTTCATTTGGGAGTATTGTTTCACACTATCCCTTAGACTTCTTATTTGTTCCTCCCTACCCTTGTCTCCTTCCTAACTCTCTGGAGAAACCAGCGGATGGTGAACCCTCATCACTCGGAAGTGGAACCGACACCAATAACGATGGAAATGCCCGATTCCACCACCATCGACGCAATGGATCGAATGGCGGTAGATGATGGCCAATCAGAATCGCCTGATCGAACTGCTCTCTCAGTCCATCGTCAACAATCAAGCCCGACAAGCTACGGCTCCAACTCCAACTCCACCACCCCAAAGGACGGTATGTCGAATTCATAAGGATGCGTCCGCGACTTATTCAAGCGGCGCAGAGCCCATGGATGCGGATGATTGGCTCCGGCGATTAGTAAGAAATTGGATATTGCTCGATGCACCGATCGTGAGAAGGTGTTGTTTGCTTCACACCGGCTCATGGGTCCACTTCGAATGGTGGGACAACTTCAAAGATCTCACATGCTAATGCTCAAGCCATCACCTGGAATGATTTTGTGCAAGCTTTCCGCCATGCACATATTCCCTCTGGCATGATGACCCTCAAGAAGAAGGAGTTCCGCACACTTCGTCAAGGTAACCTCTCGGTGAACGAGTACCTGCACAAGTTCAATCAAGCGCACGCTATGCACCTAAGATGTTACAAGAGATGAAGACAAGCAAGAAAAATTCCTTGAAGGACTCAGCGATGACTTGTCCGTGCAGCTGATTTCCCAGGATTATAGTGACTTCCAATAGCTAGTCGACAAGGCGATTCGTCAAGAAGGCAAACACCGAGAAATGGAGAATCGCAAGAGAAGGATGGCTACACATAAGCTCAACCCTGGAAGCTTTCCGAAAGCCAGAAGGACCTCATCGTATCAAGAGAAGCTCCAGCCAACAGCAGACAACCCAACCAACTTGGAGCCCTCCAACACATCTGATGGTGATCAGGCACAGAAGGACCCATCCTATGTTGCAAGCATCACATGCTTCTACTGCCATGAGGTTGGACATTTCGCCACTAAATGTCCAAAGAAGCAACATCAAGAAACCAGTCCAACCACAAGTCAACATCATGCAAGCAAACAAGAAGCCGCAAAATTCTGGACGAGGACGTCTGTACAATGTCACAACTCAAATTCTGTGAGATGATGAGCAGGATGTGAACGACAACAACTCCAGCTGAAAACCTTGTATTCCCTAGTTTTCTTTCTAGCCACTCCGAATCTCGGGGACGAGATTCCTTTTAAGGGGGGTAGTTTGTAACATCCCAAAGTGCTGTTACTAAAATAAAATAAAGTTTTTGTTTTATTGGAATTTCTGAGATTTGAAAGAGTTTAATTGACTTAGTTGAATTTCTGAAGTTTTAAAAGTCAAAATTTAAAATTTATTTGAAGTCCTTGAAATTTCAGTTGGTTTGATCTGAAAAATAAAATAAAATTAATTTCTGGAATTTTTTGAGTTTCTTAAAAGCTTTTTCCTAAATATTTTAAAGCCAAAACAATTTATTTGCAAAAACTATAGCCAACTTTAAGTTGGAACTGTTTTAATTAAGTCCAAAATAACTCTAGAAATTTCTGTGAATTTTTCTAGAATTTTTGGATTTAATTTGCTATTTTCTAAAGCTATTTAATTTACGAAATAAATCAATTAAGAAAACAATTTTAAAACCTGAAATCCTTTTGGGCGAAACCTCCTCGGTCCGCCCATCTCCACGCGCCTCCCGATCCGCTCCACCCAGCCCAATCGCGCCCCTCTCCCCATCACCACCCGATTTGAATCGGACGGCATCTGCACCGCCCACGCCACCCCGCTCTCTCAACCGTCGGATGAAAATCCGACGACCACCACCTTTCTTCTCCCCCGCACCCTTCTTCTCCGCTCGGCCGCGCCCAACGCCGCCATTGCCGCGCACTCGGAGCTCCGCAATCACCGCGATTTCCTCCCCCTTTCTTTGCACGGACGAGCGCATTAACTCCCCCGTATCTCGCCGCCCTTCCTCCCGGCCATTTCCCCCTCTCTCGCGACCGTAATCGCCGGGACCGCCTCGTCACCGCCGCGATCCCCGCCGCCGATCTCATCCCCCCGGCCTCCTCCGTCCCTATAAAAGGGAGCACGAGGTGCCCCTTTCCTCCCTCATTCCATCTCCGGCAACCACCCCTCTTCTACCTCTCGGTTGCGGGTGAAGTTCTCTCGCGGCGGCCGCAAACTTCGCCGCCGCCTCTAGCGCCGCCACCGCCGACGCCCGCCCGACGCGCGCTACCGGCCGCGTCACCGAGCTACCCCGCGCGCACCTCCGCCTTGCCCGAGCGCCACCGGAGCTCGCCGCCGCCGTCAACCCCGTTCGCGCGGCCGCTCTTTACATCGCCGCCGGCGAACCGCCGTCCCCGAAGCGCGGTGGTAAGCCTTGAGACCCTCGCGATCTCCTCTTTCTTTTGGTGCCTTTGCGGACGCCACCGCGCGCCAAACGCCGGCGAGCCGCGGCGGGCGCGCCGAACTCGTCGTGCCGTGGTGGCCGCCACGTGGGCGCCACATAGCGCCACTTCGGCACCTTGCGCCCGCGTCAGCGCCACGTAGTGCCACATCACCCCACCCCGCCACCTCACACCACCCCGTGCACTGTTCACATGCACCGGGTCCACCGTGAACCTTTGACCACCCGTGGACCTAGTCCATTGACTAGGGGCCCACTTGTCAGTGAAACAAATCTTTTCCTTTACAAAATTAATTCGCGCCGGGAAAATCAAATTCCCTCGCTGACGTCAGCTTGCGCAATAAACCGATTTTCTTTTAGAAAAATAATTCAAGAAAATCAAGAAAATCTGATTTTAGGGTTTATTTAGATTTAAAATTTCCCGGGGTTCGTTCTCCCTCACACGAACTCCGATTTTGTCGATTCAAATTCCTAAATTCATATAAAATCAAGATCTAGCCATCTAAACCAAAATCATTAGATTTTGGGTTCATTTGACCAAAAATCCCTTTAAACCCTAATTTATCATTCCATGTATTTCCAATCTTCCGAAGCTCATATCTTTTGCATCCAAACTCTGATTGGGGTGGTTCAAGTTGCAAAATCTTTATAAAATTATAATCTAGCTAACTAAATCAAATTATTTCTATTTGGAGTTAATTTGATCTGTATTTTTGAATTCATTTGAATTTGAGTTGAATTTGTCGTATTTTCACGATTAGATTTCAACGACTTCGGAGAATCAGATTTCGACGCCGATTGAAGAACAACATAAGAGGATTGATTTTGACTGTATGATCATCGTAATCGTACACTTGGACTACCTGAAGATAGTACTTGTGAGTATTAGGTGACCTGTTTAGAAAAACAACGTCACCTCAACACCACACGTTCTGTGAAGGTGATCTGTTAAGAAAAACAACGTCACCTCATCAAGCAAGGCAAGTTATACCCTTGATCATATTGATCCCATTATTTTAAATTATTTATATTCTATTTTTAAATTATTACTGCATGCTTATTTATTTTCAGTAATATAAATTCCTGTTTTTCAATTCATAGTTATACCTAAATCCTTTGTATGACCCATGTTGATATTGAATCAAACACATTGACACCCTAGATAAAACCTGGTTGATACGATAGTATGAACTAGGATCATTTAAACGTATTGCTTAGCCATGCTTATAGACCAAACTTGTCTGATTTGGGGAATTTCAGCCAACAATCAATTATTGTTTAAATTGTACCCTTGGCATTGGTGTGTCATGGGAGTTTTACAAATGACTTGAAAAGTAAAGTGAAAATGGGTTTGGACTTGGGCGAAATGGATGATTGGTGGGTGTAGGTTTATGCACGGGCTTAATCTGGTTAGGGTTAAGGCCCATGGGTTTTTATGGAAAATCGCCCAAGTCAGTTAAGGACCGGTCTTCGAGCGCATGATGCTATGCCTTACCGTACCACCACATGTCCTGTATGGGCGGGACTTGGCTAAATAATTTGTGATGTCGTAGTGTCATTTGTGCTGTGTTGTTGGTATGGGTGTTGGTCAGACAGTAGACCCATCTGGCGCAAGAGGGGGCTTCCGGAGGATGGCCAGTCCAATGGTAGCGAAACCTTAGCGGGCATAAATACATTAAGACAGAACATTGTAAAGGCCTCGTGATAATCACTTAGTCGCACACCTTCGGAAGTGTGTCAGACGGACATTAAAAGTTGATTATCTCTTGTGGGTAAAGTTGTACCACCTCTGCAGAGTGTAAAACTATTCGAATAGCCGTGTCATGTTATGGACATGCTAAGCGTAACTACTCAAAGTTAGACTTTGGTTTTGTTTGAAAATAAACTTCTTCAAAACTAGTTTATTCAGATGGGAATTTGGGCAGGAAGCCATGTGATAGGAGGGTATCCTTCACCATTCATGTTTGAATGTTATCTGACTATAAAATTGAGAATTTTATAAAGTTTAGTTATGGAATAACTGCTTTGGAACTTTGTACCAGTATTTAAAGAAAATGCTGCTTTATGCAAATGACCTTATAAGCCATCCTTTGTTACATCCATATGCATGTCATTCTGTTACTTGACGGGTGTAACTTGCGAGCACGGAAGTTGTGCTCATTCTTGCTTATGCAAACAAATTTCAGAGGAGAAGGACTTTGCTACCGATGTGGATCTCGATGACTAGGCCGCTTCCCCAGTCGATTGCATGTGGCAGATTAACTGGACCCTACTACTTCTTCGTCTTCCATTTGTGTTTAATTTATTGTTGGCACTGTAAGCCTCCTTTGTAATCAACTCTGTTGTTATTTATTAATAAAGTTGTGATATGAATTTGTTATCATTTTGTTTCTTGTGTGGACTAGCTACGATCATGGGACTAGTCCAGAAATGCACTGAGGATCAGGTGTATTAATACCGGGTTCGACAACTGCAACAATGCGAGCGGGCTCCATGCTGAGCTAGGGTTTGGCTCGGCCGTGCAAGGGTTGAGACGATGGGAGCAGCTGAAAGGGGGACTTTGAGTGCAAGCAGGTCGACCGCAATTAATGCTAGGTCAGAGAGTTGATGGAGAGGACGCACAGGGAAATGACAGAGCGCAACCCCTCTCTGCCATGGCCAGCGCGCGCTAGGAGGAAGATGACCAGGATTGACGCGGGCCCCAACTGGTAGTGAAACAACCTCGTGGCTTGGGTCTACTTACAAACGGGTTGAGCCAAACCGCTTGAATTGAGCCAAAGCTTTTTGATCGCTAGATCAAAAAGGGACGGCTCAGATTTAAAATGAATCTCGGTGGCCAAAATGGCTTAGACGACCTTGACCGTTGGATTGCCATCCAAAGGCTAACAGCCCATGTACCACTTAAACGCACCCGGTGCAATTAGTGGGTTAGACTCGATCAATTGGCTCGAGCCAGACTTGGGTCCGGCTCAAACCCAACCAGTTTTGACTTAGGGTTTTGAATACGAGCTGAAAACTTTGAGGAATTTTTAGAGGTAGAAAACTAGCTCCAAAAATTCTGAAATTTTTACAGGAGATTGCTAACTCCAAGTTTGACCTTGTATAAAATTTTTAGAGGTTTTGATGCACCGCATTTTTCCCCAAAATTTCAACAGGGTCCTGAGCTAGGGTTTGACCACAGTCAAACTGATTTGACTTGCCTCTTAAAATTGTCAAATAATTTCTAAAAATTATGAAATCTTTCAGAGGTGTCCCACAGCATCCCTAGCAATCAGGAAAAAAATTTCCAGAGGTTTATCACAAGATTAACCAAGAAAGTTTTCAAAGGGGTCCAGGCTAAGGTTTTAGAAGCTTGTGATTTTCCAATTCCACAATTCCTTGCACATGAATTACAGAATAGCTCCATTACAACCAGGTGCAAGAAAAGTTTTAATTTCTCCTCATTTTCTTACATTTGAAACACAAGCCCAAACTTGGGATGTTACATGTTAATTATTGTGGATGAAATTAATCTTGTTAGGATAGTAAAGCTTTGGTTAGAGCTCAAAATCTGATTGCTTGTTATCTTATTTACTTTGTGAAGAGTATAGACTAAACTACTATGATGGCTAAGATTATATCTTGTGCAACTAGCCTTCCGAGAGTAATTATCTTTTTTTCTAAATCTTAGCTTTATGCTGATTTGGTTTGTACACATAATGTGTGTGTTGAGCATATTATTCTTTTTAAATAACTTGGGGAAATTACATGTGTACATGCTAATTTGGTCATTTAAATTCTACTGGAATTATGCTTATATATATATATATATATATATATATATATATAGCGAAATAATATTTATTCAATATGCTGGAATTAATACTGAATGTTTGCTAAAACTGTATTATTTACAACACTTCAAACATACCTCGTGCACGCCAATAACCAGCTTCTTTCGTCAAATTGTGATTCTTCACTCTCTTTCACGTTTAAGAGAGATTCATTTCAACCTAAGCTTTTTTGAATAATTTAAGCCCCTCGTGCATGCGCCTTTATATTCCGATAGGTGTAATTTGTGAAATAAATGTCCATTAACCAACCCACTGGAAAACAAAATTTGTTCTATAACGTTCTCGATTCTCAAGATGGTTTTATGCTCTGAATCTGATACCAACTATTTGATAAGATGCTTTTTTTAGATATCATAGGTAAGTGGCGCTGGCAGCAGCCCCGGCCCAGCGGCTTCCCTATCAATGGTTGCCAGTCGTATCGCAACCTCAGGTCCCTTCTTGATGCTCTTACTTCTCGTCGTTGCATTGGATTGTGATTTAAATGATGGTAATCTAATATTTGGTAGAAGGTCCCACAATGTATCCAGACCCAAAATTAACCACATAAAAGTCATAATTAACTCGAGCGCAATGCTCAGAAATCCCATCAAAATTCCGTCAAATTAAGAAAACATAATCCCTCCATAATTCCTCTATAAATAAGAAAGAAAATCAGTCCAAAATAAAATATTTTAAAAGTAGAGCTCACAGCTAGGATTGTAACTATATTTCCTTAAAAGATTTGGTGTTATCCACTAGCACACATGTTGTTCATGCATGTTACAAGCTACGTACATATTTACCTCTTCCATCTCCTTCATCCTAAACTACCCCCCTACCCACTGCCATAATTATTGAATTTCGTACACACACGTACCATCATAGTCGATACATAGACGTACTTGCTGCACCTTACAAGTTTCCGCACCCTAACGTTGGTATCCATGCACAGTCCCTGCCCAATTCCTGGCAGCCACTGCCGTCCCTGCCCAATTCCTGGTAGCCACTGCCGGCGGCGGCAGTGGCTGCCATGCTGCCGCCGTTCCCGTCGGCGCTGCAGCAGCCTCTTCCATGCGGGCTATGTCCGACTGGGTCCTCTCACGGAACCTCTTGATGAACACGTCAGCGCGTTCGTCCACCTTGGCGTCCTCCCCTTCGTCGGGCTGCATGACGATCTTCCTGCCCGTGGCCGTGGGCTGGACGGAAAGGGTGGGCATCACCGCAGGCCTCGCCTCTGCCGCCGGAGCTGCTCTCGCTGGCGGTGCCGTCTGTGTAGCAGGTGCACGGGGTGTGATCTTGGAGAGGAGGTAGGAGGAGGAGGCCATGATGAGGTTGGCCGTGATGATTGTGGACGACTCAAAGAGGGAGGAGTTGTTCCTACGGCGTGACGGCGGCATGGCTAGCTGTTGCCTGACGAGTGCAACTCTCGCAGGGTGGTTGTAACTTGTACGTGTGAGTGTACAGAAAGATCGAGATGTTTGGATAAGGATTCTTGATGGTACGAGCCACAAGGTGCTATTTATATGGCATCTTGGGAGTTCACTGTATGTAGCTTGCCAGAAATTTCTTGGTTGGGCTAAATATCTATATGTGGCGGTCCTTCCTTAAAGACAGGTTCCCTTGGACCCATGAGTTCATGGTACTTCGCGTTAATAATTTGCTGTGCTTATCTGATCTGGATTATTATACCCTATTATTCCTAGCGTTCGTTCTTGTAAACCTTTTTTTTTTTTACTTTTGATAAGCATACCAAGATATGCTCCTCTGTTTCAAGAATATACGACGTTTTGGACATCAACTGTCTTTAACATACAACTTTGACTATTACTTTTCATATGAATATGTTTATAATATAATATAAAAATATTATATTATCAAAATATTTTTCATGATTAATCTAATGATACCATTTTGACATGACCAATACAAATAGTGTTTTATACATTAGTGGTCAAAGTTAAGGAAGTTTGACTGAATGCTTTCTAAAATATTTTTAAAATAATATTATTTTTAAAAACAATTAAAAAAAAATAAATAGTCAATTTTTTTTTACAGAAATGGGCTCTCTCCCATTCCAATTGGCAACAGATCCAATCACCAATTGGAAAGATGATAGGAGCCCATGCATAATAGAACAGAGTACGACAGGGAAATTTCGCCATTTAGAATGGTGAAAGGGTCAGATCTTTTGAAAAGAAAACTAAAAGTAACAGCATAATAAGAAACAAAAATAGAAAGTAAGAGAAACAATATTAGCACAACATATTTCAGCACAACGTCATCTCATAGTTTGTTGACAAATCACAATGATATTACAAAATATTTCGGCACAACGTCATCACATAGTTTGTCGACAAATCACAATAATATTACAAAATATTTCCGCACAACGTCATCACATAGTTTATTGACAAATCATAATATTGTTACAAAACATTCAGCACAACATATTTCAACAAGGCAAACCATTCCGTGGTCGCGCCTCAATGTCTACCTTGTCAACTTCCATAATCTTTGTAACACCGGCTATCCTAAGCCAAGATGTCACCTAAAACATCTAACATACATCCATAATGCGGAAGAACTTGAAACAAGTATATCAACTAAAGACAAGATTAAGATAAGCAGGACATGGTGAAGGTATCCTTCCTTCACCTTCTAAGTTATTTAATACCGAACATCAATAAAGAAGGTTCACACGCAGAATAAATCAACATCCGGTGGAGAAGGTATCCTTCCTTCTCCAATTATAATTTAATTATTACAGTTCATCGTTAACGAATGAAATATGGAACTAAAATTTAGACTTGAACATGAATTTGATGTTGTGAACAAGTAGTGCGTGTCTACTCCTCCCAAGAGCCAACATCGGGGTTACCTAAAATAAACAAACAACGCAAGAGTGAGTCCATGACTCGGCAAAGTACGATTATCAATAAGATAATCATTCAATATGAATAAGACAAACTCATCATCGTTCGATCACATCACAACTGATTACAAATGAAAACATGATATGAATGCTCAAAATCAAAGGAATGGACTGCACACATGCATATACCGGTATAGCCAGTGAAACACCCGTCGGTGTTCACTCAAGCCCGCATCTTAACAAAAATGCGGGGATCCACTTCCCGTATGAAGAACGTTTCATACGGGTGTCCAACATTGCCCATCTTGGAGTTAATGGGTCTTACATGCCCATTCTGGAATTAATGGGTCTTTCAAATCCACTCCCGTGGACGGGACATGACAATGTCCAACACTGCCCACATTGGAATGGTGGGACTTGCAATCCACTTTCGTGGATGAAACATGCATAATGAATGCATAGAATGAAATACGAATATTGAAAGACATGATAACAAAACATGGATTCAACACATATGAAAGAACATAGACAATCCATCTTCTCTCGTATCATACCAAATCACAGCATGACCATATAAACATTCATCAATCACAATCATTAAGGGTGGCAATGTACTTGCCTTCCACGATCTGACGCGTTAGTCGGCAAAGGTGATACTCTAAACCCGAGGCTTCACCTCCTAAACAAGTAAAATAATTTCAATAAGGACATAATATACCCAACACTACTAATCGATGCTAAACATCGCTTCACGATGACTCTAGTCATTAATACAAAACTTAAAATGAAATCAACAATTTCTGACATAACTTAATTCTGGACAGCAGCACGGTAATTGACATATCTATTGGTCTGGAACTCGGAATGAGGTGAGACCAATTTCCATGGATTCTTAACTGACATATCTACAATACTCTGGTTGGGCAAAAGTTCAGATTTTGCCTCTAATAAAATTTGGCCCACGGCTCAAATCTGTTGACTGAATTAATAGACAGAAATATCGGCTAAATTAAAATATCCATAACTTTTGTTGTACAACTCCAAATTGGACGTTCTTTAACAATCTGAAAAGGTTAAGAAATTATCTACAATAACCTATTTGGCGCGACATTCATATATTGTCTTTAACAAAAAGTGGCACACGGGTCAAAATTAAAGATAGAAACTGACATACAAACTGGACAGACTGACATACAATCTGGACAGTCACAAAGAAAAGTGCATAACTTTTGATCTATAACTCCAAATGAAGTGTTCTTTATCAATCCTGAAAGCTAGTGATATCACCTTCAAAATTTGTTATGGGCAAGACCTCTGAATCACCCTCTAACTAGGCCATAAATCAACCTATACAGAGACTGCTAATTCTCGTCAGGATTCTGGACAGCAGATAGTAAATCTATCATAACTTTTGACTCGAAAGTCGGAATTCAGTGTTCTTGGCGGCCACCGAAAGCTAAGATCAATATCTACAAAACTCTAGGAGATGGACAACCCAAATTCGGCCTCTAAGATCACGAAACAGGCCACGTAACATTCAGGACAGAACTGAAATTCTAACGGCAGCAATTCAATCCAATCAAACTAATCGAATTCGCATCTGAAACAACCTAAACAGCGAGGGAAATCGATCATTACCCTTGTAGAACCATCGGAGATCGCTGATCAAATCCCACGAAGAAATTCTCCTTCAATCCTCTCTTCCTTCCTCTTCTTCTTCTTCCCACGGTCGGCCAAGCAGCAGGAAAGATGGCGCCGGGAGAGGAGGAGCAGCAAGCGGCGAGGCATCGTAGCACGCCGCTATCAGAGCACGGGGCTACTGTAGCACGGCGGCTACTGTAGCAAATGGGGCTAGGGTTTGGTCCCCTCCTCCCCTTGCCTTCTAATGGGCTGCCCACTCATGGGCCTTGGGCCACTATGGTGGCTCCCCTCTTCTCGAATATGGGTTGGCGCCCATACTTCTCCTAAAATTCTGAATTTTAACTTATTTCCTCTCTAATCTTACAGCATTCGATATCGAATAATCGGGTATTACATTCTACCCTTAAATAGGATTCGACCGAATCCTCACACCGACCTCGTGAAAGGTCGGTTGCAACTAAAAATTAATAACAGTAACATGTACTCGATATGAACAAATCTGAATAATGCTCGTGCATGCGAGCCTCCACTCCTAAGTGGCCTCTTTCTGACCGAGGACACCACAACATCTTGACGCAAATCGACGTCTGTCTTAACACTCGTCCCGCACTTCCACTATACTCATCTGGACGAGACTCGAAGGTAAGATCCTACTCGATGGTCAACGTTGTTAACGAATAACAAACTCCGGATCTCCCAAGTACTCACTCCACACCAAATGAAACCAAAAGTGAGTACAACGTGTAGGAATCGAGGCGGTCTTAGCGAAACGACAGCTATCGAAAACAACCCAATGAACTCAGGGTTAACCTTCTCCTTGAAGTCGAACCACACAACAAGGACATAGAGCACGGAAATCTTGTTCCACCTCTCCATTGAACTCTTCACCGAACAAGGATCACCCTCTTTTAACCTGAAACATACAATCGAATTCTTTTAAGCAAACTCTTTTACCAAAAACTCATCGAATAAGAAAAATTCACATCACAACTATCGTTACCAATCGAGTATCAAGAGTAAAATCCGAAATCGAATTTTACCAATCGAGTCAAGAGTAAAATCAAAATCAAATTTCATCAAGAAAACCTTTCCACTTTCCAAGTGGCAAATTGCGAATAAACGTCCACGAAAGCCAAAGGGAGATCACTTGAACAATGAAACCAAAAACTTCTTTTGTTTTGCCTGAATTGGAAAGAAGCAAACATGCCAACACAACACCAACTCACCATGCGAAGACACGATCAACAACATAAAGCTCAAATGAGTAACAAGAAAACGCTTCAATACCCAAGGTAACATCCTTTTTTCAATTCCTCTTTTAGGAATAAAATTTCTCTCGGACATTGGAATTAATTCATCGCATACCACAGGGCTCAAACCTCTTAATTTAACAACCTCAAATTAGGCTTAAACCGAAATACATCATCCACACCTTTGTGGAGAGACTCTATTGATTCCATGAACACTGGACCACTCCTTCAATCGATGACATTAATTTGATAGAAGGCACCAAAGCCCCTCAAAACCCATGCAATCTCATCACCTCCAACTTTCAAGAATATCACATCAAATTTTCAGACACCCGCTCATGAACTACAACAAAAGGGTTCTATCGACAATCATTCCACTACTCAGGGTACTCCAGTTTTCTATCTCCTCTACACACCAATCTTTGGGTGACCAAAAGTTTAGTATGAAAACGGAAAGCCCAAATTTAACCTCCGAGACCTCTACAATGAATTCCTCTTATAACAAATAGTGAAATCATCGGATTAAATCTCTATGATCCCCACAATTCCGATATACTCACTCATTGACATCATCAGGAATCACTCATACCACATCGCGATACTTTCAATAGTGTTACTGTATAAAATTGATTACGATTTCCATACATTTGATAATCCCCAACATTTCAACATGAACCAAGGTTCGGAACTACACTATACCATAGGTCCTACTTAGTCGAACAATATACGATTTTACCTCGAAACCAAACATTCCATCCGAATCAACTTCCTCCAAGAGATTGAGTCAAAACCAACTCATCTTCTATTACTACTCCAATAGCTGGGTAGCAAAAACTCACCCCTACAATCACTTAACCCCACCAAACAAACAACAACTTACGAGTTGTAAAACTTTCTGACAAGACAAAGCGGTTGATCCTTTCTCAAAGAAAGAGGCGAACAAGAACAAATTTCACAACACGGAAAATGTTCTTGTTCACAGTGAGCACGAGACCAAAAGAAATAATCTGTAACGAAGATCCGGGAAAACGAAAATTGAGTTCACCGTGGAGTGCACGCATCCTCGAAAGGAATAGCAAATAACCACCAACAAGAAGAATGACATTGCGATTGAAACTCGACAACTCTTGAGTGAAAAGAGCAAAAGTTTATGAACAATTCAAATAACCACAAGTTACAAAACTTGACTAAATTCTCAAATATTCATAATGCACTCTCTCCTTTAACATCTGTAATTAATTCTTTGACTAACATCACTTTGCCACAAAGAACAAGATAAGGTCTTTAGTCCAAACCACAAGGACTAATTAAGAACCAATAAAAATTCTTCCATACGTTATATTTATTGAATAGTTCAACTACACAAGAAACATGAGATCCAAATAATCTCACCACCAAACTCAAACATTTCCAATTACAGGATTTCGCGAAAAGCAAGTAGATTATTCTCCTCTTAAAGGAACCAACATAACTTCTTTGGTTGCAACCTCGTTGCCAACTCAAACCAAAGAGCCTTTAGAGTTAAACCACACAAATCTCTTAAGAAGCAACATGACAATCCAATACCTTAATTTATTTAAAATAATTTGATTTACTGATGATTTAAGAGCTCAAAGAAAATATCACGAAAGCTAAACTTGAAATATTCACATCGAACGATATCACCAAGGGCGATCAAATTACTATGGGTATTAACATCAATTTCACAACAACAATTAGAAAACACTTCAAAAGACCCACGTGAAAAGAATGAGTTGATTCTTTCTCGAAAGAAGAGACAAATGAAAACGATTTTCACCAACTAGAAAACTCATCCACCACTCGACTTGAACATGGGACCAAGAGAAGAAACCAATTAAGCAATGAACTCACGTAACATAAGTGGAGTCCACGGTTGAACGCATAAGCCTCACAAGAAGAGAATATCGAACCTTAACAGATAAGAACAAATAAGTATTCAAAATCGAAACACTTGCATCATCAAGAACCATTGCAACATTGTAACATATCGTTACTCGATAAACTTCATTTACCACATAAAGCTGAACCCCAAAAGATCATGAATACAAATTCGAAATTTGATCATTTAGGAAATATCACCATGGGTGATCAAATTACTACAGAATTAACCTCATTATCACATTTTTGACTATTTAATAACATCGACAACATACATAGTACCAAGAATCATCAAACTTTATTACTCCATCCTAAAACTTCCCAAAGGGAACACAAACCACAAGGTTGAAACAAATTTATCATAACAAGTTTATGCTAAGCAATAACAATATCACAAGGCACGCTAACAAAGACTACTTACGAAATTCATCTACTCAATTGTTGGTGTTGCTCAACACTTTCTTCAGCTCATTAACAAATGATGATTGTACTAACCACGCGTATACATACGGTACTAATTCTATTTGCAATCACATAACCATTTATAAACATAGATTCACATTTCACCTTTGTTCGAAATCATTTCAAAACATGATTAAAGATTCACTAACATAATTTCCTATAAACAAGGTTTCATGAGTCGATACACCAAAGACCCATCCGGTACTTTATACAAGTTTCAACAATTTTAGCATACTAGGAAATAGATAAATCTAGCTCTTATGTAAGATCTATAGGTTCGAATAGATATTGATGATCTTTATTTAACATACACCATGAATCAAATACAAGGACATATCAAATTAATCGGTTTCACTTCCATGGATGGTAGTTAAGAGTAATTGATTTGCACTATGCTAATAACCCAACTTGGTAACTCATATCATAACAATTTATTCGCTTAATCATAAATTCTCAATTTAAGCATGACAAGACATCACAAAAGGATTCTAACACCTTACTACAAAGAAAAGAGAGACTTCAAACCTCAACGCTCAAGTAATCCAAAGAAACACATAAAGCCAAAGCTTTCCCCAAGCAACCGAACTTACAAATGGAAAACTCTTCACTAATCAAGTTATCAAATGAATAAATGAGTCATTCTTTTTCAATGAGAAAGAAGGAGCAACCAAGAAAACATCAATCTTGCCAATTGACAACGATCATAAGTAGTAAAAGCAACTCAACAATAAAAGCAATAATTGTTTGAGAGAACCAAGAGGATCTATGGAAACCATAACTATCATGGACCACAAACCCTGAGAAATTCATCAACCACCACAGACAAGAATTGCCAAATTCGAAATGAAAGAAGAGAACAACTTTCTAAAGTAACTCATACTTAGTACACAAACGATGATACTCTGGGTAACTACTCCTCTAACCACGTCTCGCGAACGAGTGGTGTAACTCGTGAATCGGAGTAACAACCACGACCTCCACTTCTTATCATCCGTTAACAACACGCTTCACCAAAATACTCAATTATGAATATGCGGGATCATCTCACGACAATCAAAGTATTAGTTCATAGATAATGAATATCATAGTAGATCATAGATTAACAATAAGAAAGATAATACAAAAGCAACTCAACAATTGCTCAACGAATGAAACATAACAATAGAAATGCGGAAGCAATAGATTCCCAACCCCACCTCATCGTGTACAAGTGTGTCATTTTAATGTTCTTCTATTAACCACGGACCTAAAGCCCGCTCGATACCAACCGTAACACCGGCTATCCTAAGCCAAGATGTCACCTAAAACATCTAACATACATCCATAATGCGGAAGAACTTGAAACAAGTATATCAACTAAAGACAAAGATTAAGATAAACAGACATGGTGAAGGTATCCTTCCTTCACCTTCTAAGTTATTTAATCACGAACATCAATAAAGAAGGTTCACACGCAGTAATAAATCAACATCCAGTGGAGAAGGTATCCTTCCTTCTCCAATTATAATTTAATTGTTACAGTTCATCGTTAACGAATGAAATATGGAACTAAAATTTAGACTTGAACATGAATTTGATGTTGTGAACAAGTAGTGCGTGTCTACTCCTCCCAAGAGCCAACATCGGGGTTACCTAAAATAAACAAACAACGCAAGAGTGAGTCCATGACTCGGCAAGTACGATTATCAATAAGATAATCATTCAATATGAATAAGACAAACTCATCATCGAGTTCGATCACATCACAACCGATTACAAATGAAAACATGATATGAATGCTCAAAATCAAAGGAATGGACTGCACACATGCATATATCGCAGTATAGCGTGAAACACCCGTCGGTGTTCACTCAAGCCCGCATCTTAACAAAAATGCGGGATCCACTTCCCGTATGAAGAACGTTTCATACGGTGTCCAACATTGCCCATCTTGGAGTTAATGGGTCTTACATGCCCATTCCGAATTAATGGGTCTTTCAAATCCACTCCGTGGACGGACATGACAATGTCCAACACCGCCCACATTGGAATGGTGGGACTTGCAATCCACTTTCGTGGATGAAACATGCATAATGAATGCATAGAATGAAATACGAATATTGAAAGACATGATAACAAAACATGGATTCAACACATATGAAAGAACATAGACAATCCATCTTCTCTCGATCATACCAAATCACAGCATGACCATATAAACATTCATCAATCACAATCATTAAGGGTGGCAATGTACTTGCCTTCCACGATGCGACGCGTTAGTCGGCAAAGGTGATACTCTAAACCCGAGGCTTCACCTCCTAAACAAGTAAAATAATTTCAATAAGGACATAATATACCCAACACTACTAATCGATGCTAAACACTGCTTCCCTGATGACTCTAGTCATTAATACAAAACTTAAAATGAAATCAACAATTTCTGACATAACTTAATTCTGGACAGCAGCACGGTAATTGACATATCTATTGGTCTGGAACTCGGAATGAGGTGAGACCAATTTCCATGGATTCTTAACTGACATATCTACAATACTCTGGTTGGGCAAAAGTTCAGATTTTGCCTCTAATAAAATTTGGCCCACGGCTCAAATCTGTTGACTGAATTAATAGACAGAAATATCGGCTAAATTAAAATATCCATAACTTTTGTTGTACAACTCCAAATTGGACGTTCTTTAACAATCTGAAAAGGTTAAGAAATTATCTACAATAACCTATTTGCGCGACATTCATATATTGTCTTTAACAAAAAGTGGCACACGGGTCAAAATTAAAGATAGAAACTGACATACAAACTGGACAGACTGACATACAATCTGGACAGTCACAAAGAAAAGTGCATAACTTTTGATCTATAACTCCAAATGAAGTGTTCTTTATCAATCCTGAAAGCTAGTGATATCACCTTCAAAATTTGTTATGGGCAAGACCTCTGAATCACCCTCTAACTAGGCCATAAATCAACCTATACAGAGACTGCTAATTCTCGTCAGGATTCTGGACAGCAGATAGTAAATCTATCATAACTTTTGACTCGAAAGTCGGAATTCAGTGTTCTTGGCGGACACCGAAAGCTAAGATCAATATCTACAAAACTCTAGGAGATGGACAACCCAAATTCGGCCTCTAAGATCACGAAACAGGCCACGTAACATTCAGGACAGAACTGAAATTCTAACGGCAGCAATTCAATCCAATCAAACTAATCGACTCATCTCTGAAACAACCTAAACAGCGAGGAAATCGATCATTACCCTTGTAGAACCATCGGAGATCGCTGATCAAATCCACGAAGAAATTCTCCTTCAATCCTCTCTTCCTTCCTCTTCTTCTTCTTCCCACGGTCGCCACAAGCAGCAGGAAAGATGGCGCCGGGGAGAGGAGGAGCAGCATGCGGCGAGGCACTCGTAGCACGCCGCTATCAGAGCACGGGCTACTGTAGCACGGCGGCTACTGTAGCAAATGGGGCTAGGTTTGGTCCCCTCCTCCCCTTGCCTTCTAATGGGCTGCCGCCCACTCATGGGCCTTGGGCCACTATGGTGGCTCCTCTTCTCGAATATGGGTTGGCGGCCCATACTTCTCCTAAAATTCTGAATTTTAACTTATTTCCTCTCTAATCTTACAGCATTCGATATCGAATAATCGGGTATTACAAATGCACTCCTCGAGTACGGCAGTCGGATGAGGTCCCCGCGACGCCATCCGAACTGTCGACCTCTCCTTCATCCCGTGCATTTCTTGTAGGGCATTTTTTGAAGGTATGATCAGACTCGCTGCAAATTGAGCACTTCTTCATATAACGCCTGGCTTCTGCTTCGTCCATGTTATTCCCAATATGTCGTACCTGCCACCGGCCAACCTTTACCTTCAGCCAAGCCATGTCCACGGCCCAGGATCAGTTGCTCCCAGGTAAGATGGCTAGTGAAATGGCCAACTACACCGTAACCACATCTAGATTTGCATCACCTCTTCCTTTGTGGAATATTCAGAAAGGTAGTACTGGCCGGGATCGATGCTGAGCCACCGTCGAACATGCGGCCATGACATATGAGCATGACCTATGCAGAGGAAGAAGCTTGTTGTAAGTGCATATGCAACTAGAGCGGCATAGCGTGCACTCGTGGATGATCCTCTTGTGGTTCGTTCCACAACATCCTTTCTCCCTACACAGTATCTCAAAGCAAAGCTCCCTTGTGCCCATCTTGAATCACTACAACATGAACACCTCTTTAGCAACGCATATATGCGTTGGTAGAAGTCTAAATAAATGTTGTTAGGGTCTATACCAACGCATTTAGTATGCGTTGCCGTTGAGGCTGTTGCCAATGTCTGTGACAACAGATATACAAGTGTTGGTAACATGTAAATAAAAGCATTGTAAAGTTGCAACACATATTTTGATATAGTGGTAACATATATATATATATATATATATATATATATATATATATATATATATGTTGGCATTAGACACTAGCAAATCACTTCCAGGATTGTCTACAGTGCATCTAATTATTGCAAAAGATGTCCTTTTCTTGTCCAGGTTGGGCTTATCAATTAGGGCCCATGGGGTTAAACAAAACACACTTATAAAGTGTATAACAAAATTATTTCATTGACATCAACAAAAAATTGTTTCATTACAAGGAATTTTCAACTGGCTTCACAAGTCTAGACTCGAGGCATACACAGTTGGTAATAACATAATATGCTCTAAAACATAAATGTAAGTACATGTCTATACTTTTAGTGGAAAGTCTTCATTCTCTATGCCCCATGGTTCTATAAAAAAAATCTCCATTCCCAACATTCTCCATTCTACACACAAGTTTACTGAACAGTCTAAACCATCAACTATACCTTCTCAATCTGAAAAGAGAAATAAAGTGAAGAGCATTTTATTAAAGGTAAAAGAAATTAACATCAAAAATTTATAATGAGTAGAGATGATATGGAGAAAATACCTCTATGTTCCTTAGTGGCCTTGAGGAAGAATCCTCACAAATCCCACACCGATTCAGGGAACTTATGATTAAACAATCAAATAGCATGAAAATCATCAACATAACCAAATATAGTCAATAGATTAAAGTAATTATATTATCTGGAATAAATGTAAATTAATAATTTAACACGCAATATTCCAGACCACAGCAGCGATCCTTAACCTATCTGGTTGTAACACTGTAACATCCCCATTTCTCAACTTATGTTTTAGATGTAAGAAAATATGTAGAAATTAAAAACTTTTCTTGCATCTTGAAGTTTTTCAGTAATTCTTGTAAAGGAATTGTGGGAAATAAAAACCCAAACCTCCAAATTGACTAAAGTCATGACCTTTCTTTTCCAACCCTTGTCAAATCTGGTGATCATCCACTGGAAATAATTCTTCTTGGTTTTAAGGATGTGTGTGACCCCTCTAAAAAATTTCACAATTTTTAGAAATTGTTTGAAGAGCTTAAAAGGCAGTCAAACCAGTTGGACCTTTGGTCAAACCCTAGACCAGCACCTTAAGAAATTTTTGGAGGAAAATGTGTTGCATAAAAACCTTTGGAAATTTTACACATGGTCAGTCCTAGAGTCAACACTCTCCTATAAAAATTTCAAAAATTTTAGAGTTAGTTTGCTACCTCTAAAAATCTCTTAAAGTTTTAGCTCAAAATTCAACCCTAAGTCAAGATCCTGTTTGGGCTCAAGTCGAACTCGAGCCCAAACCACTGCCTTGGTTGGACTCAACCATCTTAGTGCACCAGTCTAGCCCCTCAAACGCGCCACTCATGGTCAGCCATTGGATCTCCATCGGGCAGCCCACTTTTGTTTGGACCTCCTCTCGTTCAAACCACCCTTGGTCACGACCACCTCGTGTCCTTTTTGCAAGGAACACCCTCTCGGACCTCCTCAAAATACCTCCTCCGAGACCGCCCTTGGACCACCTTGGCGATTTTGCAAAGACCACCCCATTGGTCTTTTGCAAAGACAACCCTCCAGACCACCCTTCGTCATGTGTGCGTTGCGCCTGGGTGATCATGGGCCGTCCATGTCTTGATCTGTGCCTCAGAACTCCTTGAATATTAGGACCTCCGAACCTCACTTTGAATCTGGGCCCTCCGTTTCCTATCCAACCACCCAGACCTCCTGACTCAAATCTAAGTCTACGCCAACCGTTATGTTCTTTGGACCAGTCCTTCTCGGGTTCTTTCACCAACTGGTGGGACCTCTGAGCCTGGTCATCATCATTTTCGTGCACGTGCGAGTGTGCCAGAGCCATGGCAGTGTGGAGCAACGCCTTGTCGTTTCTTGTCCTTGTCAACGGGTCTTTACTGCCAACCTTAAATGCGTGCCAGTGACTTTGCCCTAAAAAGTCCTGGTCTCCAACTACTCCCGTCACTCAAATCTGTCCGGAGCAGTACCCTAGCTCAGTGCACCGTGGAACACTGCTCTTGCTTGACCCCTGCTCCCTCAGCTATAAAAGGGCCTTGAGCTCCTCCTTAGCCTCTTTTAGACACCACCTTGCAACCTAGCTCCCTCTCTGAGTTCTTGTGCTCAAAACACCCGAGAGTCTTAGCCGTCATTGCTGGACCTTGGAGCTCCTCGGTGACCTCAGGGCTCCAGTGGTTCAATTGCAACTCTTGGCGTGCCCTTTTGTTCTCCTGACCACCTTGAGCATTTCCTCTAACTTATTTTGTTTGACTTCACAGAGGTGTCAAATTGGGGACTTGCTCTTTATTGGCCGGATTTGCCCCTTCTTCCTTAGCGCCGGCCAGCTCTTTCTTCACCGAAGCATCTCCGACCACCTCTGGACCTCCTTCGTCCTCAACTAACACTTTTTTTAGTACCTTAGTGCTTGAGCTCCTGCTCTGTTGGGCTACTTTAGTTTTGCGTTTTGCCGTGTTTGTCGCTAGTGGTTATCTCCGGCTAGCCACCGGTAGATAGCATTTTAGCCTTGATTTTTGGTAGTTCTAGGTTCACCTCGCTATTTAGGACTTGTCCCTGTCCTTGGCTTCCACCGTTGTGACCGGAGTCGCTGGCGGTGAGCTCAAACGCAAACTCGGATTTTTGTTGTGCCTTACACGGACAATCACTGTAGCTTGATGATTAGCATTTAATTTGTCCTGGCCTAATCATTAGCTTTAACTGCAGTTCTTGTCAGTTGAATGCATGTGGCGCTAAGTTTGGGACCTCCAGTCTATGACAAGTGGGTCCGTCACTTAAGCGTCCCCCGAGCACCTTTGCACTTGGCTTTGGGTTTGGTCGCTGTCATGTGTTCCTTGTTCTCCTATTGTCGTACGCTAGACCACTCCTTGACAACCTTTAGGACCTCTTAAATAAGATCTTAGCCGTTAAAGATCTCTTTAGGTTTAATCTGGATCGTTAGGATCACCCTCTGAGTTTCCGCAAAAAGACCTCCTGCAGTCATTGTTGCAAAAACCACCCTCTCGACCGCCCTTGGGGTCCTCTTTACAAAAGACCACCCTTTGGTCTTTTGTAAAGAAAACCTCAGGACCTCCCTCCTCACAGGTCTTAGCCTTTAGGACCACCTTAGGTTAGATCTTGGCCGTCCAGGACCTCCTCTTATAGATCTTGGCCGTCCAGGACCTTCCCCTTGTTAGAACCTAACCTTTAGGACCTCCCCCTAGGTAGATCAGAGTCGTCGAGAACCTCTTGAAAATCTGAATCGTTCAGGACCTCCCCTCTTTTAGATCTCAACCGTGAGGACCTCCATCTGGAGATCTAAACCGTTAGGATCTCCCCTGTGAGAATCTTAGCCGTCCAGACCTCCCTCAGTAGACCTTCACCTTTAGGACCTCCTTGTTAGATCTGGACTGTCAAGTCTTGATCTAACGGTTAAGACCTCCTCTGGGCGTGTTGAAGTCTTTTCGTAGGGGTGCTTGTGTGTATTGCGCGCCCATGCTCGTGAGCCATGCGATTTCAGATCAACGGCCCAAGACCTCCCCAGATTGAGTTGGTTTTCAAGAAAAAGGCCTGAAAGCTTTTATTTGTAAACTATTAATTGCTTTGAACTTAAAAAATGCATAACTTTCTCTCTGTAACTTCAAATTTAGCAAAATTAAATTTGTTAGGTTCCTCTATTAATAGGCTTTAGTGTAGAATAGGTTTTAATGTGGTCTTTATCTCTGAAATTAATTATGCCCTAGTTCATAACTTAGAAAAATTATAATAAATTCATTTCAACTCCAAATGAAGCAAACTCAATTTTGCTAGCCTTAGGATGTCCATACCGCCTACCATAAAAATTTCTGGTTCAGAAACTTTCTAGAAAATTTTTCCATGAACAAGAGTGATAGCAATTAAAATTGAATTTTCCAGCAGATTAACTTAATTAGGCTATAACTTTTGCATACTTAATCCAAATCAAATTATTCTTGTTGCTAAATTTATATAAAATCATGCTCTACCTGCGGTGTAAATTTCATGGATTTTTAATGACTTTGGATTTTGAGTCTTTTCGGTATTCTTCGTTTTTATTGGATTTTCTCATTCTTGCGATAGGTTCCGAAGAAATTATTGATTGCGAGAGCGACCCTCTGCAGCAAACCAGTGATCTTCAACAAGACAAGTAGATGTAACATCATTTGATCATACTGCTCCTATTACTTTTAAAGTCTAATTTCTTGTTTGCAAACACTAAGTATGCATGCTTCTTGTGTCAAAGTTAATTTTTATCGATTAGAGGTAGTTAATCCTATTGCATAGTTTCCTTGAAATTGTTCACCCCTACCACTGACCTAGGTTATTATTCTCACTAGTCAATTAGAGCCCGGTGAATGATTTATGATCTTTTATTATCTTTACGATATGATGCTTAGCAATGCTTAGTTACCAGTAGAATTGGACGGTTATCGACTTAGTCGATGACCTTGATCACACAAAAACTTGTTCTTACTTATGATTCAGCACCTTGTGCTTTGTTATTTGTGAAAACCAAAACTGAAAATAAAATATTTTAGACTTGGGTACATTGGTATGATGGTGTGATCTTAAGGTGTGATTGGAATGGTGCTTAGGTCATCATGGACCGAGTTACTTGTGTCACTAAGCCAAGCGATATTTGCATGCTAACCACACTAGAGATATATGAGACCTCTCTTGACTTAGTACTTTGGGAGGTGTTAATTAATGAGTCGCTGGTGGTAGTTGTTAGGTGTTTTTTATGGGATGAGAGGGATGGGGATCCTGTTAGGTTCTCCATACCCAAGACAACCGCAGTTGCTTCGGCTGGGCCAGTGTTCCAACTCAACGTATGGGTCCTTGTGATCTTTGTCGCCGGCAGGTCACTTAGGGTCAACCCCTATACGTGCGACTCTTAATTAATGCAATCCATTGAAAATGTCTCGTAGGACTTAGCCGTGCCGGCATACCAAAGGAAGTGTGCTTAATAGCTTGGCAAAAAGGCGGTCTGAAGTGTGGGTACATTGGTACACCGTTGTAGGGTTTGATCTATTTGAATAGACTCGTCCTAGGTTATGGACATGCTTGGTAAGGTCATGCAAGAACTAGACTACAATCTTTTTAATTAAAACTTGATGTGGGTGGTTCGAATGGGTAATTCGTGCTATTGTTGTGGTGACTATTGGGTTAGTCACTTCCAGGATGTCTTTATGTTACTACTTATTGTCTCGCTGTTATTTGAACAAATAAAATTTCGAATTGCTAAAACTGCCTTCAATCTATTATCTATTGCAAATAAAATTTGTTTTATACTGAAAATTAACCTTTAGCCTTCTCCTTTGATTAAAGCCTGCATGTAGTAGTATCTAGGTTTGTTCCTCGTAAGTCTTGCAGTACATTTTTGTACTCATTTGCATTGCTTATTTGTTGCAGAGGAGGTTGATCCCCAAGGGATCGACTTTTGTGAGTTTTGGTGCGGTGTGGAGGACTAGCTTGGCGGCCCAGTCGGATTGCCTTGTGGGTGTGAGGCAAACCGGTTGGCTTTTATTTATAGCCATCTTATGGCATTTTGCTTCCGCTGTTGATTAATTCTTTTAACTGGTATTGGGCCGGTTGGCCTCTCTTTTGTAATAACTTTACTATATGTCTTTTGCTTGTAAAGTTCAAGCTTTGGTTCTGTGTGTTGTATGGAATTGATGCAATGTTTTGTAAAAGGGTGTGTATACTGCAATTCTAGGAAGTGTACATTTTTCCGAGGCACGGCATATTTTGTTTGTGATGCTAGAGTCAATGGAAGACTAAGCATTATAAGCTAAATACACTGGGGTCTCACAAAGCTTGGTATCAGAGCCATACCAACCGTAGAAACCCCTAGCTTGGTCGTTTTTAGGAGGTTTTGAAAAACTTAGTTTCAAAACTATCAAATGAATTTGAAAACTTAAGTAAGTTCTCAGATTTTATTCCTTACATACCTTAGTTTGCTCATCTTACCCCGTTCTCACTAAGTTTGAAAAGTTGTTTTCCTCTCCTTCTTTCAAAAGATAGTTGTTGTCGATTAATTATGGTTTTGGGAGAACAATGAGAGTTGTAAATTTGAGTTTTTGGCTACCTTAGGTGAAGAATAGAAGTGCTTGGAGCTGGACTCAAAATCTGGACAACAAGCGTGAAATCTGGACAGCAAGCTGCTAGTTAGTAAATAAGGTAGAGAATGAGAGGATAATTCAATTAAAACTTGTGGGGATAAAAAGGGTAAGAAGTGAAATCAGTTGTCTAAGTATCCAACACCCCTATTAGTGATTTTACCCTACTATTTAGTCATGTTAGGACTTGAGTTACATGCTGAAATTTATCTTCCTAACTGATTGCTCGTTTTTCAATACGAGTTAGTCATATCGGGAAGTTGATCTTGTGTCTTAGGGATTTTGTGCTGATTTTGTGCTTGTTTTTCCAACCTTTAGAGTCCATGTTTTAGTTATGCTATTTGTTTTTCCTTACCTCCAGTTTTTGGGCTTTGTTGCTAACTCAGTTTTGTGGAACAGGATGGCTGGGAGGACTTGCAACAGTCAGGGTCAGTCGGCTTGTTCGGATGAGGAGCTCCCGCCTCCTCCAACCATGGCCGAAGTTCTTCTTCAGATTGAGCACAACAGGATGGACCAAACGAGGATTTTAGAGTCCATTGCGCGCAACACCTCCACTCTATCTGGCGCCTTCGGATCAGGGGAGGAGGTGGACATCAGCCGCGTAGGGGACTCTCGGAGTTCCTTCGCACTCAGTTGCCCACTTTCTCTCGATCAGAGGACCCGCTGGACGTAGACGACTTGTTGCGTCTGGTTGAGCGAAAGCTCAACGTTGCTCAGTGCCAGGATCACGAGAAGGCACTTTTTGCGTCACATGAGCTAGAGGGTGCAGCACTCTCTTGGTGGGAGAACTTTCTCGCCATGCAGCCCTTCGGCCACGTCATCTCTTGGGATGAGTTTTGTACTGCTTTTCGTTGGGCTCACATCCCTGTCGGCTTGATGAAGCTCAAGAAGAAGGAGTTTATTACGCTCAAGCAAGGGCACCGATCGGTGAAGGAGTATTTATACGAGTTTAACCACTTGGCTCGTTATGCTCTAGGAGAGGTGGCCACTGATGAGGCCAAGCAGGAGAAGTTCATGGATGGTTTGTCCGAGGAGCTGTAGGACAAGCTATCTATTATGGACTTCCCCAATTTCTAGGCCTTGGTCGACAAGGCCGTCGTCGCTGAGCACAAGGCGAGAGAGCCGGCGGAGTCCAGCAAGCGCAAGTGGGAGGCCTAGAAGTCCGCAAGGGCCAATCTTCTTCGTCCTCGCATCGGGCAAGCCCCGGTGTTCTGTTCGCAGGCTTCAGCACCTCCGAGGCCTTCAGCACCCGCACCTCGCCCTCCGTAGGCCGTGTTTCAGGCACGTGCGCTCCTCGCTTGATTAGCCTAACCGATTGCTCGTTCCTTCAACCAGAAACTGTCCAATTTATTGCAACTAGAAACTAATACAATCAGCTAGAAATAATTAAGAAGACTGAAACTAAAAGTTCAAGAAACTATTACGATCAGCTAGAAGCAATGAAGACTGAAAGTTCAACATTAACTCCAACTAATCAGTATTCCTACATACACTAGTATAGTGCCCGTGCTAACGCCACGGTTTCATTTCAGAGATGCACATGAAAACAACCAAACGACGACATTTTTTCATAGTTTAAGTCTCATGCAATTGTATATGACCATGTATATAATCCGGAAAATACTCATGCATAACAAGGCATAATAAAGTCATGTCTCGCATACTACAAATAATAGTATAGTGCTCGTGCTAACGCCACGGCTTCATTTCAGGGATGCACATGAAACTCGTGCTAACGCCACAGCTTCATTTCAGGGATGCGCATGAAAACAACCAAACGATAATATTTTTCCATAGTTTAAGTCTCACGCAATTGTATATGACCATGTATATAATCCGGAAAACACTTATGCATAACAAGGCATAATAAAGTCATGTCTCGCATACTACAAATAATTCATGAATTGCTTAAGTAGATCTTGGAGTTCTCCAGGGACAATATCTGTACATTCATTTGCACTGCTCTTCAAAATGTCCGCCAAGAATTCCGTCCTTAGTGAATGTGATATCTGTGGATGGCAGATAATAAGTTAACTTATTAATTTGCTATGTAGTCTACAAAATATACATAGAGAATATATATGCTCACAGTGTTGATAAACGACAATCTTTCGCCATTCCACGACTTTAGGAAGTTGTATACAAGGAAGCCTACCAATTTCCTGGAGAAGAAGAGCAAGTGTTTATTTGTTGTAGATAAATCAAATGACTATTTGATAAGAAAGATGAAACATATTATATGTTTTTACCAGTCTCCAGTTTTTGGAACCCCTTTTTTGAATTCACGACGCCAGCCATAAATATTGTCGTTCCATGCAGGATTCGCCAATTTCATGGCGAGATTGAAATGATTGAAAATATTATGTAATGTAGTTATATATGGCATACTTGGATCATTACCCATGCACCACAGATACCACAGATTTGGAGAATGCGAATCCATAATGTAGACAATTTTGTTACCCCTGTCTATTATGAATAAAGTGTAGAACCTATCTCGATAATATGGCAATAGAACTCGTAAACAAACACCTGCACTATAAGTGCAAAATAAAATATGTTTTTAAAGGAGTTTACAGAACATATCTTACAGTGCTGCAATCTTTAATATCGTACTCCATGTCAGGCCAGCATTCAAGCAATTTTGCTAGTTCTTTGTAGTCTATCTTGTCACAACATCGTGGATCTCGTCCAAACTGAGTTATGGCCTGTTGATTTTTGCAAAAAATTATAATTATTTGATTAATTATACAATTATATACACAAGAAGGGAATAATTATATCAACTTACACGTAACTTGAGGTCCATGAAGTGGTATTTGTCTTCTATAAACAACTTTGGCTATGTTGCACGCAACCGTCCGAATGTACCATGTTGAAGCAATCATGATCCATGGGTTTGTTTGCATCTAAAATATCTCTAATTGTTCGAGACTTATAGAGATTGGGTATGGTCCGTGCTTTGGACCCATTCTTTGCTAAAAAAACAAGGACCATGAACGTATTAGTTGATCACATCTTTTAGTATTATTATTAGTAGTAGTATATTATGCCATTAATATGAAAAAATACTTACTCTAAACACTCCATATCGTCTATCGACCATATGTATGTGCTCACCCGATGCAATGATTCCTTTCGTCCCGTGAATATTCGCGGAGGGTTTAGGCGCTTGATCGTAGTATCGATAAGTTCAACATCACTTGACCGTCTTCGTCATCATTTGGCCGCTCAAGTTCTTGATATCCGTTCTTTATGTTTAATCTCAATCCCACAACATAGCGGTAGCTTAAACTCAAATTATTTATATCAACTCGTAAAGTAGTATAAGTTATTATAAAATTTATAATATGTTCGGATGATATATAGCGGTATGCAAGTCCACTATGAATCACTGTGTTACTTTATCGAGAGGAAGATCCAATCAATATTCCATGAAGTTTACCATCCACGCATCGCATGATGTCCTCGTACATTAATAATTAAAAATCTCACAGAGTTGCTAAGTATGTAAAATCAAACATAATCAGTTTTGTAAAATACAAGTCGCATGACATGTACCCATCTGTTTGCATTCGCTCTTGGATCTTCTCAATAAGAGGCCATGTTGAAACATCTAGGTTCTTCCACTTGACTCGGTTAAGCTCTTTATTATGTTCCAATACAAATTTAATCTGTCTTTCTAGTCCTTTTACCTGTTGTGATAATTATGTATCATTTCAGGATTAATAATAAGTTAATAAGAAAATATGTCAAAAAAGGCATAATTACTCACTGTAGTTTTGAGGTCTGTACGGTCCCATAGTTCTAGTCCCATTGAATCGAGTACATGTACCTCAAATATTTTAGCATTTACAACTGCCAGGTACCAGTGGCATTTTTTTATGTTAATTGGAAGGAAAACCTGCAACAAACATTGACATTTTTGAAGTACCATCAATATATATCCGCTATAAAGGAACAGTCGAAATACTTAATAAATAGCAGATTTAAGTTTCACCATGTCAGCTTGTAAATAGTTCTCCACCCTTTCCTTAATGGTGTCTGTCTTATAACTTAATGCCACCTTAGGGTCACCATCACGTTTAAGCGCATCGCAAATAAATGTATTCTCCAAAAAGACCTTTCCACCTTCTCTATGAAGTAGATGCTCTCCACCCCCGACATAGTGAATATATGCACTTAACACCTGTATAAGAAAAGAATATAGTAAGTAGATCATATAGGCAGGTTTAAATATCAATAATTTAAAGTATACACATGTACTTACTTCGCCATCCAATTGCATGTTATCATGAAACATACATTCCATATCTTTTCTGTTTAGCCATGCACTGTTGATGTTTACCAGAACTCTTTTCTGGTGCTGATTTCAGGTATTCAATAATATCAGCATCTTCTTTGGTGCACATGTAATCTACAGCAAGTATTATAGTTTTCATATAAATAACTGAGCAAAACAAAGAGAGGCAATAAAGTAAGAGAAGAAGCACTAATTACCCTGGGGCTCAACTTGAGCTATGTGTGATTTCTTTGGTTTGTTATGTTGTGATATTCTAATCAGTGTCTCCAAATCATTTTCTTGGTTATGGCTTGATGGGTTACCAATTTGTTCCAACATATGTACATCGGAGCATATATCAGTTGATTCATTCTCAACCTCCAAATAGTCCATCGCTGTCACATTCAGATGCATGAGAGGGAAACATAAGTTTATTATCCTCCCCTCTATAATTTATTGACAAAAACATTAACAAGCTCTTGTGCAACTTGATCTCAGAATCATTTTATGAAACATGAGTTTTGTTCTTGACACTATGATAGTTTGTAATATTGATAACAATGCTTACCCTTTTGTTGTATGACATCGCCTTCTGGCCGCGCTGAATCAATCGAAATGCGATGCCTCGCCACAACTTCGAGCAAAGGATCTTCAGAATTGATAACACTAACCTTTCCTTCCTCCCCTTCTACTTCGAGCAAAGGATCTTCAGAATTGACAACACTGACCTTTCCTTCCTCCCCTTCTATTTCCATGGTGATTTGAGTTCTGAGTGTACAAACAATTTTTGCTATATATAAAACCGCGTAGAATCTCAATGGTCGACCTTGGGAGATGAGGCGTCACCTTTGCACTCTTGATGGCGCTGGCTCGAGTTCACGCCATTAATGGTCACGGAGTAGAGGAGTTCGTTTGGAGGTGGATGGATATAAAGTAGTAATCGCCTATATATAAAACCGCGTAGAATCTTAATGGTCGACCTTGGAAGATGAAATTTAGTATCTGGTGCCTTTATAGAGGTGATGATTAGAAGTTTAACCAACTGAAATTCAAAGAAAGCTCAACTCATTAACTTCAACTTTAGAGCAGCATGTAGCTAATTTTTTCCGACATCGAAACCGATCACTTAATATGAAGTTGGCAATAGCTTCAAAGAAGAACAGAGGAAAAAGCGAAGCAAAAATATACTTACACGTAAGCACTATTAATAGAGAAATAGCATTGAAAGGGCTCACCGCTTTGCTCGATCATACAAAACCAACACTCAAATCTCTTGTCGCACGATCTACTCATCCTAATGTAAGTGGAGTGCGCTCGATTATCACTCATCGAATGATCGCCCTAGGCACGTAACCACAAACATTAGCAAATGGTTGAATAGGCTCTAAGAGAGTAGAGGGTCGGCTCTAATTTGATACCCACAATGCCTCAATGCTCAAAGGTGTGCTTTTGGAAAAGGTTGATCATCATCACCCCTCATCAAGATTCCGCTCATTAGTTCCAGAAATGGGTCCGTGTCCTTTGCACATCGATGTGGCACCTCAAATGCTTGAAGGCATGCATGCTTATGTGATCACCATTCATGCTTATATGATGTGATCACTGCCGACCCTTCCAGAGATATTCCGCTTACAATCTTTTTCCTTCACGGTGACTTGCGCTCAAACAGCCATTTTTTGAGTAAACCGCAATCTCCCAGTCTTTTACCCGAGTTCCGAAACTTCAGTCTAAGCAACATCTTGTCAATTTTATTCCAAAGAGGTCTAGACGATCGATGTGGTGCGCCATCGACCACCTCGTGGGGAGGGCAACGAATTCAATGGCACAGCTCTCCTCCTCCACCCACACGCGGTGGCCTCCCACTTAAAGTAAGATTTGGATTTGATTGCTCACAAAGAAAGACAGAACAAAGCGGATCAAAGTGAAATCGATCCAAGCAAGCTAGATATCCACTCCAAACTAATCCAACAGAGGGGAGAGAAGAGTTTGATGTGGTGTACTTCAGAGCCGAGGGCTATCATCACTAAGTCAACCCATTAACTTCACTCGAAGCAAGATGTAGCTGATTTTCCCACATTGAAACAAATAATTTGGTTATAAAATTGGTAGTAACTTCAAAGATGAAAAGAGAAGAAAAACAATGCAATGTGTACAAGCATAAAGCTAGTGAAATTGCATTGAGAGGGCCTGGCCACCTTTACTTGATCATCAAACCCAACGCTCACATCTCTTGCTGCACAATCTACCTATCATAACATAAGTGGAGTCATGCGTGGTTATCACTCATAAGAATGACCGTCCGAGGCGCAGAACCACCAACATTAGAGAGTGATTGAACAGATCGCAAGAGAGGTGAGGTTGGGCTCATTTTATTCCCACAGCTACCTTGATTGCTCAAAGGCATGCTTATTTCACCACGGTTCATCATCATCGCCCGATGGTCGCTCGAATGTTTGAAGGCATGCCCATGTGATCAACATGCTTACATGATGGCCATCGCCCACAATTACTCATCCCAGTTGTTGCCAAAAACAATATCCAACATAGAGAGAGAGAGAGAGAGAGAGAGAGCACTGAGAACGAGTAAAGCTTGTGGCAAAATAGCCAAATCAAAACTTTGCAGCCAAAAGGCCATTTATCACGGTAGAAGCTCGATATCGCTTGACAACCAAACCTCGATTCGAAACCGCACTGACGCCACCACCCTACTGTTCCAGGCCCGCCGCTGCTGCAAATGCGGCGAAGAGCATCCGTGCAACATGAGCGCGCGGTGGAGGCACCCAAAAGTCCATCTCGACGGCATAGAGCTAATTTTCCCACATCTAAACCGATTACTCGAATATATAGTTGTCAATAGCCTCAAAAATGAGCAGAGAAGAAAATTGATGTAAAATATACCTACGAGAAACACTATTCACAATGAAATGTAGCATTAGGAGGGCTTAGCTTCACCTTTACTCGATCATACAAACCCAACCATCACAACTCTTGCCGCAATCTACTCATCCTAATGTAAGTGGAGTCAGGCCGGTTATCACTCATCGAATGACCGCCCTAGGCACGTAACCACCAACATTAATGAATGACCAAATAGGCTCCAAGAGCGGCGGCGGCGGCGGCGGCCAAGGGCGGCGCTGGTTGGGCGGTGGCGGCGCCCGAGATTGTGGGTGGGGAGACGGAGGAGGAGTCGAGGAGTTGGGTAGAGGAGGAGTCGAGGAGTTGGGTAGAGGATGGGTGGGGGAGAGACGGAGGAGGAGTCGAGGAGTTGGGTAGAGGAGGAGTCGAGGAGTTGGGTAGAGGAAGAGGCCATGATTGATGAGGTTTGATCCAAAGAATCTGGACTGTTGGATTTGAGTGAGTAAGAGGAAGGAGAGGTTAGAGTTGATCTGGTGCGTTTGTTTCAAAGGTGTGTTTTATCTGGGTGTAGTTTTTTTGGTGCATGTAGGAGAACTCATGACTGCGTGGGTGAGAGGTTGGTGTAGCTGTAGGGAAATTTAGTACTGGTGCCTTTATAGTAAGAGATAAGAAATCACTCGGTCAACCAATAATTCCTGGTCTAGGCTGAAAAATCAAAAGCTTCAATAATTCAATGTTAGGGCATTATCCTGGAAATCTTGTTCAACACTTGACAGTTTAGAATACAACCACACATCAAATATTTCCATCATGGGTGCACTGTACAATATAAAAGAGCTACCTTTGAACCCTGACAAATCATATACAAGAAAGAGAATGAATAGCGGAAATATTGCCATGCTGAAAGCCTGAAACAAATAGAAGAGGATATATGTTAGTTCAAGATAGGAACATAACATTATTTCTTCAAACCAAGAATAGGAGGACATGCACAAGTGAAAATTATATTTGGAGGCATGAGAACAGTGGTGACCTTTATATCTACATCACTAACCATCTGCAGTAAGCTTCTCACCCAACTTCTTAACCTGTCAGTTTACAAATCCATTTATTGTGTTTAAGTAGAAGCATACTCCTCTGCTGCCTCTCGCCGTCCTACTCATGCCATTCGCAAGTGCCTCCCACTAGTGGCCGGAGCCCTCCACGGCTCCACATCCCTTCGCCGCTCCCACGGCCCCACCGCGCCCTTGCGCCGCACCACCTCCGAAAAGATCCAATCATACCTGCCATAAAAACACGTTAATATGATTTCCCAAATATCTCTACTTGGAATAGTGAAATAACAAGTGAGGAAAAGGTAAGCATGGGAGAACAAGTGTTTGTTATTCAAGTTCAAGATATAACAAAGGGAGCATTCTTTGTTAAGAATCAGTAGAAGAAAATAACACGACCAGGATGCAATTGATGCCCTAAGATCCACAATTGGCAGTAAAATTGGGATCGGACGTGTGAATCGTAAACCAAACGTCGCCATGGTGAGGTCAAGAAATGCGCGTACCTCGTCAGGGAGATCAAAGGAGTTGAGGTGGACGATGGAGCTGTCGTAAGCGACTTCATGGATAATGAAGTCGGAGTAGCAGTGCTTGAGGACGCCGTGGAAAGTCGGGGATGGAGAAGGCGAAATAGGAGATGCGGCGCCGAGGAGGACGATGCGGCGTGGATGGGAGGGAGGGACCGGCACGGAGGCGAGGGACGAGTGAGGCAGGTGAGGGGCAAGGGGGTCACAGTGGTGGGCGAGGGGCAGGCAGTGGTGGGCGAGGATGGCACGGAGGCAGATGAGTGGTGATGGGTGATGGAGGCGAAGGATGCGAGCGAGGGGCATAGCGCGGAGTTTCAAGGGCGGCTCGGGGGAGATGGGTGAGGGGCGAGGGATGTGAGCGAGGATGAGGGCGGGTCAGCGGCGAGCGAGGGCGTTGCGACGGTGGGTGAGGGTGGTGCGGTGGTGACAAGTGGGGAGCGGTGTGGATTTGGGGGGAAGGTACAGGGCGGCGGAAGGGGACTTTTTTGGAGGAAGACGAAGCGGAAGGGACTAAGGGAGGAAGGAGTCAGAATAAGATGGGTTTAGATGGGAGTAGACGAACAGTTTTATTTGGATGTGGGCTGAACAGGCTTCATGCGTGGTCAATAAGTTGACCCTGCAATGCATGTGCTTTCTGTTGCGCATTATTAATTTGTTGTTGTCTACATGTTCTTATTGTAGTGAATGCCTGGTGCATCTCATCCTTCTTTCTCTTCTCCTCCATGTACTTGGTGATCATTGCTGAGTACAGTACTATGTCATTTACCATAGAGAGCGACACGTTGTTACTTCATTCAACAAAGTACTTTATGGTCCCGCGCAGAATTGTCTGCACAATAGCAACCAAAGGGAGGCACCTAATGCCACGCAGGACTCAATTGTGCATCTCGGCTATATTTATTGTCATAACAACATACCAAGCACCATCCTTGTCATGTAGCAATGACCACTTCACCTTAGGCTCGTTCTCAATCCAGTTCAAGAAGCATTTCACCGCCCCCGCCTTCCTCGTCACACTAGGACTTTCTACGGCAACTTTGGCAATGCCTCGTGAATATTGTTAGTGCTACATACAGGATTTTACAGCCACCTCCGCTCTATGCGCCCCGTCCACTCATCTAGGAATTTCCAAAGTGCATCGAACTTTCTCTGCTTCTGCTCGTTGCATAGCCACTTGAATAGGTTCAACAAGTTCTTATTGTGGAATTGCTTAGTAGTTCGCACGCAAGTGCCTCATACACCACCGCTTGCAGATCCACCCCTAGAAGTGGATTATTTTTCGCTTATTGTAGCTGAGTTATTGCACTCAATAGGCCCGCATATCGATCATATATGATGCATACGTTTGGACGACCTTATACAATAGAAATCTTCACATTCCCTAGAAATCACAACGAACTATCTGTGTTCTCGCTTTCAACGAACATAAAGGCCATGGGAATAACCTGATTTTTCCTATCCATCGCAATTGAAGTAAGTATCTTCCCTCTATACCTCCTAGTCAGGAACATGCCATCCACGCACAGGATCAGATGGCAATACCGGAATGCATTGATGCTTGCACCAAAGGCGAAGAATGCTTGCTTCAATACCATCTTGTCACCTATCATGATGTGTCCCTTCTGAAGGTCGACATGAGTGCCAGGAATCCTATCCTGTATGACTCAGAGCTACCCAAGCAGGTTATGGTAGGAGTCCTCGAACGCACTGAACCTTGATTCCAATGCCTTCTACTTTGCCCTCCACGCCTTAGCATATCTGATTGTGTACTAGAACCTTGCCATTATTGTCTGAATGATGGATCGTGGCTCGAAATCCAAATTATCCATGATCTCGCTGTACATGATGTTCGCGATGAAACTTGATGACAGGTTCTTGTGGGACTATATTGATACAGCGATGACACATGTGTGAGGGAATACTATATAGCATTTCTAGTAGGTGTCCTACTTAGGTTGAAGTGCGTACACTCACCAAGGGCATCCTTCTATGTCCACTTTACATCGTAGCATCTTAGGTTAGACTTCACTACTGTGAATGTACGTCACAGTGACAAGGCCTAGAATTTGACAGCCTCCTACAGGGCCTCCTTAAATTTGTACATGGCTCCTTTCCTGACCTTGTTTTGGTTGTACTCCCACGATACACAGGAGCATTTGTCCACAGTGAGGTTGTCAAATTGGTATATATTGCGCTCAGATGGAACCGCCTGCTATTCCACTACATCCTCCTCATTGGATCCTTTATCTTTCGACAATGCCTGGTAGTCCTCGTATTCGCGAGCCATCCTTTCAACTAGGGCTTCGATCTCCTCACCTTCTTGGGCAATCCCACTTGCTTCCCAGACCAAAGGAGCTTCTTCCACATGGTCTTCATAAGCAACATCAGCAACTCCCCGACCTTTGGCCATTGTGTGCGCCATGCTTTGGCCGGAGTCTCCACTTCTTCTTGATCACCACCACCTTCTTTTCACCACAGATGCAGAATGGTCTTGGCATATTCCCGAGCTAGTAGGCCCAAATCCCACGCTTGCTCCCTTACCTTGCGCACATCTGACTACCATGACCTTGTTCCCTTGGGTGCACTAACTCCCAATATGTGCCCTATGGTGCTCGGTTGGCAGGGCAGCTCAATCTCAGATTGTATACAACATGATCCAAATCGAATGTGTAGAACAACCACCACAACACAACGCCATGTACGCGCATGCTTTGGTCTTGTTATGGTTACTGGCGCCAATTGGAAATAATGGAAATCAACCCCTCAGACCCTCAGAGAACAGTCCCTTGACCGTAGTAAATTTTGAAACTAATTGTATCCGACATATTCGACATACTACACCATAAACAACATTTCCACGATTAACCACATACCTAAAACTAAACTACACAACAAAAAGGATGTACTACACTATGTAACCATACATCTAAAACTCTGTAATCTATTCAGTTAAAAAATTTACCTATAAGGTGGACAACCGGACGGGCAGTGCTTCACTAGCTCCTCTCCTCTACTCTACTTCTCTCCCCTTCCTTCCCTCCCCTCTTTCTCCTTTTTCTTAATAAAAGTGAGTTATGCCCAAATTTTAGGGTCTTTTATAGGGGAAGTTGTGTCACCATTTGGAATGGCGACTGTGACTTGCTAGATCCCTTTGCCATTTCGAATAGTGATTTGCCTAAATTTTAATATTAAAAATTACCTTACATGCCGAACTTCACTCTCGCAAAGCCCATCCAACCAACTAATCACACACCATTCTCTTCTAATCTACTTACACTTGTCTCATAACTTTACTCGCTGCCATGTCTCGCTGCCTAGTTCAATAAGTCAAGAGTGGTGGCACTAGCGAATGCAAGGCGCATGAATTACCTGAACTACGGGGTCTAGCCAAATGCCTTGTACTCCAACACCGAAGAGAAAAGTGCGCATATGTTCTACAAGTGTCTGTATTTATTGGTGAGTTTGATTTTCACGAATGCTGGTATTTGCATTTTGGTTTTGTTTGTCACTTTTTCACTATTCAATGTGGTTTTAGGCCGACGGATGCCAAGATTTCTGGGCGGACTCATTGGTGCCGTGATGAAAAGAGTAGTTGAACGTCCACCTGTAGTTCCATATGGTCCAACGGTGAACATGCTACCTACAAATGAGCACTTGGACATGATTCTTGACCACTTGAAGTGGCTCGAGAAACTTATATATGTGTGTATCCTATTGGTAGTACTGTGTTCAATGTGTATTAAGTAGTAGTCATTGTTTGTATAATAGATTCATGTATGAATGATGTTGTATGCTTTTTTATGAATTACAAAATGTCTTTAACTTTTGGCAACTTGATCAGTATGAACGTAATGTGACAAGGAACAATTGCGCCACAAATGAGACATTAAAACCACAATACCACACCTGTCATGCCACACACTACCACCTTCAGAGGCCAAAAAGACAACAAATGATGATAGTTTTTCAGACTGAAATGACCACACTTTGCCATGCCACCTTTTCAGACTAAAATGACCGCACGCTGTCACCTTTTTCTAGAACAAAGTGACAACACACTGTGACACTTCCTTTTCAGACATAAATGACCACACTCGCCACGCCACTTTGTAGACCGAAATGACAACACATCATGACGCTACCTTCTTAGATAGAAATGACCACAACCTTTGCGACCAATGTCTTGTCTCTTCTCCCTCCACCCTCATCCCTACACTCTATCTGCTTATAAAAGGGGGAGAAGATATGTAACAGCCCCGAGTTTATAAACAGTAATAAAATGCTTTATGAACAGTAATGAGATACTGTTCATGGCATTACTGCTCATGTTTACACTTTGGGCAAGACATGTTACAAATCGAAACCTTCCTTTTGCCAAAAATCCCAAAAGGATCATTTAAAGTCTTAAAGGATACAAGATAAAACTTGTATTATGACTGAAGTATTTTTATTAAAGCCTAGATAAATTATCTTGGCTAAAAATATTTTTGTTGCATTTTAGAAATTATTTGGGCTTAAAGAAAATTTATTGTCTTTAAATAAATATTCTCAGTCTAAAATGAATATTTATGTATTTTACAAAGTGAAAATGTGGTTTATAAAATTTATCCGGGAAATATATCAACCCAAGAGCTTCCAAGAAAATTTCATGAATTTATAAATTTATTTGATAGTTTTAAAGTCCCACCAAATCTTTTAAGTATTCAAATGGTCTGTCAACTAAATCAAGCTAAACCCAACCCTTGCATCAGAGCGACTCGGTCTCACGTGTTTGGGTTCAACCCATGCGACTTGGTCCGCTCGGTCATGTCCCAACGCGAGCCCGACATCCACGCGTGATGCGAGCCGTCGATCTTCAATCGACCAAGCAGCTCACTGATCCCGCGAGACGCCCACGCGTATACTTTAATCTCCACCGTTGGATCTTGATCTAACGAGCGAGGTTAGTGTGTGCACCGGACAACCCGGATCCATGTTCAATCTCCACCGCTCGATTCCAATCCAACCGTGACGCCTTTCGCTTTAAACCTAAAGGCGCGATTTTATCTCACCTGTTAGATTCAAATCCTACCGCTTTTCCTTTTTCCCGCGTGTTATAAAGCCCGCACTCCTCGACCGCTGGATCTTCATCGTGGCCCAGATTAGTGTATGCATTCTGACGACTCCGATCCTCTCGCACAATCGTGGCCGCCCATCCTTGATCTAATCGGATTGCTTATTTCAATTTGAAATCGAGGCGCGATTATATGGGCCCTTGATTTCAATCCTCACGACACTTCTTTTCGACCGCGGCCTCTAAAGCCCAAAATCGGTGGATCGTTGGATTTCAATCGCACGGTCCATATGAGTGTATGCAATCGGACCATCCGGTTCAACTTTTCATCCCGACCGAGAAATCAAATCCAACGGTGTTGTGCCATCGCATCTAAAAGGGGTGACGGTATATCTTTTAATTGATCGTTGGATTTCAATCCAACGCCTCTTTGAAAGTGGAGCTCGAGCCTTCTGATTCCATTTAGATCTCGATCGGTCGATCTAGATCGTGCGGTCCATATTAAATGATACCGATTCAAATCATTTAATCTCTATTTATCACAAACCGCCATTTCCAATCGGACGTCGATATTCTTTGAGCTTTTGTGAGTCCCGCTACATCGAGGATGACAATGGGACCTACATGTCGTGTGATTCTTATCTTCTTCCTCTCTCTCACAGATCTCTCTCAGAACAGAGGAGAGGAATTATCCCAAAGTTTTTGCAACTAATTTTTGGGATAATTAGCCTAAATGGACACCTCATCAAGCTCTAGATTTTTCCCAATTATCCTGAGCTCAACTCCCTTATATATAAACCCTAGCTTTTGGAGTCGCACCATTGTTGACCATCAAGCTCACTTTCCTCCATTGTTGTCCAAAGGGAGTTTCTTGCTTCTATCCTTTGCTTATCTACCTTAAGCAATCGGCTTTACTTACAAAAAGATTGGTTATCTTTTGTAGGTCAAATCCAGAGTTTGTTTCTCCTGTCCATCATCATCTGCTGAGTTTTTGGTATCTTTCCTATACTGTAAGCCAAACACCCTAGTTTCGATATCTTGAGCATCCTAGGAACCTTAGAAGTCATTGTGAATCATTCTTTTAAGCATCGTGAGCTTCAACCGGCTTTAAAATGAAAAGTTGATATTATACCTTTTGGTTTTTCATGTCATTTTCAAGACCTAGGTTCTTCCGTCAACTTATCATCTTATTTAGGTTTTGACTAAACTCTAGCAAAGATGACAAGTTGATCTTTCCATTCTTGTCATCATCTATTTTAACTTCTAGTTGAGATATGTCTGCTTCTCTTGTCACTCAACCGACAAAATAGGTTTTGCTTTAGCTTTTGTAATCTAACTAGTTAGGTTAGACTAAGGTTGGTTTGGGATATTAATACCTTAAAAGATCATGCTAAGTTTCATTTATGAACCTTTGCATGATCTATACTTCTTTTCCGAAATTGTAATGCCCCTGCTTTTTTTTTTAAAATCAAACCGCACTTTACACTAAACTCTAATTTCATCTTTGAAAATGTAGTTATAAAATGGGTTATTATCACTGTTAGGGTAAATATAACTTAAGCATGTGTTAATCATGCATTTCTTTATTGATCATACAATTTCGATAATTTATACTAGTTGTCGCTTTTGGTATTTATTGGATTTTATTGCTTTTTTTGAAGTGGTTCTCATCAAGCTTTTGATTATACTTCAACAACCCGAGCTCGCAATGTAAGTCTATTACTACCAAGGCAAGCATCTTCTTTGCACCATGTTGAACCAGATTTTGTACAATAGCTTTTACAAATCCAAAGGATATCTGTGCATGCTATTTGTCCAAAATACAAAATGTGACTTGTAATAGCTAGCTATAACCTGACATGGTGGATTACCTTAATGATGACCATACACTCAACTCTAGTGTAGTACTATATACTATATGGTCTATTTTCAGATTTGGCTTAGATATGCGATCTAGAGATTTTAGAGTTTGACAAGCATATCTTGTCAAACATGGGAATCACAATCAACCCTGGTTATTTTGAACTCTTTGTCCAGCTTTTTAAATCAATCTTGTATTTGAAATTCAAATTGATCCGACAAGAGGAAGTTAGTGATGGTGCTTGTGCACGAGATTGGGTTTTGTGGTGGACTTGTCCGTTAATTAAGGACCGAACTCGATTATTCAATTCAAGTCCCCACGCATTTCCACATGCGGTATGGGCGCTGTTTGGTTAAGTAAAATGTTGAGACTATTGAGTTGGAAACAGAGAGTAAGAATATGTGTATTGACCTTGTATGGCATAGATGCTTTGGTCCGAGGACCGCTTATGCCATGTGAGCTTTGTATGTCAAGATCGATGTTCTTAGGAGGGTGAGGGCGTATATGTGCCTCACGCATATACGATACCTTAATGGTGCCGATAGCATTCTACTATGGGTAGGGAACCCACCTCGCTTTAAATTGTTTGGATCGGCACATCGACACAACATGTGTGCCCCGTGTTAGTAGGTGGTATAGCCTACGCTAATGGGATTAGTTCACACATGGGGTCCAACTCAATAGTGTTGGCTTGTTGAAAATACCAAATCTTAGCTTCCCGGTTCGGCATACCAAAGGAAGTGTGTCATCATTCGAGGCATCCAAGACAACGGGCTAGCTAAGTCATGTGGGTAAAGATGTACACCTCGCAGGGTATAAACTGCTCAATAGCCGTGTCCACGGTCATGGACGATAACTTGAATTGATATCACCTGTATAGAGATTTTGATTTCCAAAATGTGGTTTCGGTTTATTTTCGGTTTGCATGAGGGAATCATGCACTGTACTGTTCACATTTAATGTATTTACTTACTGTTTTACTTTATTTTTGATTTATTAAATTGCTTTATCAAAAGTTAGTCTTTGTAGGTTAAGATGTATCGCTTTATGCAAATTTGAACCTTTATACCTTCCTGTTGTAACCTTATGCATGTAACAACTCTACTCCTTTGATTAGGTTCTAATGACCACTTTCTTTTATTAGTTTGTGTAAGACTTGCTGAGTACCTTTTGTACTCAAGGTGCTACCACCTATTGTTGCAGGTGAGGATGGTTTCTTTATGAAGTACCCATAGCGCGATCGTAGGACGCTAACGAGTAACGCCATTTCTTTCCTCCACGCAATTGCTCATGGGTGGATGAGGCCTTGGTGGACATTTTCCGCTCATTTTGCTTCCACCAGATATCGTTAAAGTGACCAAGTCACTTAATATTGTAGTATTAATAGAATGATGTAACCTTATGTTTAATTATATCAATGTATGACTTGTATGTGTTTGATGCAATGTTGATGAAGGATATATATGCAATGGTCGTTGATCCCGGGAACCATTGAGAATCATATATATCCGCATCTCATTTCATCGATCTCACATCGTTAAATTTATATCTTTAGCATGGTTTTTAATAAAGGCGATCTGTTCCTTCATTAATAATTGTGCTACAAAGATGAATTTAATTAGTAACATTTCCAATAACGGGGTCCTCACAAATACTGTATCGAGCATACGCTGTCTCAGAGTTAGAAGTAGTGTGGGTTATTAGAGAGAGTCTTCGATAAAATTATCTTCAAACAAGAATGTATTTTCGAAAGTTTAAGTATGACATTTTATTTCTTATCCTCCTTAATGTCACTTCTTGCCCAACTTTCATTGGTTTATCTAAAAGTGAATTGTTTCTTATCTTGTCCTTTGGCTATAGATGAGCGGTTGGTGCTTGGTCAAGGAGACTCGAGTCAAGATGTTGATGGGTTCCAGCCTTACTGGGACATGATGTGGCGCCCAATTTCACCTATCACCGAGTATGCCATTTATCGACGAGATCGAGGACCGGGGATGGAGGAGTACCGTGCCTTCATCAACGCCATTGCTAGGCATGTAGTCGGGCAAAGTGTTCTCATCGTGTCCAAGCACTTGCCACCTCGAGGCTATGGCGGTTCGTGAAGTCGCGAGTAGGATGATGAGCCTTCTTCGTCATGATTTGACTGAATTGTCTCAACCAACCTACGACCACTTCCCGAATCAAGGCCCTACCTCCGGTGAACATGTTTGCTGAGATACAATTTGGCGAAGACCTCAGTGCGCATAGGTTGGCGAGGATGGTCCGCATCATGGACCAAATCCATCGTTGTCTTGTGAGGAGTCAGTGGGAAACTCTCGGCATCGCTTAATGAGGCCCCAGAGTACCGCTTGAGTCAACATGAACCGCGCTCGTAACGCGCTTTATGGTGACAACGAGACCTCCTCTACGCCGCACCACCTCTTTACCGACTTCCGGTGGCCGGTGCGACTCGTTATGGACAAGTGCGCCAAGCCCTGATGATCGCAGCTTTCTCACACTCGCGGATCGCACTCGTGGAGGTCATCGCCCACTGGGTTCCCGAGGCGTCTCATTAGCCCTTTGATCTCGTTGATACCGGGTTCCCGGAGCTCATCTTTTGAATGAGTTTCCGTGAACTTTAACCGATCTTTACGCTAGCACCTCGACGATGAATCCTCGTGGTTGAGTGTCTTTCAATCTAGTAGTTGTCCATCAATAAATAAATGTAATAGGCAAG